>JAAGKR010000214.1:0-256139 GCA_011419295.1 Clarias macrocephalus | reverse complement strand
ACCTAGTGGCCTTCTGCTGGAATTTCTCGACAGCTGAACATAATTATGTTACTGAGAATAGCAGTGACACTCTGGATGGCATCATTGCTTTGGGGAAGCAGATCACATACAGCATATGCTCTCGCTACAGTCTGGGGTATCTAAACACTTTGAGTTAAGTGGCTCAACTTTAGAGAAGTTGGAGGGTTTTTTGTTGTTGTTGTTGTTGTTTGTTTTAATTCACGATTAACCAGTTTCCAAAAGTATTAGTGTTACCTAGGGTTAGGGTTAGGGTGACGTATATATATCCCTTGCTCCTTCCAGGAAAAACCTGAGAAATAAGACAGTACTAGACCACACTTCTTAAGACGTTGAATCTTTGTCTGGTCAATTATCTGGGACACTGTTTAAGAAATTGTTGTTAGGGTTTCTCCTTTCTATTTTCATGCAAAACCCAGGAGTCTACATTATTGATTTTTTTTTCCCATCTGAGAACTGGCCTGTTATGTAATATGTCGCTTTCTTTACAGGCAGCAAATATTCTTTTGTAATGTTATTTATTCATTCATTTTAGTGTATCTTTGTAGGGAATGGTCTTGTACACAATAATGCAGACATAGTAAACTTATAGAACAAAATTTGTACTACAGATAATTGGGTGCCTAAGACTTTTGCACAGTACTGTACCTGCTGGCTGGAAAGCTCCTTGCTTTGTCTCGCCACCAGTGCCAGTGGTGACCATTGACAGCAGTGGATATTATCACAGCTCCCCTTTAGGAACAGTAGAATAATCTTAATAATCAACAAATGAATGATCATCAGGCATTTTAGAATTCCAAATTGAGTTCATTGTTGAGGTTCACGACAGTCAAACCGAGTCAGTACATTAGAAGAGGACATTTTAAGAGTATTGGTCCTGTTTCCTGTCCTGGTTTGAATATGGCCACACCGTCTCGTGCTATCCCTCGTCCACCCCCTATCGATCTGGGAGGGCAACCGGCTAACACCATTAAGGAGGGCTGACTCATCCGACAGGCTGACAGTTGAGCAATGACTCATCTGACCGTATCAGATTTTCCACAACTCTGTCTGTGGTTTTTCACTACCGAACCCCTTTTTATACCTAATACAATATCTCTCTTTATGTGGATGTTGTCAGGCTGCTCTTGCTGACAGTCTGGTCACATAATACATTCTGTTTCTCCTTACACAATGCACTACTGCACAAACACCATAGCCATAAATCTAGGTGCAGACACTGTGTTGAAACTCAGCCAGTTAAATGGTCTTTTTTCAATTATGCTCTTCCATTCCTGCCCCCAAAATGACCCCTTTACCACTGTCATTTAAAACGTGATTTTGTTCCAAAATTGAATTCACCTGGGCCTGTTCAGCAGACTGTAGACAGATTTTATATCATTTCCTTATCATTTGTATCATGCACTACGTACATCCGTATACAGAGGTGGGTAGAGGAGCCAAAAAATGTACTCAAGGTAAGTGTAGCTGTATTTCCAAATAATATTACTCAAGTAGAAGTAAAAAGTAGCCATCCAAAATATTACTCAAGTAAGAGTAAAAAAGTATTCGGTGAAAAGATACTCAAGTAACTGTTTCGATTATAATGTCCGAATTATTTTCTTAGAAATTATATTAGGGAAGATTCTTTCCCCCGCTATGCTGCAGGTTTGTGTGTGGTCATGTGACTGCATGTGGTTATTGTTATTGCATCTGATTGGTCAAACAGTCATGAGGTAGGTCCACTGGCTGTATTTGTAGAATAAATGGTTAGAAAAGTAACGAGTCGAGCGTACAATTTTTTTTCAAAAAGTTACGCAAGTAAATGTAACTCGTTACTACCCACCTCTGTCCGTATAAAACATCTGTATCATTATGCACATTTATTCATTTCCCCCTTTAATCCATCACCTGTCTCTGATTTTATATACCCATAGTATAAACATTTTATTTATTGCTTTACTTCACAGGGAGCCCTCGTGCCTGTTTCCTTCTGGCTCTCCCTTTTAGTCATGCTGTCATGGTTAGTCCTCCTGGAGTCCCTGCTTGCACTCTGCATTAAATAGACATTCATCTTATACCTGGTCATGTGACTGTGACCCAAATGAGGATGGGTTTCCCTGTTGAGTCTGGTTCCTCTTAAGGTTTTTTCCTATTGACATCTCAGGGAGTTTTTCCTCGGCACCGTCATCCTCGACTTGCTCATCAGGAACAATCTGATCATTTTAATTTATACACATTTCATACACATTTCCATAATTTTCTTTAATAAAAACAATATTGAATTAAATTAAAGGATTAGAACATCTGTTTAAAAAAAATCATTTATTTTTATTTTGGATTTGAGAATTCTTCACATCCAGACAGTGGCATGGTGTACAGTTAACCTACATTATAGGGAGGAATCAACCATCCAAACACTCATGAACAAACAGCATCATTGGACAAAAGGGTTAATAGGAGGGCAAAAAACAGTATGTCAATATTCACAACCCACTAGTACAGACAGACACAAGTTTGGTTTTATGAATGATGTGTCTAGAGAAGGAGGAAGTCTGTTACCTTACATACATACAGTCACGCGTACATACAATACACACCCATTAGAGCATATGTTCTCAAACTGACAGAGAGAGAAAAAAAATCTTCCAGAATTCATGGTCCACATACAGTCTATAATGGACAGGAGTGCACCAAGTGCCTCAGTAATCGTGCAAGTACCATAGAAGATTTGACTAGGCCTTAAATACTGCAATGCATTAGCTAAAAGGATAGGTAGAAGGATTATATGAAGAGCAGAAAGTCAAAGCTTTTGTGCAGCACAGTCTCAGGTCATACGGAGAGGAGACAGGAATGATAGGAATTATATAACACACACAAGAAACAGATGGCGATCGTTTAAACCGCAGTATGGTATGATATGGACTGCAGCCTTCGTACATCTGTCATTAATCTCTAGCAAAAAATTCAATAGCTCCTACCACTCATGAGCACTTTAGAAGAATCCAGTGCAGGGCAACAAGACATCTACTAATAGCTGGGCAGATCTTCCTGACAGTTCAAATTCTAATAAGATGAAGAGGGAGGACCTTATCAGAATTATTCCAAGAACAAATAATGTTTTGTCACATAACGTGTACTTAATGACAATTTGTAAATGTGTCGTTTGTGCTCATATTTGGAGGAGGCGGAGGGCAGTATATCCATATACACAGCTAATTTCTTAGTTCGAGCTGATTCATTTTAAAGATGCATAACTGTTGCATGTAACATGCTCATTTTAATTCCACTGTATATTCTACACAGACAAATTGCATTATTCCATTTATTACAGCTCTCTGAATAAGCACATAAGCTCAGCATTCTCCAGTGGAAGGACATGAAGAGCACAAAGGAAACTCTTTATGGCCTCCAGAGGGCAGTGCAAGACCTGCTGCAGGACCAAAGACACAAGTGTCTGGGCTTTCCGAACAAAAACGAAAGATGGATATAATGAATGACTGCTCATTACAATGCTACAATGTTACCTAATAAAAGTCACAAACATAAAAGTACTACACCATACCTTTTCTCACTGAAGTGGGACCCTTAAGACTACATCTTTTGTACTTGAATTATTATTATTATTATTATTATTATTATTATTATTATTATTATTATTATTGAGAGGATATTCTGAGAATGTTCACAGGGCCCCATGCAAACACATGCCTCAAGGCAATGATCTGTAGCAATTGTTGAGGTTGGAGAAAACTGAAGAACCCAGAGGACATCTACATAGATTTTGGCAAACATGCAAAACTCCACACGGACTGTTACCCTATCTCATGGCCCAGAGACTCTGGAGCTGTGCCATGGCAATGATACACACTGCACCAAAAAATGGGCAGGCAAATTGTGATGGCTAGTCGACTGGATCACAGCGTCTCCAAAATGGCAGGTCTTGTGGGACCTGTTGAACAGGTGACAAGGACATGGATGCATAAGGCTCACTGATGTGCTTTGGGAGCAAAAGATGTCCCACAGAAAAGCTACTGTAACACAAATTGCTGAAACATCAATGCTGAGTATGAAAGAAAGATAACAAACACATAGTGCATCACAGACTGCTGTGTATGGAGCTGTATAGCCACAGACAGATCAGATTGCCCATATTGTGTCCACACCCAACATAAAGGACATCTATAAAGGGCATGTGAGCATCATGGAGGAATGGGAGAAGGAGGCCTGGTCTAATGACTCACATTTGGTCTTTTACACTGTGTATATGGCCAGCTGTGTATGTCACTTACCTGAAAAAGAGATGGCACTGTGAGAAAAAGGTAAACCAGTGGAGGCAATGTTCTGCTGGCAAACCTTGGGTTCTGGCATTCATATGGATGCTTCAGCAACCGATACCCTGATGCAGATGAAGTACATCCCTTCATGGTGATGTTATTTTCTAAAGGCAGTGGCCCCCAAATTTTCCAGACCTCCATCCAAATAAGTAATTGTGGGATGATCTGCTCGGATCCATGGAGGCCCCAACTCTCAATTTGCAGAACATAAAGGATCTGCTGCTAAGGTCCTGGTGCCAGATACCACAGCACACCTTTAGAGGACTTGTGCAGCCCAGGAATCAATGGGGCAGTTCTGTTATTTTGGCACAAGGTGAACCTACACAATATAAGGCAGATGTCGATTATATATATACGTATGTATGTATTAGGAACAAACTAAAAGTACAAAAGATGCACCCTTAAAGATAGCACCTTAGAGTTAAGAAAAGGTAGAATTTATGACAATTTTGGTAAGGGGCTAGTGTTTCTTAAAACCTCAAAACAGCCACACTGCCACTGTATAATTGTGGGGAAAAAAAGGAAGAGAATGCCTTTCTCACTTTCTCTGGCTTGACATCATACTTCATATGTAGGGATAATTGTCTGTATAAGTAAATACGTGTCACAGTAATGCAACTTTAGTACTGATGAACAACTCTCCTAGTCTCTATTTTAAAAGACTATGTGGCAGATCTGAGAAAGGCACAACTGCATTGTCTCAGAGAAGCACATGCACATGTGTCACCCTCACATGCACAATGAAGGTCCATGCAGAAGGTAAGGCCGAGCTAGCTGAGAAGTAATTAGTGACTGTCCACTAATTACTGGTTGCTAACACAACCGGGTATAAAATGCTGACAGTAAGATAAAGGGCCAAGTCATTATAATGCAACATAAAAAAATGGTACACTGATCAGGGCTAAGACTCAGACACATACACCTTGTGCGTGTTTGAACCTAAAGCCTTGATAACGAGACAGATAAAGATGTCTGTGCTGTTGGTACATTAAGACAAGGGCTCCACTCTCTACACATCATCACATTGCAAACCAAGCAAAATGTGCAGTAACAGTACTTTTTCCCAGCAGAATTTTTCTTGCAACTATACAAGCATTTACAATTAGAGCAGAACAGGCAAGAGTTGGCAAATAAGACGGCAAAAAATGGACATGTTTGATTATCTGCGGTAAAGATGAGATTAGAGACTGACTGAAGCAGATAATTGGTTCAGTCGGGCAATCATCATGCCTGAGTTAGAATTCCACTACCAAGTGCAGTGAGCAGGAGGAGGGGGAAACTGGAAACCAGCTGAAGATGAACTGGAGTTGATGTGACAGAATGGGGCCAAGCGAGACATTCCCTGCAAGGATCTGCTTTGCATCGAGGTGGGAATTACCAATCTGAGATTAGCAAGGCTCGCCATAATGCTATATAACCCCATGTGTTTGAAGTATAGAGTACTCAAGCCCTTTAAGATCTTGGGAAAACAACAACTTACATTATTAATTATAAAAGTAAAAAGCGATCGAGGACTAGGCGGTCATGTAAATGTGCAGTATTCGTACACGTGTACAATATGTGTCCAGATGTATCTAGAAGTGATTTGTACGTGTGTGGCAGGAGTAGAAGTTTGATATGATATTGACTGTACTTTGTGCAAAATTATTTAATTTTTTTCAATGTGCTACAGTAGTTGCAATTTTCGATAGATTACAGCATCACAAATGTTCGGGAAAACATGGTTCCACCTTGTTCTTGCAAGGCATTTCTGTATTTATTTCTTTACTGAATATACTTGAATAGAGTGTAGTTTGAAAAAAAAAATCTTTAGTGAGTCCCTTTGTTGTACTGGTATGTACAACAAAGGGTTTGCTTATCAGAGGATTTTCCATGCAGAACCCTTTTAAGAAGCTAAGTACCCTTAAATATCTTGCTAAGTGACCGTTTTCTAAAAGTGCACCCGAGGAACCTGACGGCTCCTCATGAAAAGAAGGCATTGGTTGAATAGGAATAACTAGTCCAAGTGCGTTCAATATTTATGAGTTTTAGAAATGCTTTTTTGATGAAGACAGAATGTGGAAAAATGGAATATATTTAGAAGTAACGGCTCAGACAGCGAACACAAAGTACCCATATTTATGAATGCAGTCCTTGTTTGCTGGTTGTGACTCTTTTTGTGTGTGTGTGTGTGTGTGTGAAATGCCATCCATTCTTGCCTGTTCTGTCCCCAAATATACATGTTTGACATAAAAAACTACTTAAAATTATATACAAAGTAAACTACAACTTTACCACAGGTTTCTTACAATTAGTTGGTAATGGATATTGGTTTCAGTTTCTGCATCTCATATATGTTTACAACTTGGCTATGTTGTTACTTAACTGAACATCCCTTATACTACAAAACAAAAGGCATTACCAGTTCAAGTACAGTATATCTCTATTTACAACAACCCATGTGGGCGGACTTGGAGTCACAGGCTGTGAGTGACAGTAAGGTCCTAGGGAAGATGCCATATGGTACCTCCCCTGAGAGCGAGAGCGCCGCCCCCCTCTATAACAACACCTCTGGCCGAGTAGTGCAGAGAGAAACAAACAGCAATCTGGTTAGGTATTGCTCCACTGTGTATGACTGGCCTACGAGGGTGATGCATCATTTATCATTATCATAATCATAATCATTTTTTAAATACACATATAGATAGTGGTGTGTGTATGTGTGTGTGTGTGCGTGTGTGTGTGTGTGTGTGTGTGTGTGTATTCACAAAAACACATCTTTACTATATACTAATATATACTGTAGGGTCCAAAATTTAGACTCTGCATTGTTGTTTGTATTTGCTCCACATATTCATAACAAAATTAAAATTTTGTTTTAGAATTTAGAAGTTCGTCATAGTACATGGAAATATAGCTAAATATCCAGTTTTAAGAGGTTATGATGCCATTATATTTTAATTAACTGGTAACACCGATATACCAAAAACACATTTTTTATCAAGTTAATCTTGATATTGATTTCGTTTTTAGTGATTTAGTCACCTGTGTTGTGAATTATCATAGCTAGGGCTTCAAAAAATTGCAAAAACTTTTGCAACTGAGAGATATTTTTTTTAAATAGTGCACTCTTTTAGACCCTACTGTTTGTGGTACACAGCTGTATTATTTTCCAGTAATTTTTTTTTTACACCTCATGTTTTATGCTAAATGCTATAAAAGTAAACTTCATGACTTTGTACGCCTCATTGCCATAGTTACCACGGCTCACTTCTGAAGTGTTCTGAGGCTCTTTTTTTTTTTTTTTCATTTGATCACTAAAAAATAAACAAATGTAAAACATTTCCCCATTCAGTTTGGTCTTCATAAGGCTGGCAGGATTACAAATCAGAGCGCCAACCTTGACCCTGACTCCTGGTGGAGCTACATGCTTCCTCCGTGTTTGTCAGCTGTGTTAGAGGAGGGGCTGCTGGGAAAGCTCTTATCAGTTGGGGTAATGGCAGGGCTGCCCACTCCAGAAGAGCCAGAGCTGCTAGAGCGCTGCTGCTGAGAGGGCACGGGGCGCGAGGGCCTTATAGCCGGAGGCCGGAGCTGGGCACTGGGCAGTCTGGCACACATTGCCGGTTTGAACGTGCTCATCATCATGGTCTCAGCAGTATTGGAGGAGGAGCTGCTTCCACGTCGCAGAGCTGCCTCAGGGTCACGAATAGCGATGGTGTGTGAGGGGCTGGCTGGCTCCGAGCTTACAGGGTTTTTCAGCGGCTCCAGTGTGTCCAGCACCACGTCCGGTGCCTGCTTGGCTGTGTTCTGACGTTCCAGCTCACGCAGCTCGTGCAGGGCAGTGCTCATCGTCTTCTCTATGTCCTGCATGATATGCACATTCACAGAGACTTTAATTCTCACAAAAATAGCATACAGTATCATAATAACTGGAGCTATTTACTCTTAACTAACTTATTTGCATTATTAACTTTTTACTGCTATGGCGAAGTTACAGTACCATCGCAATCAAGCGCAACCATTGCTGAGACTATATTTAGTATATTTATTTATAGTTGTGGGGATTTGTGCTAGAAAAGCATGACTGAGATCAGGCACTGAGGTGGGGTGAGGATGATTGTGTGTATTTCAGTTCATTCCAATGCTGTTTGGTGTGGTTGAGGTCAAGGTTCTGTGCAGGCCACTTACTGTAAGTGCTTCTATCTATTTTTTTCCTAAAGCATGCCATCAAAGAGCTCGCTTTGGGGACACTGTCATACTGGAACATGTTGGGGTCTCTTTGTTCAAGGTAAATTTCCTAAATGATTAGGCCCCTTATTATCAATATATACCCAATTATATGGGACTGCAACAAAGCTCACATTTTTCTTGCGCTACCATTGCTTACGTTGCCAGTCAGATTCCTCTGTTAATTATGATGTAATCTGACGTGACCCCACACAGTTCTGACAGGTTGAAAGAAAAAGCATGTTTTTTTGTTGTTGCTGTTGTCGCTTCCACTAATAATTGAAGTGTTGTTAGAAATATCCTCGTTT
This sequence comes from Clarias macrocephalus, assembly GCA_011419295.1. NCBI lineage: Eukaryota > Metazoa > Chordata > Actinopteri > Siluriformes > Clariidae > Clarias > Clarias macrocephalus. Next base: position 247,291 of record JAAGKR010000214.1, on the reverse strand, counting down.
TTCTTGAGGATATAATTGTTAAATGTTAATTATGTTGATTGACAGGTCTTTAGCGCTATTTAAACATTTGGGAAAATGTTAAATTATTTCCTCGTAATATATTCACTGCTTTGTAGAATACCGGGTGCAGAACTGATTTATTTTCAGGGTTTGAGCTTTGGCTTTGCTCAGAGCTAGGCTCGGCCATAATTTTATCTTGGGGTCCCATATGTCACTGCTGTGCTTTATCTATGACATGTATACAGTGCCTCAGCCCGGCCTCATATGCTATAAAACTCGCTGCTCAGCTTCCCTCATTCACGCCAAGGGGAATGGCTTAGGACGCCACAGCTGTATGAAAGCTGTAATGATAAGAGGTGTTAAAGCAAACAGGCGCACATACTGTACAAAGACAGTCAAGATAATTGGGACTAGGCATTCACTCAGGCACTAACGATGCAAACATTAAACTATAAATAAACTACACATCTAAATGTATCATCTCTCGCCTATACAATAAACTACTAATGAACTGAGGATTCTTATGAAAATTAATACACAAAAATGGCATCAATTCTGTGTTAAACATAAACTCTGCCAGTGTATGGACCATTTGTTTCCCGTTAGCTAAAGTGCAAACTTGAGCTGCTGAAAGATCATTAGCTGTGCCTCGTGCCTTCGCGCTCATAATTAAACTGATGCTGAACCAAATAGATAACTCCGTGGCAAACTATTTCCGCTCAATTGCTTCACTTCATGGTCACATACTGTATTAAGGGGTTCTATAAATTCACTTATGGTAAAAGCATGTATATACAGGGGTTGGACAATGAAACTGAAACACTGGCCAATTTAGTGTTGGAGGTTTCATGGCTAAATTTGACCAGCCTGGCGTAAGTGCAGAGTGTGAAGATTTAATTAGCAGAGTAATAGCATAGTTTTGCTTAAAATATTGCAATGCACACAACATTATGGGTGACATCAGAGTTCAAAAGAGGACAAATTGTTGGTGCGCGTCTCGCTGGAGCATCTTTGACCAACACAGCAAGTCTTTGTGATGTATCAAGAGCCACAGTATCCAGGGTAATGTCAGCATACGACCAAGAAGGACGAACCACATCCAACAGGAGTAACTGTGGACGCAAGAGGAAGCTGTCTGAAAGGGATGTCCGCGTACTAACCCGGATTGTATCCGAAAACCATAAAACCACAGCTGCCCAACTCACTGCAGAATTAAATGTGCACCTCAACTCTCCTGTTTCCAGCAAAACTGTTCGTCTGGAGCTCCACAGGGTCAATGTACATGGCCGGGCTGCTATAGCCAAACCTTTGGTCATTCATGCCAATGCCAAACGTCGGTTTCAGTGGTGCCAGCAGCGAAAATCTTGGACTGTGGACAATGTGGAACATGTATTGTCCTCTGATGAGTCCACCTTCACTGTCTTTCCCACATCCGGGAGAGTTACGGTGTGAAGAAGCCCCAAAGAAGCTTACCATCCAGACTGTTGCATGCTCAGAGTGATGTATGGGGGTGGATCAGTGACCGTTTGGGCTGCAACATCATGGCATTCCCTAGTCCCAAGTCACCAGATCTAAATATTATTGAGCCACTTTGGGGTGTTTTGGAAGAGAAACGTTTTCCTCCACCAGCATCACGTAGTGACCTGGCCACTATTCTGCAAGATGAATGGCTCAAAATCCCTCTGGCCACTGTGCAGGACTTGTATCTGTCATTCCAAAGACGAATTGATGCTGTATTGGCCGCAGAAGGAGGCCCTACACCATACTAATGAATTATTGTGGTCTAAAACCAGGCATTTCAGTTTCATTGTCCAACCCCTGTACTATATATTAGAATATATATATAAAAAACTTCCTGACCTCAGCTAAGGCCTCGGCCTCCAGGCTCTTATGGTCTCCCAGGCTGCTGTGGCGTGTGCCAGTGCTTGGTCTCAGTGGATGGCCCTCTCCATACACCTTTCTCTCAGGGTAGTTTATAGTGCCGGCGCTGCCAAATGTGCCCAGGCGTCTCTTATCAGGACTTTCCATGCGGCTCCTGCTGCTTAACATGGCTTTATGGGGGCTGCTGGGACATGCGGCTGCACGAGGAGGTGTGTCAGAACCACGTGGAGGACTATGGCTCTCTGTGCCGCTGCGACGCCGTGGGATAGCAGCACCATCCGAACGCAAACGTACCCTCGAAACAAGAACACACGCACAGTTAATTTCACGCAAACACAAAACAATTCAACTGTTTCTAATGACTCTTAAATATTATGCAGGTTAGAGTACATGGTATTAATACTCCTACAGCTCCAGGGTTACTGGCTCAATTGTGTGCCTGGGTTGTTTTTAAAACCTTTAATTTGTCATCCGTTAATATGCGTGCAAAACCAGTCACATAAGCTGCAGGCACAGGGGAAAAACCTTTGTATTTCTGTAATATAATAATGACTTTATTTACTGTGCTACTATCCTGTTCTCTAAATCAAAGCAACACTCCAGAAGTCAGCAAACCTACAGGATGTGGTGTTTTGCCTCACCTGCCCATCATTGCACTGAAGTTATACTCTGGTGCTGTCTCACATGGTGAATGGAGGTCATTTTTGGATGAGGCCTTGTCATCTAGCAGTGGCCCACTGCTCGCCTCGCTGTCCGCCTTCTGACTCAGATTATCAGAAAAGGCGTCATCCCTGAGACAAGAGGGCAAAGGCAGAGCGATGGGTTTAACATAAGTTAGGGCACATACACAGTCTGCTCAAAGTTTGGTGGTAATTCATTAAAACCAATTGGTTTACCGAAAGAATTACATTTATAGTAGCATTTCAGACTGCTAAGCTGTATTTATTCTAATAGGTCTCGCAACTAAAAGCTCCCACTTAGTAAGGGCCTATAATTTTTCTTAACCTGGCTCGGAATCCAGGCTTGATTGGCTCCATTCAACACCATTCAAAGCAGGCAACAAGGCCAAGATCACACACATGGCACAAATCTTGATTTCAACCGGCTAGCCTTTAATTGCTGCTCGGTGCCAGCAGAAATGGAAAGGGATTCAAAAATGTTATTAGAGAAATTGCAGGCGAGACTGGGCGCCCTCATGAGACAGGGAACTTTTAACCTACAGTACAAAAACAGATGATTCGACAGATGCTTTTATTAGTGAAATAAAAAAGTTTTATCGAAAGAAATGCTGTAATTATTAGAAATAAATATTTCTAAATAATTCTATAATACCACATTGTAGTGAAATTGCTGCTTTAGGCAAATATACTCTCTGAATAACAACGATCTGAATGGTCTGGCCTTTATAGTGTACTAAGCTAATGAATCTATTATTTTACCTACATTGAAGCAGTTTGACAAATTAAATGAAACTATATTTCTGAGACATGTCATGGGGGTAAACAATAAATTGGAGCCTAGTGAAATGCATATGGGCAGTCAATGAAGTTTGGAACAAAGATAAGGTTTTTGGCATTTGCACACCATCACACATTGAATTTGCAATGAAACACTCAAGATATGAGTGAAGTCAAGACTTTCGGCATTACTCGAGCAGCTTGACAACCATGGAATTAACCATTCAAAAATTACAGCTTGTAAACTGTTTGTGGCTCTTTCTGCTTTTCAGTCTTCTTCATCAGTAGGTTGAGATCAAGTCCATGACTCCCCAGTGAAGTATATCCCATTTCTTTGCATTGACAAACTCTTTAGTAGCTTTCACTGTATGTTTTGGGTCATTATGCATCTGCAGAATGAAGTGACATATTACCAGTTCTGCAGCATTTGGCTGAATCTGAGCAGGAAATATAGGCCTATACACTTCAGCATTCATCCTGCTACGTTTATCAGCAGTCAGGTCATTAAAAAAACAACACTGAACCGCTTTCACTGGCAACCATACATGCTTATGCCATAACACTGCCTCCATCAGGTTTGACCGATGGTGTGGTATGCTTTGGATCACGAGTTATTCCTTTCATTCTTTTTCTCTTCGCAATATTTCGGTAAAAGTTAATATTATCCGTCCAAGCAATCTGACAACTTCTAACCTGGCCTTTCTGTTCTTGAACGTTGCCAGTCGTTTATACCGAGTTATGATTTACTTCATAAAGCCGTCTCTTGACTGTAGACTTTGACAATGACACGCCTACCTCATCAAGAGTGTTCTTGACTTGGCTAAATGTTGTGAAAGGGTTCTTCCTCACCAAGAATTTTGCAGTCATTCACTATAGTTTCACTATAGTTTTTCCAACCTTTTGCCGTTAATTCCTTTTTTAAATTTTTAAAAATTTTTTTTTTTTAGATGTTTTTAAAAAAAAAACTATTTTCAGCCTTGTGATGGCTTCGCTCACTTGCATAGACACCTCTTTGGACCTCATATTGAGAGTTTGACTAGACAGAAACATGCAACTGCTTGTCAGCCATTTGTTCCATTATTTATGTCCATTATTTATTCCCCCTCCCAAATCTAGTGTGTTTGAAGGTAGCTGTAATTCCTACATGCTTAACGGAAAAATACACTTTTGTCGAACCCCTTAAATTAAAGCTGAAACATGATGAATATTTCATTTTAAATACAATGTGGTGGATCTGACATTATTTAGTAGTTTACCCAATTAATTGTAAAATGTAACATGGAAAATATGTCAGAGACAAGTGAACAATTCGTTCATTTACAATATAGTCTGAGAGGGGAAAAAACTAAACCTGTGAATCATGTTGTAGACTTTATTACATTAAACCTTATACGTAATGTCAACAGTCTATTTGTACTATGTTTTCAAAGTTCACTGTGATTGTTTAATTTATTAGTCATAAGTTCACAGACAGGCAGAGAGAAAACTGAGCATTTTAACCAAAAAAAAACCCGAGTGGAAAAATAGCAGTATTAACCCCGCTCCTCTATATTGTCTACTGAAGAGACCACAGTTCCCACCCACTTGTTTCAACTGGCTCACAAGACTGAGACTTGTGAATTCAAAGGCCATCGTTCATCTAAATGAAGTTGGTGTGAAGAGAAAGTAACTGCCAGAAGCAGATGCACACGATCATGTCCTGTGTTGCCTCCCCTGTTGTGACCTGTTTTTTTTGTCTATTAGCTGAACTTGACTCCCTGTCTGACCCTTGCTTTAACTGAAGTAGCATAAAAGTGTCGGTTTCAAGTGGCTCATGTATCACTGAAGCACAGGGTCAAACATGCCCAGGTGAAATGTAGACACTGGCACATCAAGAGGTGGAGGTTACAATGAAAAACCTAAAGAGAAACCAGGATCAAAATAAAATACACTTTTTATATACAGGCTGCAAATAGCTGGGGACCTTCTAATGTTCTGGCATCCCATCAAAATTGCAGATTGAAAAAAATTTCCTGGAATGTCCTATGGAATTGATTTAAGCATAAGACAAATTATCTTCATGGTCCACAATTGAGCACTATCCTGAACTGGTGTGTGAATGGATGCGGTGTACTCACAGGTCCTGCACTACGATGTACTGATGAGGGATGAGACCGTCCACCCCGTTGTGTCTGCCTTCCCACCAGTCCTCAGACGCTCTGTGGTAGAGCAGCAACGACGCTCCCTTCTTAAAGGAGAGTTCTCGCGGTGTGCGGCCTACATAGTCGAATTTAGCGATTGCTTCTATCTGCTCCACCTCTGAGAAAAGGGGGGGGGGGAAGCATAGTTGAAGTTGGATAGATAGATAGACAAAAAAGTATAAAGTAAAACAAAAAGTGACTGACAATCTTTGTCATATTTTTGAGAAGAAAAGAAAAAGAGATTCTAATGAAAGATTACAATATCAAAAAAGCCCTCGTGGATATAAACTCGCCAGGGGGATGCGATTTCATTCCCTGCTTAAAAATGACCCTCAGCTCTTTCAATCACACCAAGGTGCTCAAAATGCAAAGTGGAGAACAGGCTTTATCCAAACCCTAGCAAATTGCCACCTCATGCTGTCTGCATGTCATTATTCTAAACAGACAGCAGGCTGCCCCTTCTACCTCTTCAAGCTCTGTGTCGTTGTCAGACACGGATGGAGAGCTGGGTCAGGAGTGCTTAAATACATGCATAAAAATAAATAGTTTCCCAGTAGGGAATATTCCTTCAACCAGCCAATCAGTTTCATTAAGGGCTTCAGCCAGGGGTGAAATTACCTACAGACAGAGCATGGAGGGATAGAGGTGTGGCGAGCTCTGCTGCTTTATCCCCTGTGCATTTGAGCAGAAGTAATACCCTGACAGTAATCTCTGTCTATCAAGTGTGCTGGAAACCTGCGCTATTAAGAAAAGTAAAAAGGCAGAGAAGGGTTTTTATATTGAGGTGCTGACCACAGCAGAGTGGTATGTTTTAAAATTCATATTATACTGCATAGTGAGTTCAAAGTGGAGTTTCTCAGCACATTTTGGCACAAAGACAAGACAGAGAGAGAGAGAGAGAGAGAGAGAGAGAGAGAGAGAGAGAGAGAGAGAGAGAGAGAGAGAAAGCATCCCTGCTGGCAAGCCAAAGCCACTGAATCACTGAATGAGATGTGAATTAGGAGGCTGGGCTGTGGAGGGAGCTTTGCTCCCTGTGCTGACTTTGGAATCGTGGATTAAATCCACAAAGAAATACAGATTAGAATGTGTACAATGAGCTGTTTTGAGACGTCCACATGTGTTTTAGACTTCTGAAGAGACTGTCAAGAAATACAGCATGAAATTGAAGACCAAACAACTAGGGGTGCATCGATACTGATACTGGTGTCTGAAACCATTCTGTAACATCCCTGATTAGTTCATATTAAATAAATATCAATATTTAGATTGAATAATTAATTCATCATTATAAGTACTATGACTGGAGGCACACGGTGGTGTAGTGGTTAGCACTGTCGCCTTGCACTTCCAGGGTCCGGATTTGATTCCTGGCCAGGTTCGATTCCAGTCTCTGTTCGCATGGAGCTTGGACGTTCTCCCTGTGCTTGGTGGGTTTCCTCGAGGTACTCCGGTTTCCTCTCACAGTCCAAAGGCATGCAGACGAGGATAATTGGTGTTCCCAAATTGCCCGCAGTGTGTAAATGAGTCTGTGTGTGTGTGTGTGTGTGTGTGCCCTGCGATGGATTGCCACCCTTTCCAGGGTGCATCCCGCCTTGCCTCCTGGGAAAGGCTCCAGACGCGACACTGAACACACGATAAAGCGGTATAGAAGATGAGTGAGAATGAGAGTGAGTACTATGCCTGAAAAATAAATTCTTTAGGTTTATTTGTTTTGGCATTGATGAGTACCAAAAAATGCACTTATATTCATTCCTTGCCTGAAAACTGGCAGTGATGCATCCCTACCAAGAATTGTTCTCTAATCAACGGGAGCGAAGGGAGAGGAAGAAAACCGGAGCACAGAGATATGAGGCAGAGTAATAAGCCGCAGATTATGAGAGAAGAACGAGAATGTGCAATGAATAAAAGCTGGTTAAGGAATGTTCTTCTCTCTTCAATGTTCACTGATTAAAACCATGGAAAAATCATTGAGCAAGAATCTTGACAACGGATTAGCATTTGTAAAGAGGAGTGTGTAAAGCAGACACAGAGGCTAGAGGGAGGTTGAGAGCATGAGAGCGATCAAGCCCAGTTCATCTAAGGCTCTTTCAAAAACTCAGTAGTCAAGAGCTATTTAAGGTCTGGCTTGATATCGACTGACTGCCTGCCAGCCAATGAGACGCCTCGCTTGCTGCCTGATGATGGAAGAGCAGTGTTAATGGCTGTGAGGTGAGTCAGTCAAAGCACCATATGCCGATAGCAGCAATACAAAAACACCAGCAGTACACAAGATGGAATACATCTACAGTATATAGATATCCATCTTACTATTTGTTCATGAAAGTGATATATAATAATAATAAGAAGAAGAATAAGAAGAAGAAGAAGAATACAATATTCTGTATTAACAATTTAAAAAATGTTGTAGACAATAGTTTTTAGAAAATATCATTTTATAATAAACACTAATTAAAAAAAAACAACAACAATCTAACTACGATCAAGAACAACAAATATTCCAGGGACCTGCAATACCTGCATTTTAATTCAAAGCAAAGTCAATTTATAGGTGAAATCTTAAATCTTTGCTAAAATATACAAGGAGCATGTGTGTCATGTGTGTGTGATGATTTTTCATTTACATAAATACATATATTGAGATAAAGGAATAAATACCTTAAAATAAGTAAATAAAAAGTGTCTGCTGTACCGTCATCACTTGTGTGTGGCTCAGTTCCGTTGTCCGCCTCATCAATGGTGCCTGGTTCACTGTGTGGACTATCACTAAAAGCATACACACACACACACACACACACACACACACACACACACACACACACACACACACACAATTGTCAACACAAAGAATTTTCCACTATCAATTAAAACTGATTTGTATTTTCCAGATATCTGTGCCCTGAAGGCGAAAAATCTATGTTCAGATATTTTTGTGTACATGTACCACTTGCACTTATAATAATGTATTGCTCATGAATCCTCTTGTCATGCTACTATAACAATCCAGGTGAATATGCAAGTAAATGTGGCTACAGATCGCAGACACTCAGATTTGTCTTTTGGAATGCAGACGTCAATCTAAAGATCAGATTTAAGAAATGAAATTTGCCCAGTTGTCTGGCTGACACTGAGCCTTTGCTTTCTAGCATTACGAAAAGTGCTCGTGTTTCACCTCAGCTACCATTAGGATTCCTTGAGTATTTTTATAACACAACCTAATTAAATCACCATTTCATTTGGAAGATAAAATTCAGTCAATTTACTACCGCTGAGTGCATTCTGGCACAAATAAAGCCCAGATAGCAATGTTCAGATAACTTTTCGACTCTGGTTGAGCGAAGTTTTGAAGGCATGCGATGTATTAGCTTCACTAGGGATGTCTGATTCCCAGGAACACAAAATGTTTAGATTTTTTTCATGAACACAGCTCAGTAATCAACCACCTATTGCCACCTCAACAATCGAAATAATATAGATTTCAGCATTCTGACTGTGAGCCTGTTTGTGCTGGTGTGTATCCATTAGCCTCGAGTTCAGCTCCTACTGGGTAAACACATTAACGTTAAAAAGCAGGTATTTTTATACTGCTTGTTGTAAGGGTCCACCCCTAGAGGGCACTGTGCACGTTTGTGTTTGTTTTGTAGTTTTTTGTTAGTTGACTCAGTTTCCCAGAAGGCACCTCGGTCAGGTGAAGCTCACCTGAACCGAGGTAGCTCATTGGTATTGTTATGAATAGCTGGATGTTCTGGGAAACTGGGTCGAGCATTATTACTGTCAGTGGGCGTTTGTTTTGATTTCGTTTTGTTTGTATTTTATGTTACTTTGGTTTGTTTATAGGGGCCTCCGGTGTGTACCCTTAGCCTCCAGTGTGTTCCCCTAGCCTCCAATGTGTTCCTCTAGCCTCCAGTGTGTCCCCCTAGCCTCCAGTGTGCTCCCCTAGCCTCCAGTGTGCTCCCCTAGCCTCCAGTGTGCTCCCCTAGCCTCCAGTGTGTCCCCCCTAGCCTCCAGTGTGTCCCCCCTAGCCTCCAGTGTGTCCCCCCTAGCCTCCAGTGTGTCCCCCCTAGCCTCCAGTGTGCTCCCCTAGCCTCCAGTGTGTTCCCCTAGCCTCCAGTGTGTTTCCCTAGCCTCCATTGTGTCCCCCTAGCCTCCAGTGTGTTCCCCTAGCCTCCAGTGTGTTCCCCTAGCCTCCAGTGTGTTTCCCTAGCCTCCATTGTGTACCCCTAGCCTCCAGTGTGTTCCCCTAGCCTCCAGTGTGTTCCCCTAGCCTCCAGTGTGTTCCCCTAGCCTCCAGTGTGTTTCCCTAGCCTCCATTGTGTCCCCCTAGCCTCCAGTGTGCTCCCCTAGCTTTCAGTGTGTTCCCCTAGCCTCCAGTGTGTTTCCCTAGCCTCCAGTGTGTCCCCCTAGCCTCCAGTGTGCTCCCCTAGCCTCCAGTGTGTCCCCCCTAGCCTCCAGTGTGTTTCCCTAGCCTCCAGTGTGTCCCCCCTAGCCTCCAGTGTGCTCCCCTAGCCTCCAGTGTGTTTCCCTAGACTCCAGTGTGTTCCCCTAGCCTCCAGTGTGTTCCCCTAGCCTCTAGTGGTCCCCTTCTCGCCTCTAGTATTCCTGTCCCGTCCAGTCTCTAGTATCCCGGTCAGGCCTAAGCCTCCGTGTCGGTCCTTTAGGGGCTGAAATGCTTAAATGGTCTCTTAAAGAGACTGTGTGTATGTGTGTCTGTCCAGAGCCCATTTAAGTATTTTGTTTGTTCCTTTTTTCGTTAATTAAAGATTTTTATGTTTGAAAACAACCCCTCTGAGCCCATGCCTGCCCTTTATGCCCATGGCAATAACACCCGCCCGAACTGCCTGTCATACCAGTTCGTGACACTTGTAAACTAGTTTGTGACACTGAACCTTTAAATTATTGACTGTCATTTTTTAATGGTTTATTTGAGTCACAGGGTGTTCAAATTTTTCCAAGTGTGTCTTTTATGTTAAGATTGCTACAGTTATGTCAATAAAATATTTGCATTATTTTGCAAAATGCCTCCAGTGTGTTTCCCTAGACTCCAGTGTGTTCCACCTCTGACTGTAGTTTTGCTACAATGGTAAATCAGCCTTCACTTGTGATTGCAGCAATGTAAATATTCAACAGAGTATCACTAATGTGTTGGTTAAGTTCTAAAAAACTCAGACTGTGTTTTTGTCGAGAGTCATATTGGCGGCACCAAAAAGTTGAGAGTTGTTGAGCACAAAACCTTTTTAATTACAAATATCATCAATATCAAATGAATATCATGAGAAACATTATAATCAATACAAACTTCAGTTCATAATGCATGATCAGCACTTTCATCCTCAGCAAATCATCATTAGCACATCTATAGTCTGTCTAGTCTTTAATTAATAGTCTGTAACTGTCCTTTTTTCTTGATTTCAACATTCTCCAAAATTCACCATATGCATTTGGTTCATTAATGGCAGACACTATTTTGCGCTGCTGTTAGTTTTGCTTAAAGTTTGTTATGTAACACATTTACTCTGTCACGTTTTGCTAAAAAAAAAAAAAAGTTAGCTCAAAGCTTCTCATTGAAGGATATGTAGCAGTATTTGAATTAAAGTTTTGTCATAGACAGTCTTGTGTGACTGAAGAAAATATTATTTCCTTAAAATAGGCCAAATTATGAAAATGGCATTTATCTCATTTTGCAATCAAATTCTTCATATAAACTCTGGAGTGAAGGGGATGATTTCATGTCATTTTACTCAATATTCTCTTTTAACAATATTGCAGATCTAGCAAACTCTAGATTTGCAGGGTAGTTTTCTCTTACAATCCATGCAAAATATACTATTTAAAATTTGCATGCCATGTGGCTGGCTACTGAGTACCATTGTCCTCCGGGTACTCAGTAATCCCATACATCTCCCATGCTCAGTCTCAGTGTGTTGTGCATCACCCGTATAGTGAACAGCCGTGTGCGCATAAACTGTAGACTGTGATTGTGTGTGTTTGTGTGCATGAGTGAGAGTCTCTGTCGGAAAACTGGGGTGTGCATGCAACAAATTATGCCCGCAATCCAAGATTTAACAAATAAAAAAAGACAAAAACTAATGTCTTAGACACATGATCTATTTGTCACGATCGATTTGTTTTTCCTATAAATCTGACAATATCATGCTACAAACTCATTCCGATACAGGAGTCTAAGACACACTCAACAACTTACCAGTACTCCTCTCCTCCAGTCATGCATTTCTCATAAACAGGGCCCTCAAGTTCCCGGTGGCTTGGGAAGATAACCTCACTGTGGATGATGATGTTCTTGATGACTTCGTTAACGTGGGCCTGACAGGCCACAGGGTCCTGGCCGTCCGGAATGGGCATCAGAGTGGGGCCGAAGCAGATGGCCAGGTTGTAGGGATCCATCATATTCTCATCACTGTACTGCGACAGACTGGTGATAGTGGGGTGAGGGAACAGATACATGCAGAGAAATGTATCTATAAATGATTTTCCGGACATACAGAGCATTTTGAAAGCTCCAGTAGTAGCAAAAGATAAAAGGCTTAAAACAGCACGATGATGTTAGAAAATTAAACAGGTTTTTAGGCAGACACAACCAATAAAAAAAATTAATGCCTGGGAATTGACGACAGTAGAAAGTCTGGAATTTTATAGTAAAATTATATACTTCTCAATAAAGAGTTCCTTTTAACAGTCTGCAAATGCATGTCCTAGGTGCGCGAGGTTCAGTACTGTACATTTTGGCACATGCTGTACCAAAATGTATCAAAATGTATCAAAATCCTGTGTACTTAATTGTAAGTCAGTTGTCGAATCGGTCAGTCAGTAAGTTTTTAAAGCAAAATTTGTGTAAAATGATTCTCTGAATTAATATGTGAATAATACATACTACCTTCAGCAAAAGCTCTAGTTTTATATCAGATTCAACCAATGTGTCACATGGAAGATTTTATGGTTCTATCAAACCAACAATGTCAACAATGCTTAAAGGGAACATGGGAGTTTTTTCCATTCACTAGTTTTCAAAACACCTACAGCTGCCCTTTAACCCCTTTAGTATGTTATCCAGTTTCCGTTCTGACCTGCAGAAATACATTTCTGAATCCCAAAGCTGGTGTTCCAACGATGTCTGACTTGTTCTTATTACAGTGTCTGTGCTGCTACATTTCCTCTGACAGACAAGTTAACAATCCGCACTTAGCCCCAATTTCCAGGTGATAATTTTGTCGGGATTTAGTGCGCCGCTGTAATACTGTAATATTTCTCCATTGCAGAAATTTACAAGCTCTTGCTTTGGGGATATGAGAACAAGGTTAGGCGCAAGTCTTCAAGATTCAAGAACAACAGAGCCTGGATTAGGTAAGATATTTTGACATTATTCTTTCTATTAGCCGACATTCGAGGTTTCCCTCGACTCGATTCCACAGTGACGTTTCACTGCATCCAGACACGGCTGTAACCAAACACTACTGAAAACGGGGACTTAATTGAACGAAAGCTGAAAACGCTGTAGGCCCAGTCCTGCGAAAAAACACATAAATAAAGAAGCTGTCGAGATAAAACTTCAGGATGTGAAACGGAATTTTTTGTTCTGCGGGGGAAAAGGGTGAGCAGAAGCATTAATAATAGAATAATAAAACGAGACAGGTATAGTGCAGCAGAGAGCAATGGCTTTTCGTTGGCATAAATAACATCTAAAGTACTGCAGACAGCCAGACACAGCAATGAATAGGGCATAAACAGTAGGGGCTGTTAAATAGCTCTAAATATAATGAATGCCTGTGTGTTTGACTGCAGTTATTCATACACCTGCTGATTTACTATGCAGCCCGGAACATACAATACAAACCCAGAGACGTGTGTGAAACTAATCACAGTCTCTTATTGCAATTATACAGTTATGTCAAGAAACTGGAAACCTCAGACTCACTGATTGAGGAATGCAAACAGGTATCTCATGACGATGATGATGGTACGTGGAAGAGTGACAATGATCTGCTGAAGGTGATGGACTCTTTCTGCAGATGACTCAAGCTCTGAAATAAACACAGAAATATTTTTCAGGCATCTTATCTGTATTACAGAATAACTTTAGCAATCAATGACATGTTAGGAGGCTTTCACAAATTCCTGAAGTTTTGGTTTGAGCATGTATTGTAAAATCGTCCTAAACCGAAATCCTTGACGGTTCCTGGTTGATATACCTTGTGACATGACATGCATTAAATCACCTATGACTCGGCTGGTCTATAACTTGGTACGATGTACTTACGGTTATGTGATCACCCATGACTACCATGACAAACTTATTCCTAAAAATCTAAATCTGTCTATGAACTTGCATTACTTACCAACAATTTACCTACTACACCTTACAATTTGCTATGAATCGTCAATGAATTGGCAGTGGCGGCTCAAACGGTTAAAGCTCTGGGTCACTGACTAGAAGGTCGGGGGTTCAAGCCCTAGCTATGCCAAGCTAAGCAAGGCACTTATCCCTATCTGCTCCAGAAGCGATGTATCCTGGCTGGCCCTGTGCTCTGACCCCAGCTTCCTAACCGGGATATGTGAAAAAAAAAAATCATTTGACGTGATGTAAGGTAAATGTAACAAATAAATTATTTTTAATCTTGAGACTTGTTAGGAACTGCTTTGAAGTTATCTCCATCCTGGATACCTGTGACTACAGAATCCATAAATCTGCTGGACATTTCAAAAATAAACATCACCATGTGCAGTGTAGTATCTATTAGAGCTTAATATTTTGCAATTTACTGTGCAGTGTTGGAAACTGGGAATATATTTTTGGGTTTTACAATCTATTATGAAGAGGCACAAACCACATACAAGGTCTACAAACCACCTACAAACCGCACTTTCAAATAACTTTAAAAATGCTACAGTGGCTCAAAATGTATTATATAATATTTATTTTTTACGCCACCACGATGCACCATAGTAAACTCTTATGAACTTCTTCACAAAAGCCCTTTGATTATCTTTGAAAGCCCCCTTATTCTAGTCCACAAAGCATGTTCTGATCCATTTAATTTCCTTTCATCATTCAGTTAAATTAAAGTGACACTGAACACTGTAGACAAGCAAGCATCTATCACACTCACTAATAGTGGAGATGAAGTCCAGGAAACGTTCCTTGGGGAAGAGAGGATTCTCCAAGCCTCTGAAGTACAACTTCAGAACCCCAGCCACAGAGTTTATGTCATGATCACTCTGATCGTCAATAAGTGGGTCTTCACCTAAAAGAGGAAACATCACACGTGTTCATAATTCATGAAGCTGTACTAGCACAGACGATGCTCAATGGCAGCTTTCTGTAGTTTATTCATTTATGTTGTCCACATGTGAACTGTAAGAGTGCACTGAATACATAAATGTATAATGAACAACAAGATGTGTGAAAGTTCATAAATGTCTTTATTGTAGAGGTGCAAGAATATATACACCACAACTTCAATTTTGATGACTCGATAAACAATCAGTGCAGCAAAGATACCATAACCATTGCCTATTAACATGTTTTATGCAGGCTATGGATTTAAACTTGCGATGTTTAAGCAGTAGGTTGGGCATGTTCCTATAGTGCCACTCAAAAACTACTGTGCCCCTAATTCTCAGTGCTCAGTTTTCTGCATATTATATGGTTTTGCTCTGCAATTTACTGGCAATCTGTGTCATAACTTAGTAGGAACTTATGGATTTCTCCAGCCTGCTGCTGACCCAAACAAATATACACGGATACTGTACTTATAAGCATTTTACCCCTGAAAATAGGGTTTTTTTAACCTCTGCAGCCTCTTCTGATTTGGGATAACAAGAAAGCTACCCCTTTTTAAAGAGAATGCATTTTTGATTAAG
Source organism: Clarias macrocephalus (assembly GCA_011419295.1). Classification (NCBI taxonomy): domain Eukaryota; kingdom Metazoa; phylum Chordata; class Actinopteri; order Siluriformes; family Clariidae; genus Clarias; species Clarias macrocephalus. The sequence continues at coordinate 231,900 of JAAGKR010000214.1, read as the reverse complement.
CTTTATTATACCAAGAGTAATGCTTTATTATGGTTGTGTTCATATTCTGTTCAATGTACTGTTTGATTTGCTGAGGTATTGAATCCAGAGCCTTGTATCAAGTATTATAATATGCAGTTTGCTTACCCTTTATACATCTTTGATAAGAAAATCTAATCTTTCCTGATGTAGGCTAAAGGGTTAAAGAAAAAAAAAAAGCAATTTAAAAACAGTTATGGTTCCTCCTCTACATACCCACCTCTCTCAAATGAATTTTTAATATCGTTGACTTCCACCTGAGAGCCAGGAACTCGGAATATCCCTTGCTGCTGCAGACCTGAAATAGAATGCGAAAAAAAAAAAAAAAAACATCAGCCAGAGTCTAGGCATGTCACTTTCCTTCTGAAAATGCATAACACAAAGAAGGAAATTGCAATATGCCTGTAAAATGTCTTTCTGGTCCATGACGAAGATGTCCCTTGCTTTTTGAGGTTCATGTGGTTTATATGAAAGCTAATCTGATCAGTTTCTAAGATTTCATTAGATATGGAATGCCACTAGACCAGCGCAGACGTGATGTGTCAGAGAGAGGAACCATGCGGCGTGGACGGACGATGTAATCTGATCAAGGAAATGAAATAAAGATGGTTATCTGACTCATAGGCCTATGTCACAAGAGAGTGTGAATAAGTCTGGGATGAAACAGGGAGACTGTGCTGGTCTGCTCATGTTGTTGTGTGTGAAGATGTCTGGACATGTCCAGGGAGGAGGAACTATGACACACACATAAATAAGTAAACAGGACAGCTGTCCAGATTTACTGCTGCCCAGTGTTAAAACCATAATATGTCATCTAATTTACTTACATTAAGACTGCCCGCCTTTTTATTACCCAAAGGAAACTGATTACTAACAAATAAAATTTCAGATTTAGGACCATCAGAAATTAGCAGTGGCAATAAATCTCGGAGGCGCTATTGAAAACTCATCATGGCACAATCATAAACATGGACCAGAAAGCTCGAAACACTGCTGGCTGCATCTCAATGTAGTCTATACACCATGACATAAATCACAGTATTATATTAATGCATGGTTGTTGTTTTTATTATTCGTAGACAAAACATTTTCTCCAGAAACAAACAAACAAAAAAAATCAATAGACACAATGTCTCATATAAACCAACAAGAAATGCTTTTCTACTGTATGTCTTTATCAATCAATACCACTGACTCCCTTTTCACTGCAAATACCTACAGTGGAAATGCCATCCTCCACTGACTTTATCTCACCCACTCTTCAACAGATGGCACACATTTAGAAAACTGTCTCACTACAAAGATTCCAGCAATCGCAAAACTTTGCGATCCGAATTAGCATCTGCAGTCAATCTATATGTCCTCCACCCTGTCGTTTAGTGTGCATAGCACTCTCCGGAAATGATAAAGAGCCGTGTTTGTAATAAAAATGAGGCTTACAGTACAGCTAATAAGAGCTTCTACACATCAAACCTCGATCTAGATTGCTTACCGTACAGATTGATGTAGCGAATGCAACTTTCCACCACAAGAGGAATGGGCTGACCTGAATCCTGAATACAAAGGGAAAAAATCAAATAAAACACAGAATTATTCATTCACATTATTATATTGCTCATGATTGATGATGTTAAGTCTTCACTTGAATGGAAGTACTTGCTTAATAGAAGAAATACAGCAGATATAAAAAGTCTCCACACCCCTAGTAAAACTGCAGATATTTGTCATCTAATAAGGTTTACACACACCATAGCCAAATACAATTAAATTCAGTTTATTTATTTATTTATTTTACAATTCCTGACATTTAATCCTAATAAACATTCCCTGCCTTAGGAGCACTGCTTTATTTCAAGAATGTGAAATGTCACAATAATTATAGCAAGAAAGATTTATTTCAAGAAAGATTATGTCTTTCGTCACATTCTCAGTGGGTCAGAAGTTTACATACACTCAATTAGTTTTTGGTACTGTTGCCTTTAAATTGTTTTACTTGGGTCAAATGTTTTGAGTAGCCTTTCACGGGATTCTTACAATAAGTTACAGAAGTGTAAGACACTTTCACCTGACAGAACTGGTGCACAGTAGGTACAGTAGATCAGAACTGGTGTAGGTTTGTAGATCTCCTTGTTCCCACATGCTTTTCCAACTCTGGCCATATAATTTCTTTTGGATTGAGATCAATGCCACTCCAATACCCTGACTTTATTGTCCCTAAGACATTTTTCCTCAACTTTGGAGGTATCCATTTGGAAGACCCATCAAGCTTTAAATGAATGGCTGATGTCTAGAGATGTTACATCAACATATCCACATAATCTTCTTTCCTCGTGATGCCATTTTGTGAAGTCCATCCTGGAGCAAAGAACCCCATAATATGATGCTGCCACCCCCGTGCTTCACAGCTGGGATTCTTCACCTTACAAGCCTTTCCCCTAGTTATTGTTTCATCAGACTAGAGAACATTTCTCCAAAAAGTAAGATCTCTGACCCTCGTGCAGCTATAAACCGTAATCTGAGTTTTATGGCTGTATTGGAGCAATGGTTTTCTCCTTGCTGACCAGCCTTACAGGTTACATCAATATTTTTTCTGATTTTACTGTGGATATAGATACTTCTGTACCTGTTTTCACCGGTTTCTTTACAAGATGCTTTGCTGTTGTTCTGGGATTGATTTATACTTTTTGTGTCTCTTTCCTGAGTGATATGATGGCTGTGTGGTTCTGCGTTTATACTCAGTGTAGTATTGTTTGTACCGATGCACATTGTACCTTCAGGCATGTGGAAATTGCTCCCAAGGATGGACCAGACTCGAGGAAGTCTTGACTGATTTCTTTTGTTTTTCCCATGATATCAAACAAAAAGGCACTGAAGTTGAAGATAGGCCTTAAATTACATTTACAGGTACATCTGCAACTGATTCAAATGATGTAATCAATTAGCCGATCAGAACCTTCTAGAGCCATAACATAATTTTCCTATACGTTTTTTAAAAGCATAGTTAACTGAGTGTATGGTAAATTCTGACCCACTGGAATTGTAATAAAGTGAATAATAAATGAAATGATATATCTGTAAACAATTGTTGGGAAAAATACTTGTGTCATGTATATAGTAGATATCCTGACCAACTTGCATTAAAAATCATTTTTAATGATTGAACTCAACCTAAGCGTATGTAATCTTTCAATGTCAAATATATAAAACTTATATAAAACTTATATAAGTCAAATCTTTTTTCCACTGATAATGTGATATGTGATAAAAGGAAAGGAATTTAAAAAAACTTAAACTAGGTGAATTTTTTTTTTTTTAGATATATTCAGCTGTCTTACAGCAGCCTATAGCTTTTGTACTAAAACATATTGTCCCAGTCCAAGCCGAAGATTATATTGTGTGATGCTGCCACTACCATGCTTTACCATGGAACTACTTTAAATACTTTTTACTTTGATTGATAATTTCAGAGCAGGTTCACATGCCTCATTTTAGAAGTGTGCACACACCTCGGCAACCAGGGCAGTTAATTATTTTAATAAAAAATGATAAAAAAAATATTAATAAAAAACTTGATGTTTTGGCTAAGCTATATCACATTAAAAGTGATCTGACTTTTTTTTTCTATTTTTACATAATTAATAAAAACCTGCAATTTTAACAGGATTGTATAGACTTTTTATAACCATTGTACGTATGCATGTGCACGTTTGTATGTATGCATGTACTGTATGTACTGAATGAATGTATGTATACATAAACTGAGGCTTTGTGCTCTGTAAGGTTGTTGTCATTTTATTTGAATACATTTAAATATTGAAGTATAGATGGCGAAGCTATGCTATGACAATTAAAATTTTAGAATTTAAAGCATGCAGAATAATATTAGCGAAGAACAGCACATTAGGCACATCTGTTCTCAACAACTGTTTACTTCCAATTAAAGTGTATGTCAAAAATAATTATATCTGAGGTCAAAAAAACATCCGTGTACTTTTTGTTCATTCTGTTTATATAGTCAGTGAGAAAAAATGTTTTTTTAAAAACATTTATTGTTTTACTGGATATTGTTTTCAAATCCAGGTGGAAGGAATAAACTATCAAGCTTTTTCGTTTTTATATTTATTGCCAGAAAAAATCTGATACAAAATGAAAAATAAAACAAGAAAAAACAAATAGGGTTATACGTAAATCAAATGTCTAGGTCAACCAGTGAACCTATGACTTTTCAGGATTAGGTATGTCTTTCTGAAATGAATTAAGAGGGTGCGTAACAAAAACCCTGTTCTCAGAGACTGTTAGGAGATGTCGTGCTGAATATTGCCTTTCTGAAATACAATTTGTATTAAAGGTGAAACTGCAGCAATAATAGAGGTATGTATTCAGACCGTGTAGACGTAATCATAATCCTGGTAGCTGCATAAATGTAATTTATTTATTAAACTCGTTTGTGGGTGTAAAGAGACCAAACTTCCTCGTGATTATAAAAAACAATGCTGACAAGAGTCGTTGTGGGTAAGATTAGTGATATTGATTTTCTGTAATAGGCTACACAAGTGATATACCATAAAGACGTGTGTGTGAGAGACAGAGAGAGAGAGAGAGAGGTTTTACACAACGCGATACATCACTTTGTTCTCAGCAGACATTTGTTGTGGTCTGCTAATAAGTAATCCCAATCTTTTCAATAATAATAAGGATGTTTGGTCTCTACAGAGGTAGCTACGTTTTCCATTGTCCTGTGTTCACCTCGTTTATAGCTTTAGCTGCTTATATTTCCATATTAGACTCACTGAGTCACAGACATTATTTATAGCCCACAGGCAATTGCTTTTAGGTACTGCTTTTTATTTTCCCTGCCTGGATTTTAATTGAAAAGCCACTTATGTTTAATTTTTCCAAAAAAATTTTGCTTACAAAATGAACAAAAAGTACACTCGCTACTGAACTCACTTCTGATTAAACAAGTGAGACTCTAGATTTGTTCACCTGCAGCATAAGAAACCAAAATGACACTTTTGTCTTTGCTCTGTGCTAATGTACCTGGTGGCGAATACGGGTATTCCTTCTTCCCCTAGGACAGAAAGCAGTGGCGAGAGGAGCAGAGGGGTGAGAAAAGCAAGACAATCACAGATTAGGAAGGAACGACAGGATCGCCATGGAGACGACTCTGTCGTCCCGAGTCTTAGAGTGGTTGCTAGAACGGCTCAGGATGCAGCACAGGGTGGCACTGCTATCATACAGACACGGCTAATCCCATCACCCAAACAAACAAACGAACAAAAACATGGTCATCATTTCTGTGTGTCTATTGGTTTTTCACGTGTGAACCGCCACCCTTACTATCTGCATCTCAACTGCCAGGAGAAGAAGGAGATGTGAGTTACAGGAAGGCACAAAGGGAGGGAGCTAGCGAGTGCTAAGAGACAGAGGATAAACAGCCTGCGTGCCACAGTCAGCCCTCCATTCCAGTAGAGAGTGCTGTCGATAACAACATGGTACCTTAATGAAGGTCTCCATATTTCCGTTAAACAGCTTATGATTATAGACGGAGCGTGGCCGGGGTTTCCGTAGTTTCTGCGGTTTCGGGGGTAGGGTAGGAGGTCTGGGAAATGGATACGGCAAGGAGAACAAAAAAACAAACAAAAAAAAAAAAAAAACATACGCACACACATACACACAACACCACGTGATGACATTTTACACCATGCAGTGCAAAATCCAAAAGTCTAGCTCAAATCTACAAAATTGATAAAGATATGAGAAAATGTTTAGTAGTTTATAACATTAAAATCAATGACAGTGTTTTTCACCTTAGTGATAAATAATTATGATCTCATTAATGACCCTTAATTAGCCACATACTGACTGTAAAAAAAGATTTGTGTTCCACAAGTTAAGTGGCTTTTACAGCATCCACCTACAGAAACACATTCTGTGCTATGAAGGCTTAATTATGTTTTTAGAATTGTGACAGGCCACACAACCTGATACTGTACAGTATAATAGCACACTGAGCTGGAAATGATGGGAAAACTGCACATGCTGGTGTTTTTACGTTTAGGTCTGGAAGTTATTCTTTAATGTTGATTGACAGTTATAATGTACATAGGTCATTCCTTATATGGACTTTTTTCTTCCTAGGGAAATCTTACAGTATATTAACTACAAAAAATAGTTTCAGACCGCATTTGTTTGTGCACATCCCAAACTGTTTTATTACAACAGGCAGTCTGTTTCTGCTGACAACTTTTTAGTTATTAACAACTAATACTGTACAATTTTTGGTTATGTTTAATGTTGGAACTAATAGTCATTGATTCATTAAGAAATCATCCTTCTTTTTAGAGTTAAAAGGAAAGTTTTTTTTTTTCATTTTTTTTTCATCTGTCTTAAATCAAAATCCAGGTGCATATAAGTACATGACAACAGGTCTTGATCATTATAAACAGCCAAACTTTTATCTTAATTCCAGTCAGCCATGCCGCTAGCTCCGGGCAAATAAAAAAGGATTAAATCTGTACACTGTAATGCACGGTAACTTTGGAACATACCAACTCGATTTATCTCTGTGAACAGAACAGGAGCTTCACATGAGTCTCATCCGAACTTTCGAATTTAGATTGAGGAATTTAGCACCGATTTCTTTTTGTACTTGCACCTTGGAGACAAACTTGACAGTCAATATGCAGATCAGAAAAATGTATAACATAAGTTATAAAATGTACTTACATGCACCTGAAATTAAAATTTAAGACTGACTTGAAAAAACACTTAACTTTCCCTTTTCATAGATAGAAAAAAAATGTAACTGCTTGCTATGTTACCAAATAAAACTGCACAGTTGTCTAAAGGTTGTCTAGACTTAAAACTTTTGTCTTTAAACTTAAAATTCCAGCTTTCCCTGTGACTGTTAAAGCTCCCCAGAGAGACCTTTTCTACACACTTTCAATACATGTATGAAGAACAGCCTTCATACTGTATCAGGCGCTGTTAAGTTGTAACTATAGAATCAGTTATTAACTATATTACATTATAGAAATGCATAAGCAGAACATTAAAAAATTTACACACATTCATGAATGTCAACATAAAAAGAAGCTCACAAGACAAAACTTAGTTTATGACAAAAATAGTTAATGATCTGATGTCGTAGCTGTTGAACAGTAAATGTCCGTCGCTTGGACATGGCACTTTGCTCAGCAGTTTGGGCAGGTTTTCATGAGCAAGTGCACAGATGGTGGCTGACATCTGCTTGCCAGAGGACGCTCTATTCTCTCTCGCAAAGACTGGCACAGCTTTTCCACCTCTACTCAGCTAGAACACTGAACCTGCCCGTGACAGCTCGGGGACAAGTCCTGTTCGACCGCTGTGCAGTAAGTCAGTCTAGGCGCTGATGAAAATAAATATTTGCCTTTCCTTCTATTTCTTTCTTTGTCGCTGACTTGTTTGGGATTGTCTGTTCAGCTGAATGAGAACACATCTTTATCTTTTAAAGTGTAGAATTTATTAAACCAATTTTCACACCCTTTCTTTCTTTGGAGCAAATTACTTCTGGAGATAGACCAAAATCATGAACTTGTTGTTTCGCCTAATACATTTAAATATTAAATGGAAACCAGATTTTTTTTTCTTTAATCACAACATTCTCTCAATATTTCTTAACCTAGATAGGATCATTTTGTAATACAGTCATGATTTGTACTTAATGGTCTGTTATCATTTAGCAGTGAATAATGCACCGAGCTTAGTTTAGGCATCAGGGGGTTGTCATTACTGCACAGCACAGTGCAAGCTACACACTGTAAGCAGCTTAAATGGCAGTTAAACAGCGGTACACATCAATATTACTGCTTTAATTTTCATAATAAAATGAAAATTGGCAAAACCCGGAGAAGCCATTTTTGCCTGTAAAACTTGATTATTTAGTGCTTAACACGTTCATGTCTGGATAATCACATAAAGTGTAACTTCAAAAAACTCATTTTTCTGAAGGTCTTACCTTGTCGTTCCACACTCAGCCCTTTCTCCTGCAAGAGAGGAAAAAAAGGATCAGAACTATTATACAACCTTGTGCTTTCAGCTGTATTGTTTTGATGGATTGGGTGTGGGGCTTTAGTGAAAGTGACCCGGTCTATTGAGAGAGGAGTGAATGGGTGAACCACAGCCCTGATATTCAGACAAAGGAGTGCCGTGGTTGCTGTAGAAACCTTAGCGGCTCCCTGTGGGGTGCTAGACGACTCGCGAGGGTGAGAAACGGGGAAACGTCTGCGCGTGGGTGTCTGTGGTCAATTAACTGTTTTGCACGTGACGGCGCATTAAGCTATTTGTCTAAAATATGGTAATGTGAAAGGAACTCACAGACAGACACACACAATGAGTCTATCACATATGCTCTCTCAGTGGCTATCACTGTACAAACATTATGCAAATGAAAAAGAGAGTGCTTTCAATGGCTAAACAATAGTACACAAGGGAATATCTATAAATGAATCCATGATCATAAAATGCATGAAAGATTTAAAAAGAACAAGTGTTGAGCAATCGCTTTAAATAAGCATGGTCTAGGTCATTATATTTATGTCATGGTATAACCACCATTGCCCTGTATGAAATAAAAATGAAATGGAGAGGATCTTTATTCTTTTGCCAAGTGTAAAAAAAAAAAAAAGTAGGGCAAAGACATATTTTTTCGGAGTGATATAAAGCATTCGTGTTAAGAAAGAGTTATTTTCCAGAGAAATAATTTGGCCGACGTACCACAATAATACTCCCTTTATAAAGTGTCCGGCCCCATTCACTATTTAAATGTTCTCTTCATGTAATTCCATATCCAAGAAAGCTCTAAGAGACCGACTTGGATAGGTCTGCTCCAAATAATTCTACCTCTAACAATTTGCATGTTTGCTGTCAATTTTGTGATTTTCTCAGAGAAAGCTCTTTTGAGCAGCCAGCCAAGGAGGAAAAGTGGTTGAGGTGTTGTTGGTGGAGAAGGAGGCCAATTTAAAACATCAATCCATTTTTCAGATTGCTGGAGCATGGCCAAGGTAGCTTTTAGACTTTTGCTTATGTCCATGGACATGGTGGTGAAACCAGCTGGCGTGTACCTCATCAACCGTGAAAACATCAGTACAGCTGAGTGCACCTAGTAAGCCAGATCAGCTAATGCATCTACGATCAATTAGGTGAATAATTAAAAACAGGGGTTGTACCTGCAGCCTCCATATGTCACACACACACACACACACAGGACCCAGACGTCTAGCTTTCCCCGTCTGGTTTGATTTGGCGTAATTGAGTGTCGGGCTGCTGGGTAGCAGGGGGGCATATTTGTCTGGAAACATCCATACGCATAGCAGGTCTCAGCTGGGTTCTCCCACACTGTGTCGCCATTAGATTAAGACACAGCGCACCAGCAGCTGCCCAAATGCTCATGCTGATTGATAGGGTGCAAACTGCCTATAATCGAGCTGCCAAAAAAAAAATCAAGGCAAGCGTTTCTCTCTATGGCGAATGAAAAAAGAGCACCTTTTCTTTATGCTACGGTGACCCATTAATTACAAAATACATTGTTCAAAGTGCTATAGAAATAAAATACAATAGAATTGAATGTGTTTCTAAAATTACTGATATGTTTTAGGTTTGCTGGTTGCTGTATTATACCTGATTTGCTCTCACATTTTTGTTTTGTCACCATGTTTTGCACTTACCCACCATATTAGCCCTTTCCTAACTGCCCTGAAAATAAAGTAAGCAGATGAGAATAAGCACCTAGAAGACAAGCTGATCACCGTATCCCTTTAATCACCCGTTTAAACGACAAACAGTCTTCAAAGACCAGCCATGAGAGGAAGCCTTTTACCGACACTCTTCATTAAAGCGCTGGCTTTCTCTCGATGATACAATCTTAATTTGACGTTATCCTGCAGCGACCAAAGTCACAATGAGAGACCTTTGCACAAGGTCTGACACTTGGCATTTGGCGCTCGTTATGCAAGCACTCACCTTCCCCCAGCGTCTGCTTCAGGAGGTCGTGCTTGGCCTGCAGTTTAATGATGAGGTTACTTCCGTTCAGGTACTCTTTGAATTTCTGCACACACAGATAAAGACGTTAGGGAGCTAGTGATTATAACACAACCTGACAGTGACACAACGGATAGAGATGCTCGCTACAGCAGATCGAATTGTGTTGCGTATTCTGCACGACATTAATTCAATCTGCTCCCTAAGAAGTTTAATTTCCGTTTTTGTCGCTAAGTCACGGAGCCTCATCCTGAGAGTTTCATGATTTCATTACGATATGAGTACGCAGGGTAAACTCTCATTTTCAGTGTATGAGTTCAAGACACTCTGGTTCATGATTAGATTACAATAGCAATATCTTATACGGTAAATGATAAAAGACTCAAGTTATTTATATGGTCTATTTATATAAATATTTATGTTTTTTCTATCATTTATACTACAGGGTATAAATCCAAAAATTCTTAATTCATAACCTAATTCAAAATGTAACTTTTTTTTTTTTTTTTAGCAAAATGTTTTCAAGTATACTAATATAATTGGACCTATTGGATACCTAATTGGATATAAGTGGAAGAATATTTAATAGTTTGTATTATATACACATCGATCAGCCATAACAATAAAATCACCTGCCTAATACATTGTAGGTCCATCTTCTGTCACTAAAACAACTCAGGAACCATCAAGGCATGGAATCCACAAGACCTCTCAGGTATGCTGTAGTATCTGGCACCAAGGTGCTGGAGTTCTTTTAAGTCCTGTATTGTAAGTTGCAAGGTTGGCTATTCATAGATCACATTTATTTATTTAAGGGCACATGCCCTTATCCAGAGTGACTTTAGGGTTGAGGGTTAAAGGCCTTGCTCAAGGGTCCAACAGGGACAACTTGATGGTCGTGGGATTTGAACCTGGAACCTTCCAAGCCGTAGCCCAATGCCTTAACTGAGCTACGCCAAACCAAACCTGTCGATTTTCAATCGATTTCAAGAAATGACTGTTCACTGTTTGCCTAATATGTCAAACCCATTGACAGATGTCAATACCAGGAGATAATCAATGTTATTCACTTTACCGCTCAGTGATAGTTCTTCTCTGTATGGAGACTTTTGGGACACCTTGTTTGATTAATGTGGCATGACGCCATGATGCTGCTCTTGTTTGCACATTTGTACATGCACTTTTTTGCTGTCTTTTGTATAGTACTTACAGTACAGACCAAAAGTTTGGACACACCTTCTCATTCAAAAAGGTTGAATTTGTATTATGGCAAGAAAAAAGCAGCAATGTGAAGAAAAAAACGAGTGGCCATCATTACTTTAAGAAATGAAGATCAGTCAGTCCGAAAAATTGGGAAAACTTTGAAAGTGTCCCCAAGTGCAGTCACAAAAACCATCAAGCGCTACAACGAAACTGGCTCACATGTGGACCGCCCCAGGAAAGGAAGACCAAGAGTCACCTCTGCTGCGGAGGATAAGTTCATCCGAGTCACCAGCCTCAGAAATCGCAGGTTAACAGCAGCTCAGATCAGAGAGCAGGTCAATGCCACACAGAGTTCTAGCAGCAGACACATCTCTAGAACAACTGTTAAGAGGAGACTGTGTGAACCGAGCTTCATGGTAGAATATCTGCTAGGAAACCACTGCTAAGGACAGGCAACAAGCAGAAGAGACTTGTTTGGGCTAAAGAACACAATAAAGAACACAAGAAAGAAAACGCTTTGAATGAGAAGGTGTGTCCAAACTTTTGGTCTGTACTATATATAGTTTTGTTAATTTAAAATGTTCACTTGATTTTTCCTAGCTAGTAAGCTAATAAGGTGTCTTAGTTAGCTAGCTAATTTATGTTTTTATGTCTGTAATAATTGTTAATGTGTTGTATGTATGTAGCACCTTGGTTCTGCATACATTTCACTGTATACTGAGCTGCATATGGTTGAAATGAGAATAAAAGTTTACTTGAATTGACTATCCATCCTGTGTCTTCATAATAAGTTTAGGACCCCAGGGGTTCAAGTGCAATATTGCCAGAACTCCGTGATTTATTTATTTTTGGTTATAGTCGTGAAACTCACATCTGACTATTATCAGAGCACCGACAGTTATAAATTAGTATAGTATACCAGTTTACTAGTGTAGTATACTCTAGTAGTTTACCCTGTTTCAGGATTGAATGGCTGCAGTGAGCATAAGAGGAACTTAAGGTATTGAAACAGAAAGTAAAACACCTTAAAATAAACCGAAGGTAGGAATAAAATAATATTAAGAAAGAACTTAGACATATGGCTATTTGTCTAGCTTACTTTATTTTAACTGAGTGCAGTTAAAATGTATTATTGTTGTATTGTTATATTTTGCATGAATTCCATCAAATACTAAAACTAAAATGTAAATATTTATCACAGTTAATCTTAATTAACTATGTACTGTACTGTAGCGTTAATACACCATGCAAAGTAATTATTGGTTTAGATACATTTGTTTTTTAAATAACAACTCAAATAAGTCAATAAATAAATGCCTGGATTAACAAATATTCATATTAGTGATTAGTAAAAATTTAAACAAACACCAATGAATGCTGTAGATGTCAAAATTCAAAACTAAGGCAATATAGTAAGTTCAAATATTTAGATATGCATTAATTTAGGTAACATTTATCAAAATTGACTTGAGGTATTGACTTCAGCCATGGACTGAAATAACATTACTCAGTGTCTGTGATGTTATTTACATTAAAACAGACATTAAATCATGCGTTCATGTACTTTATTACTTATGAACATATTCATGATTTAATAATACTGATGTTGATTCTTAATTAATTAACATTATTAATGAATGGTACAAAATGCTAATTATGGGCACCCTAATGTGAAGCATTACCAGTGAAACTACTTTGAAAGCACACCTATAGATATATAGATCTATAGTTTCCCGACTCACCGTGAAGTAGAAGAGCTCGGTCTCCTGCTGGTTGGAGCGCCGCTTTGCAATGTTCAGTTTGCTCATGTAACCTTCCGAAGCCACTGATTTAATGGACTCTGTGGATCGGCTGTGCTGGAAAGCATCAGACACGTCAAAGTCCTCCACGGTCAGCATGTCCTGCAGCGTCTGCATTGTCGCATCCAGGGTCTTGCGCACCTGCGGAAAAAAAAACACACCCGACATATCTTGATTTATTAGCAACACCTAAACTCATCTGCTTCTGTTTATTAACAGACTATTGCCGTCTGTTTGCAAAGCGCCATATAAATCCTAAACTTGCAGTTAAAGCAGTTGGATGGATTGAAATTATTTTCAATAATCCTGGTTGTTATTAATGTAACTCCTTTAAAGCAGCTGCAGCTATTAACCAGTGATGAGAAAGCAGTCTTGTACCAGATTCTGGCAGATGTCTGTGTGCTGTTTTCTATTTACACATGGCACTATTTTGGTAATTCATATAAATAACGCGGTGACAGGAAACGTTATGCTTGTATTGGCACTAGAAATGTGATGACTGATTGACTAAAGGTTTCTCAGATTATTAGACCAGACTCAAGTAAATGTGTGCAAATATCAGATGCTTCATTATCATAATTAATACTGTGGGTGCTAGGATGTAATTCTGGTGCCTGATCCTAGCACATGTCTTCCTCTGTGGCCCCTCTCACCCTCCTGAGCTGTCTGAGTCATACTGATACTGATATCTATTCTGCTTGGTGCTTTCTGCATTTGTGACTCACTCTCTGCAGCTGTGGATGGTCCTACGTGGATATGGTGAAGACTGTCTATTCACTAAGACTGTCTATTTTGTAATTTAATCAGTTTGCATTGTAATTCTATTTTTTGGAGGAATGTTTCTATTAGGTTTCTATTAACGTATTTCACTGCATGTAATACTGTGTATGGGTGTGTATGTGACAAATTTGAAAAAAAAAAAAAAGACTTGCTTACACTTTACATGAACACTGTCAGCCAGAACAGGGCTCGCCTTGTCAAAATTTCTTCTTCATCTTGATCAAGTGATTGATTCATTGATTGATTAATAACTTTTTTTTTCTGGCTAAAGTGCCTTAGAGTAGAAGTCTTTAATTAATAATATTTTTATGCATGAAAGCAAGAAAGATTTCTTATGTTGTCCAGTCTTCTTTTAATTTCCATCTATGTGTGAGATGTTATCCTGCCAGGCATAGTTTTGTTACATCCAACAACAAAAAAAATCGCACTTCATGACCATAAGCATAGCTCTCAAGGACAGACTCCGAAACGACCCTGGGGTGAAATATCACTCATGTGAACAGCTGAAAATGAGCAGTGTCTGACTATAACACAGATGATATGTAAAACCGCCCCAGGACTCTATTGTGAAGCTCTCAGAATAATGTGGCATATTGCCTCCCTGACACAAATCGTCCATTATGGCCTGGTTATGAGACACACAGTGATAAGAGCTGGATGAAGCCATCAATACACACAGGTTGGGCTATTTTGGAGTCGATTAGCATCTGTGTACACCTAGTAGGAAATCATGGCATGTCACCTTGTACTACCCACCAGCAAAAAAGTACTATCCTTTCACTGCAATATACACATACACATACACACAAAATGTTATAGCTGTTTATATATATATATATATATATATATATATATATATATATATATATATATATATATATGAACAGCTATAACATTTTGACGACCCAACTAATACTAAGTAGGGCTCCCATTTGTAACTGGCACCAAGCCGTCAGTAGCAGGTGGGGGCCTCAACATCCATGAACACAACCAGTGAGCTTTACCTCTTCTAGGTTTAGATTGGTTTTGTCCAGCACGTCCCACGGATGCTTGATTGGATTGACATCTGAAGAATTTGAAGACCATGTTGTTGGGTTCCTCAAACCATTCATGAACATGCAATATGGCAGAGCACATTATCTGCTAAAAGAGGCCACTGCCATCATCAAGGAACACTGTTGCCATGATGAGGTGTACTTGGCAAATGTGTCAAAGGCTACTTTACCATTACCGGCCTGAAGTAACTCGGTTCCAGCTTTCTTTCCCAATGTGTTGTTTTCAGATTGGATCTGAGTCACTTTCATATGTGAATCTGAAATCGGATATATTTCCGATATGTGGTCATGCGACTTGAATGAGGTTGGGCAGAATCAGAATTCATACGTTTTTTTTGCCTCTGCGCATACATGAATGGGCAAATAAATCGGTGAAATGAATAAGTGGTTGGACGAACTCATGGTGTGTTAACCAAGATGGTGAGAGCAAAAGACATATTGATGTCGGAATGCACCCCACATCAGAAGACAGAGTCGGATAAAATTCACTTGGAATTAAAAATGTGAACGATAATAACATGCAGTCTGATCTCACCAAAAAAAATTTCAAGGTGTTAAGGTTGTCTCAAGATTTCCCAGCAGAAAGCATCACACTAAACTTGTTCCCATATTGCATCCTAGTCATACCTCTTCCACAGGTAAACGTTACACACGCACTTGGCCATTGACAAAAAGAAAAAGTGATTCTTCACCAGGTCACCTTCTGGCTAAACTAAGGTTACACCCACATCGACAAGCACTTCATAGAATTTTTTCTTGCTAACGTGTGGTCCCTGGTGAATAAACTAGATGAGCTCAGGATCTGGACCCTCACACAGAGGCCGGATACGAATTGCAATATTATGGTTTTCTCCGAATAAAACTTTGCTGAAAACTGCATCCCAAACAGTGTGCTGGAGTTTGAGAAGTGCAACGTTTTCAGGGTAAAAGCAGAGATAGACGTTTCTTATCACTGCTCTGCCTATTTTGAATACCTGATTATTAAGTGCAGGTCTTTTTATTTACCATGTGAGTTTAGATGCGCTGTTGTATGTCCCCCTGGATGCTAAGGCTAGCTCAGGCATGAAAGAACTCAGTGCTGTGATTAACAACTTGCAGAAAGTGCATACTGACAGAGCTTTTATTGTCACTTGAGATTTGAAACCTAAGATCTGTTCCAACAGAAGGTGTCCTGCTTCACATTCTGGGGACACGAACCCTGGATCACATGCACAAGTGTGGCAGATCCATACAGAGTCACACCCTTCCCCCACCTCAGACGATCTGACCATCTCTCATTGTCTCTGCTTCCCAAGGACTCTCTAGTCATCAAATGTGTGAAACCTACAATTAGGACAGTGAAGTCTGGCTGGATGGAGCTGACGCCACAACAGTTCTTACATACGACCTAGAGTATATCTGCTGCTCAGACCAACACTGACTCAGACACCAACAATAACATCTATACTAACTCCATTCAAGAACACATTAACAGATGTGTGGATCGAGTAATCACACAAAGAAACACCATAACGTTCCCAAATCAGAAGCCCTGGTTGACTCAGGAGGTCAATCACAGAAGGTTCACCTGCAAAGCTCAACTTCCTCTATGCTTGTTTTGAAAAGGGGAACATACAGCCCATGCTTGAAGCAGAGCCATTACTAGGTGTCAGAAGGAGGTGATCCTGCATGACAACAACTTGAAACTCAACACCAAGTAGACGAAGGAGGTCATTGTGGATTTCAAACAAACTGACAATCACACTCATGCTCCCATTCACATCAATGGAGCTGTTGTTAAACGTGTACCCAGCTTTAACTTCCTTGGAGAACACAGCACCTTACCTGGTCCCTGGCCTTCTCTCTTCTGATTGGAAAGACATAGCAAGAACTTAAAAAGTCCTACTAGATCTGCACCCCTGAAGAACTTTTACCACTGTACCACTGAGAGCATCCTCACAAACTACATCTCAATGTTGTGACAACTGCACCGATTCACACCATACATCCCTTCACGGTGTTGAAAAGCGTTAAACAAATCGTTGGTATTCAGCTACCCACCATGGGGGACATTTATAAAAAACGTTTCTGTCAAGGGCGAGAGGCATTATCAAAGATACCTCTCACCTCAATCATGGACTATTCACCCTTCTCCCTCTGGGTAGGTGCTACAGGTTCCTCAGCACCTGCACAAACAAGCTTAAAAATAGCTTCTTCTTTTTTTCCTGTGGCTGTTACCGCACTGAACAGCTACTCATAGAATGTTAACCAATACACAACTGCACTGTCACTTTCAGCATATATTACACTGCTTCATCTACTATGCATCTTTGCACCATCCATAACTTATGTATATCACTGCACTACTGTGTATTCCACCCTATTTATTCTGTATATCCGAACATACATATGAAACATGTATACCATGTTGAGCATGTTATTTTCTTGACACGTCTTCTCCACTGCACAATCAATGTCTGTACATTAATCACTCTCACCCCTGTGCATATAGACCCATACCTCTCATTTACTAAATGTGTCATTAATTGCAAATAGGCCACTTATGCACTTGTGGTAACTGCACTTCAGCGGCTTTGTACATGTAATGTACTTTGCAGCATGACAATAGAGTCTAAGAGCAGTGGTAGCTCTGAGGCTAAGGCACTGAGTTACTGACTGGAAGGTCGGCGGTTCGATCCCCAGCTCCACCAGGTTGCAATTGTTGGTCCCTTAAGCAAGGCCCTTGACCCCACCTTCTCCCGGGGCTATATCATGGCTGATCCTGCGCTCTCACCTCAATCACGCTGGCATATGTGAATAAAGAGTTTTACTGGGCTGTAATGTATACGTGACAAATATAAAGGCTTAATCTAATCTAACCTAACCTAATCTCCATGCCTGTCAGGTAAGAACAGAAAACTGAGTCTACAGTTCACATGGGCTCACCAAAACTCCAAAGATTGGAAGACGTTGCCTATTCTGATGAGTCTTGCAAGGAAGAATGGTCCATCTTGCCTTGTATCAGGTTGGTGGTTTTAGTGTAATGGAGTGAGGATCATTTTAATGAGTATCATTTAAATTCCACAGCCTACCTGAGTATTGTTGCCGACCATGTCCATCCCTTTATGACCACAGGATAACGTGCAATGTTAGAGCGCAATGTAGAATTCATGCAAAAAGGGTGGGTGGGGGGGGGGGGTGTCCAACCCAGGATTCCATTGCTAGCACTTCACAAGAAATGAAGAGATGTGTGTGCGTGTGTGTGTGCATGTGCATATATATAATGTTTCCACAGATGATGAACTGAATTTTGGAAATTAAGCCAGTGTGATTGAAAATGTGATGCACCTTTCCAAACAGAAGCATGTGAAACTTTTCTGAAGAAAGCTAAAGAACTTCTAAAGTTCCTATATGGAAATGCTACAGCAAAGAACAAGCAGCTACACAGCACAAAATCTAATTAAAAGTCTCAACCCGGTTGTTTCTGCCATCAGCATGAAGTTATTCAGGGTTCAATTCTTACAAATGGGGTTTAAAATAGAGATGGATACTATCAAGGCACTTATTTATTTAAGTGTTAAAAATATCCAAAATATCTCAGCTTGCCTTTATACTTATTTTTTTTTTATTCCTTCAAGATGCGGATTATTTATTTCATATTTCTTGGGTCTATCCTGTGCATCCTGGCTGCTGATTCAAAGGTCAGCTGATGTTTAGCTCAAATTATCCGCATCAGTTTTTTTCTAATTGATCTGATCCATATGGTGCATGACACCAATTAGACCACAGTTAATAGCGCAGCAAAATCAAAGTCCAGCCGTCACTAGTTAATTAATACATCCTAATTAGGACGCTGACTGTGAGCTTTAGCTGTACATGGTGCATTTAATGTCACAGCGAAAAAGGTACAGATTTCTATGTAAGACTATGGGTCAGAAATGGGGCTCACCTCCTCGTTCTCAATCTTCAGGGTAGCCAGGCGGGACTGCAGCTGATGGTATCGCATCAGGAGCTCTGTCTGGACTGGCTGCTGAGCACTCACCTGGCACACCTGACACACACAAACACGGGCCCATAAAATGGTGCAATCTTTACATTCAGCTTTTGTTTTTACTTCATACTGATTTCATGCTAGACTTTACTACTGCATGTAATACACAGTGGACTCTCAGTATGTCGTCCTCTTGGAATTATAGGGTTCTGTTTGCTTTTTTCTATTTCTCAGGAGTTTTGAAATATCAAGCTTCAAAATTTTTGCAGATTTTTATTATTTATTGCATTTATTGCCTGTAATAAATTGCAGTATTTTGAGATTAAATAATTGCTTGGTTAATAATTGCAATATTATACTTTAAGACGTCAATGCCATATTGAAAGAAAATGTAGAATAATACGTTTAATCTAGTAATAACACTAAGCCCTTAGGGGAAAAAAAAAATCTTTTTGCAGAATGATACACTATTTGGTAAATAGTGGGAGTCTGGAATAAAGATGTAAAATGAGGAAGCAGGTAAATTCTGGCAGACAGACAAACTGGCACCTGAACTTCAGACGATAACAAGCATCCCTTGAACTACTTTTTTCAAAATCGAATTTTTTTTTACAGCTTACAGCTCACTATTTAATGCATACATTTCACTTTTGTTTAAGGTTTAATTTATGTTATGCAAGGCTCTGTATTAGCTTCATCACTGAAAAAGTGAAAAAAAAATTTATCTAAAAATTTCTCAAAATGTTTTTTCTTTCATAAGTAGGTTTTCTACACTGGTCACATTATGTAAAAAAAAAGAGCCAATATGACAAAAACAGATGCACAACCAGGTGTAGGCTATAGTTTAAGGTGCGTGTACTGTATATAGAGACATAGGTTTCATGGTCATGTCTGTTATTTTTGTATATTTAGTGTGTTTGTGTCTTTCCATAGTATTGTAATGAAACTTTTAGATGTATATTCTGCCAGGAAAGGAACCTGACATGGCTTAACTTTACTTTTGGTTAAGATTTGCCACACCTACTGTATGTACCTCCAATTCAGGAGACTCCATAGTTTTTTCAACTACATGTAATAAAAATGTCCCTGCATGAAATATTTAGCCACCACATTTATAGCATGTCCATCTGCCTCACCTCATCTCCCATGTGCGGCAGATACTCGAAACGCATGGGAGGACAGAACACTTGGTTGTACATGTCCATGATCTTGTGCTTGTCACTCCGGGAGTCCAGGTTGTCCACGGCGCTCTCGATCAAATCCAGGCCTTCATGACGAGAAGTCTCCAGGTTGTACTCGGCAGAGAGATAAGTCCTAAGTGTGCGTGCCAGGCTAGCATGATAACCAAGGTCGCAGCACTGGAGAGGAATAAAGGACAAAAAAGGAAAAAAATATTTCAAAGAGGTGGCAAAGCATTACCATGGACACCAGCTCGTTTGTGTCCTTTATGATAACGAGCTCTGAGTATACTCATCTGCAGTTCTGTTTCATTAGGAAAAAGCTGAAAGATTTTCTGGCATCAACATTCATTTGTAGAAAATTCTACATCGCAATTACTTTTTACTCGCTCTTATATATAAACACAACTCTGGATAAAAGTACGTGTCGGCAGACATAATATGGCTCGAAGAAGGAAAGAGGGGAAAATGAGGCCTTTAACACAGATTCAGAAGTACAAGCACAGTGGGATATCCTGTCTAATTAATTTCAGTGTAAAAAATAGTCTTAACTAGCCTAATTTAGTAGAACAGTTTACACATTTTAAATATGCTGAAGGAAAACAAACATGTTTGTAAATCACTGTATGGTGTTTTAATGAAGAGAAGTCAGCGAGCTCTCTTGAGCCATAAATCCATCCATTTGGGCTCAATTAGGTGTTTGACTAAACTGGCACATGAGCTCATTTGAATAACCTAATTATAAGATATTTTAGAGCTTTACTCTTGTGTATTTACACCAGTCAGCCATAACATTAAAACACCTGCCTAATATTGTGTAATTCCCCCTTGTGCTATCAAAACCGTTCTGCCCTGTCAAAGCACAGACTCCATGAGGTGTGTACTTGTATCTGGCACCAAGATGTCAGCAGCAAATCTCTTAACTCCTCTAAGTTGCGAGGTGGCGCCTTGCTTTTCCAGCACATATCACAAACCTTGCCCCTCACACAATTCTTCAAACATTTTTGCATCAGGGAATATCGTTTCCATGAAAAGGGTGGTTCAAGATCAGCGACAATGGTAACATCCACATAAACGGCAGGACACAATGCTTACCAGCAGAACATTGCCAAAGCCTCACAGGGTGCTCACCGACTTGACTTCTTCCCATAGTGCATCCTGGTGCCATCTCTTCACCAGGGAAGTGATATACATCCACCTTGCCACCCCATGAAAAAACTGATTCATCAGACCAGGCCACCTTCTTCCATTTTTTTCCATCCAGTTCTGACACTCACATGCCCACTGTAGGCACTTTCGGTGGAGGACACGGGTCACAACACCATTCTATCAGAGCCAGCATGAACTGGATCGGTTTTCTCTTCACACACACTAACTCACCAATTGTCCTTCCTTGGACTAATTTTGTTAGGTACTAACCCCTGTGTATCCATCAACTTAGAGAACTGACTTTCCCCTTGCTGGTTAATATATGCATTACATGCGTCACTGTTACAAGATAAACAGTTCTCTTCAATTGAAAGTGGTTTAATGTTATCGCTGATGTGTGTATATAACATGATATAGTGCATGGCCCGGTGTCTCCGAAACTGATACTGAAAGGTACTTGCCTGAAATCTTTTGTTATTGGATTTGTATTGGATAAGAAATCACATGTTTATAGTTTTTCATGCTATGACACAACTATATATGACCACAGGCACAGGTTGTCTAACAGCACGGTGTCACACCTGTAATATTTCACAAGCTTGCTGAGAGGCATCTCAGTTATTCTCAGGATGTCAGTACGGGATACTGTCTGATAATCAGAGCCCGGGCACTGGTGTCAACTGTACAAATTGAAAATAATAAATAGTGAGAATGGTTTATAGCACCTAGTTAACCATCACTGATGTGAATATCCATCATGATAGCAAACAGCATGCCAAATGGCTGTAACTCTAATTAATAAGGGCAGTGGTGGCTCAAACAATTAAGTCATATTTCTGAAATCAGAAGGTCAGGGGTAAAAGCCCTAGCAAACTGCCCCTGTTGAGCCCTTCAGCAAGGACCTTAACTCTATCTGCTCAAAAGCCACTGTATCCACTGACGATATGCTCTGATCCCGGGTCAAGTGGCAAGTAAATGTACCTCCATGCTATGACATACAATTTGATAATTATTATTTATTTATTTTTTTACATTTTTTTCTTTGTTTCCTAAATTTTTTTGGTAATTTACTCAATTCTTTCACTGCCTACTGATTCTTCTATGTCACATGACAGCGATGATGGCGACTGGCATGTTTCCCTTGAGGCTCATGAAGCTAGCCACTGCACCATCATGCTTCATCACACCTAGAGGAGAACGCTAACTCCCCTGGTCCACAAACATGTGTTAATGTTTTTCTAGCGAGTGTCGCTCTGATTAACATGGGGACAGGGTGTGTCTCTGTAGACATGAAGAATGCAATATTTTTGCTCTTGGCCTCCTGACCACAATAGATGTGGATCCACTGGGATGCGATATCTAGACATTATGGTGAACAACTTTTGGCTATACCACTCTGTTAAACTCACTTTTTTAGTTTAAACTGTCAGAACTCCACCACGTCTCTGCAACCCAGTGGTAATAAAGAAGCCGTTATTTTCTCCTCCTCTCATTGCTTCCTGGTGGATTATGGATGATGGATAGATACCTCATCATAGTTGAGAACAGAACCAAGAATGTCATTATGTTATGATAGAGGAAAGAAACCTGTCAAGGCAGCCAATCACAGAACTCCATGATAAAAGGCAACTCTGTTGGCCGTCACACTTAAACACGGCATTTAAAAGAACAGAATCAAGAAAGCACCACAGGAGCCGTCCACCTCAATTTCAGCCACCCAAGGGAATCATGAAACTGTCTCAATTCCCTTGATTTGCCATGGCTATGGTCATGTAAGGCGACGTCCCAGTAAACTGCTGTCTTTGTGTGAATGTGTGTGTGTGTGTATGTGGGTTGCCCTAGTATTAGGATTTTTTTAATACCCAGCAGAGTGACTCTATTATAAAATCCGCTGTGATTGAAGCCAGGGGCAGTGGAGTACCCAGACTGCACCACTGATAAAATAACGTTCACTATGAGCTGTGCTCCGGAGTGCAACACTGAAATCCTGCCAGATTCTTTAACGCCCAGTCCAAGTTTTAAGCTTGAGGATTTACTGAGACACCACTGCTCGTCTGGCTGTAAAGAGCTCTGACTTTATACAGCCAAAGGGGGGAAAAAAACCTTGAAGGCCTGAAAGCTTATGGTGTTCTATGAGGATAAAATGAATTTCTGTACTTCTGCGTTCCATAGCATTTCTGTACTGTAGCTTCTGCAGCACACTGAATGAATATGAATATGAATGAAAAATCTAATTAATAATACGCCACGGAAATATCACGTTATTGACATAATCATGTGACGTTAGAATTGTAATGCTTTCTTCTTTCTCCCTTGGTATGCATTAATGAGGGGTGAAGCGTAAATGAAAAGTGTAAATGATATAATATTTATGCATATTAATCATTTTGTGTAAAATACTTTAGCCTTTAGGCAGCCCCATGATGTTGCTGTCTCACAGTTCTGGGCTTTCTGGTTTGATCCAAACCTCTGGTTACTGTCTGTGTAAAGTTTCTATGTGTCTTCATCTTGTGTACAGTAAGTGTGGGTTTCTTCATGGGTTCCCTGATTCTGCCAAGATGATGGTACTGGCTGTGCTTAGTTGTCTCTACATGTGAATGGTTGTATAAATGTGTGTTTAGTGACCAAACTGATGCAGTGACTTTGTAGTATGGGTTGTGACAACCACCGTCAGCGGGGCTCAAACCCAGATCGTCAGATCCCCAAAAACAACCTAGACCCTTAGCCACCTGGGCCACCACTCCTTTTCTATGACTGGAAGAGAAACTATTAAAAAAAAGAAAACTTCTGGGGTGAGGGATGACATATTAAACATAACATGTGCATCGTATCACAATGTTTTTTGTGTTTCTTGTGTGAAAATAGCATGTTTCCTTCCCACCTTTTTTTCCTCTAACAGGAAACACAAGAGAAATTAAGTCTCAACTCAAGTTCCAACTCATAGGATACATGTGTAACTGCACTGTTGTACCCCTGTTTGCCTCTCAGCAGAAATCCAGACAGAAGCATTTGTTTTGTCACACTAACTCTCACACACACACACACACACACACACACACACACACACACACACACACACACACACACACACACACACACACACACACACACACACTCACACAGCACAGCAAGTGGTCAGTACGGCAAATCATTTACTGTCACTGAGAAGCATAACTAACTCTAGCAGGCAGATTATAAGATTAAAAACAATAAAACAGGGAATAAATGAAAGTAAACATCTGCTACATAAGAATAAATAATACTGAAATTATATCATGATGCAGCAGTGGTGTGTGCCTGAATTACAATGCCAGAAAGGGTATAATTATGCAAAGTAGAGAAAAATAAAGTCTGTGAGAGACATTTGGAGGAAATAGCATAGATCGGTTTTAGCGAGACCCAGTACCCACAATGCAACGGGGAACAGATGGAGTCCCCTGCAGTTTAACTGTGTCAAACAAACATTACACACCCATGCCAATGTACACAAACACACGTCTTATGCGGCATACTCACGTCAATCATGTCGGAGACGTCGTGAATGTAGTATTTTGCCACTACAGCGTTGGTGGCTGCCAAATTCAATAAATAGTCGTTGCGAGCTTTTGTGCATTTCAGCTTGTTTTCTGAATACTTGGCTTGTCTCTAAAGGAAGAATGCAGAAACAATGGGGAAATTATTCATTTCTTAAAAGAAAGTACATTGCAAGTCTATGTGTAAATTTCATTATACAACAGTTATTTCCGGTTCACTCATTTGATTGGTCATGCAGCTTTCCAAGAGTGATTATGTTTCCCGTAACGTAACTTGGACTTCTTACTGTGTGTATCTGCATTCACCATGTATACAGTTATTACGGTAGATTTAGCGGCATCAGCGGCAGACAGAGCAAACGCTACCTCCTGAATACTGCTTGAATAACCCTGTCTTTCTCCTGCTATGACATTATATGACATAATGTGATATTTCAATATGACATAAACCTTCCTGTCTAAATCTCCCTCTAAATTCCGGCAGTGAACAGATGCCAGTCCTTTCACTACTACACAATATAAGTTTCTTCTGAAGAGCCCAGAGGTGCGGAATCTGCTGCACGCCATACAGGACTAGATACACACTGAACCTCATCTGTTAAACAGCTCCAGCTGGGAGGTTCTGAATTTTTTATCGAGGAGATTTTTTTTATCAAGCACACATATCTGACCGTAGCTATAATGACATTGAACATAAATCCTATCAGGGACAAGCTTGCACTAAATCTTTAGATGATGTAGGAATTGCAGCAACGTTCTTTCGAATGAATCTTGATCACATGCCCTTTTACATGTAAACATTTGAGTATTTTAATGAACACAAGAAGTATCCAACATTTACTAAACCCAATCTGCTAATTATTAAGGATAGTGTAAAGGGGTAAACTTGGATTACTGCATTTCTGATTTGTATCTTGTTCCATCTCTGAGAGATTTTTCTATGAAGGCAGTGTCCGATGGCTGGAAGGAAAAACACTGTAACTGTTTATTCTACCTGATCGTTTTTTTTTGTTTGTTTTCTTTGCCATAGTTCTTTAATTTTAAACATTTTTATGAAAGGGTTTCAATAACTGTGTTCACAAAGCAATAAAGTCTAGTATTGTTACTAAATAAAAAACTATAAAAACAGCCCGAAGCTCATAAACAGTTCTGTTCACATTGCAGATAACAGCTTTACTTATGGGTGAGATGTTTGTTTGCCTTTGCCAGTGTGGACAGAATTTAAATTCTATACGCTTTCTTTTGCTGCACTGAAATATGAAAATATATCACAGTCTGAACTGTGAATCTGGTCTCGGACAACATATCACTGAAACTCAATGTTTAGGTGCAGACTATAGCAGAGTTTCGTTCTGTGTAAAGCACCTCTAACCAAATATACCTGCAGTATAATATACTTGCAATACTTGCCCGAATTCATGACGTATCAAGTGAAGACTTATCAATTCAGAGGATAGACATTTCCACGTTAGAGTCAAATTGTAACTATGAAAGTGAACCGTCATGACATTCAAGCTCTGATCAGAGCACTTTGCGGAGAAATTAGGGCTTAGGCCACTGAGCTAAAATAGTGCATGTTTGTTTGTGTAAGTGTCCACACATGAAGACTTCAGGCAGTCTGTATCCTCACTGCTTTCCATATAAACTACCTCCTTTACATTGTACAGGTCCTTTATCAAGTCTAACTAAGCTCTCACTGGTCTGATGGAGGCTCAAGAGTAAGCAGAGTGGTGGATGAAGGGCAGCTCTAGTGTAGCGCAAGATCTCCATAGATAAATCACCTACTTAAGCAGCCATGAAGGCCGTGAACAAACGAACATTTTCTCCAGCCAATTAAACTGTCATGAAGTGACACTGATGGTGGTCCACGCGGCCTGTTCTCACCTTCTCCTTCATCTTCTCGATCTTCCTGACAGAGCTGCGGCGCTGGGCGCGTTCTTCATGCCGTAGGAGATTGACGTTCAGGTCTCCGGATTTGCTGTACTGTTTCTCCTCCTGCTTCTCGGCGTCCTTCAGCTTGCTCTCTGCACTGATGCTCTCCGTGTGGTACATGTGGTACGTCTTCATCACCTACAGGGGGCAGTAAGGAAGCAGCAAGGAAACAAAGAAGATTTTAAAATCATAGGACAGTGTGGAAATATTTATAATCTACACTTAGATCATAAAACAACCCAAGTGGCCCTACATCCTCAGTGTAGCCTCTGAATCTTATGTGAGTAAAGAGAACAGTTTGGTGGCACAGCTTTCCCCTCCAGGACACAAAGAAGGCAATTACGACCGCAGATGATAATGAATGAACAATGCAAGTGAACACTTACTCTCTCCGCGGCCATCGGCTAGCTAACAGTCGCATTCCCCAGCTGCTCTTGTAATATTGGTGCAAGACATGTTTGTATTTAGACAATTGCTATTCTGCAATGACTTCACTATTGCGCAGTTTAATCAAATATTCTCCTTGTGCAAGTCAAAGCATAAATAAGACCTCCCAATTCCTGTAATTAGACCTTGTTTCAGTTGAAAAAGGACCAGCCCCTTTTCTATAGGGAAAGATGGAGCGCTAGAGTCAGTCTCAGTTTGCCTTAAAATTCTGAGCAACTTCACCCACAAGTGCTGTACAGAGCCCCGTTAAAGAAAATCAGTGCTCCCTTTGCAGCTAGAGGAGAAGGCAATTCTATGAATATGTATGACCTGCAGCTGCCAAAACAAGGAAAAAGGCTCTTACTTACTTCTTGTACTCATCACTGGGTCAGGCAAAGGAACATTAATAAGGGAGTTCTAGATCAGAGTTAGACATTTGTCGGGTAATGTCCAACTCATCAAAAATTTAGCAAATCTGGACAAATTATAACTCTATTAGCAAGCTCAGCAGGCAAGGGAAAGCTCTAATATGTTGTGCAGTCTAATGATTTGTATTTGTAGAAACCTGGTGTAGTATTGTACAGTGGAACCTTGGATTGCGAGTAACTTGGTCTGAGAGCGTTTTGCAAGCTGAGGAAAATGTTTTAATAAGTTTTAACTTATTAAACGAGCAAGTTCTTGATATATACGAGTACTGTAGTGTGTATCCGCTGGCGTCTGGCGAGAGTCACGTGATCAAAACTGAGCCAATTGTTCATCTCTCTCGCTCTGTGGGATTGTGGGTAATCGTCTCTCATGCTCAGTATCAGTGCGCGTGCGTCACTCGTTTAGTCAACAACGTGTAAAGCATTTCTTATTGTAACTGTTCTTTAGTAACTGTACAGTAACAACAACCAGTGGGATGGGAAAAAAAGGTTATTAGAGATTGTTAAAGATTCCAGTTTCCAGAGTCTCTTATTCTTTGTGAGAGGAGCAGCAATTCAGTGTGTGTGTGTGTGTGTGTGTGTGTGTGTGTGTGTGTGTGTGTGTGTGTGTGTGTGTGTGTGTGTGTGTGTGTGTGTGTGTGTGTGTGTGTGTGTGTGTGTGTGTGTGTGAGCTGTTTAGTCCCAATCCACATACTGTAGCTGTAATTTCTACCATGATTTTTTTTTACAATGCAACTTCACTAAGTGTTTAAGGGCTCTCCAGTTATGATTGTTTTATGACCACATTTCTTCCACAAAGTTAACAGTTCAGCAATATCGTTCCAGATATTAGTAATGTGTTGGATGGTTCTTACTTCAATATAAAGTATTATATTTAAAATCACCTTAATTGTTTTCTATGCTTGATGTTGGGCCATCATTTGACCCTCTTGATGTGGCAACATTTTCTGACCGGGCAAGCATGCAGACATACAGAAGCTAGTTATTAGTTGATTTTATTTACCAAACATGAAAGGTCAGCGCTTTCCTAATTCAGAGCCTTTTTTTTTTTGTTGTTTTGTTTTTTTTTGTTTCTTTTTTAAAGAAGTTTGTCAAACCCAGTCATTAAGCAGGTCCACTGCTCCTGGCCACCATCTCCTGCTGGAAAAAGCTGTTTCCTGCAGCTCATTAGGAAGAGGATGAGCAGAAATTCAGCCTGTGGACAACTCACACCACAGTCTAGTAAAACCAAACAACATGAGCGGTGTGTTAAAGTGCATACGATCATCCTTCAAAAGACCTTTCTCATTAGAGCAAAAATGAGAAAACAAGAAAATCTCCTTTTAATGTGGCATTCCTAATTAAATATTATGGATGGTTCTGCAAGAGCTTTCAGCATCCCAAAGTACAACTGATGCATCTATAATTTCTCTCTCTCTACGCTGTGGTTTTAATGGTCGGTGCTGCACAGTTTTATGAATACCAGCACCTGGCTCTTTTATGGAGCAACATACAGCTGCTGTCTTCTGCAAAGCCACTTTTACGGCACTAACAAAACCCAAACATTCATCAGCTCACTCGTCTTTTGATCTGCAGGAAGTCAGAAATCATAAATAAACCTAATAAGGCAGAAAGATATAACACAATGTCCCCTAGATTAGAACTAACAGATATAATACTATATAAGTATAGTCTCCTGCATGGAAGCACATGAAAAAATAGGCCATTTTACTCCAACCGAAGATGTCAGCTCATTCTTTTAACGAGAATAAAAAAGGGAAATGTGTTTACAAGCTAGCTGGATATACAGTATATGTGTGTAAGTCCCTAAGTAGCAGAATCTCATTTTCAGCTCAAAACATGAACAGAGATTTGAGCTATTTGATATATATATACAAACCAACAACACCACTTTCAAAAGTGACGTGGGCCAACATTTGCATCTCAACAGTATCAAAAATACTAAGATCCACTTAATGCTACATGTAATGTAAACATGAACAAGGAAACAATTAGGTTTTTTTGGCTGAACATGGTACAAAATGTCACACAGACAACATATCTATGAATATGATGTCAACTACACTACAATGTTTGTAATAATATCATTTCATATGACGGGTGGCAATGTGGCACAGATTCAGGTTTCCTGGTTGATTCCTGAGTTCGGTTTAATGCTGTAGTGTCGTTTCATGTATGTTTCACTCAATCTGACCACTCAATCCTGCCTCCCTTAAACATGGCAATAAGGCTAGTCCTTAAATGCACTAGCAATGGCTAGCACTGTGGCCTTGCTTATGCAGGGTTCAAGGGTTCCTACCTCTGGGCTTGGTGGGTTTCCCCCATGTACTCCAGTTTCCTCCAACAGTCCCAAGACAAGCGGAGTAGGCTAAATGGTGTTTCCAAATTGCCCATAGTTTGTGTATGTGCTTGTGCCATGCGACGGACTGGGACCCATCCAGGGTGTGTTCCCTCCAGGGTGTGTTCCCTCCAGGCTGACCCCTGGGGTAGGCTTCAGGCCCCCTTGACCTTGTACAGTTTAAGTGAGTGAGTGAGTGAGTGAGTGAGTGAACATGTACTATATGCAAGAAGTCCCATTCAGTATGAAATCCTAGCGAATGCTCACTTTTATCTGCATCTATCTCAACTCTGACCAGGACAGAGAATGAATGAATTGAGAAAGAAATGATAACTTTGATTTTAATATTATTGAGGAGTCCCAATAAATCTACCACTCTTATTACCAAACAGTGTCTTGTTATAAACAGTACCTCGCCACAAAACTTACTTTTGTCTATTGTTTATTGTTGTATGCTTCGTTTATACAAGGAAATTCTCTAAAGGGGCCAATATTATTGCCAATATATTGGACATAAAGAGCCTTTGTATTGACCATTTTTTTCTTATGAATTTTTTCTTTCATTCTTTATCAGTAAATACTTTATCCTGGTCTGGGTGGCGATGGCTCAGGAGCCAAAGGCCAGAATAAGATGCCAGTACATCACAGAGCATGTACCATACACAAACACACATTTGTTTATACCTAGGGGCAATTTAGCACACTCAATTCTGGCATATTTTTTAGGAGGTAAAGCAATATCTGAGAACCTGGAGGCACCTCATACGAGGACATGCAGAATTACCATCCAGGCAGGAAGCTGAGCACAGAATGCAACCAGGGACCTTAGAGGTGCATGTGCGGTACTCTTCATCTTCAGTAAGCATTATCCTGGTCAGGGTTGTGGTGAATCCGAAACCTACGTATACTGGGAACACTGGGCTCTAGGCAGGAATACACCCTGGATAGGATGTCAAAATACTGCTGTACAGTGACACAACAGGCTTTCAGTTCAAAGCTTTCAGGTTCCTACATTTCGGTCTGTGTACAGAATATGTAAAACACCTAAATAACCTGATAGATGGCAATGCAAAGCCAAAACAGAGAATGTGACTCTAGCTTCTCTGCAACATCATTAGCAAAAAAATGCTAAACCTCAAATGCTTAATTGATCATTATTCCGCAGTGAATATGTACGAAATCTGTTGAAGATAAATGTACTAAGTGGGATGAGTAAAACGAATGAAATATACAAACAGCTTTAGGTGCTGCATGCATTATCGCACTAGGAAGAAGTGTTTTTTTTTTTTTTTTTTGCTTTTCCACTGGCGCTGCTGCAGAAGCATTACTGCAGTCTGTACGTCTCATTGCTGATTCCCTACACATCATTCCACTATCAAGAAACAGGTCTGGTCAATAACTTAAAAAACGCTAAATAACTCAATGGCCTATTTGAAATATTAGATTAGAGATTACATGTGCAAGTTTAAAATACCTATCTACGTATATATCTGCACAGCTTAATCTATCCCTGGAGATGAGCCATATTCGAGAAATGTTAAAGCTTTCACACACACACACACACACACACACACACACACACACACACACACACACACACACACACACACACACAGCCCATTCACATCCTGAAAGAAACTATGGTGGGTTAAACTCTCCTGCATCTTTTTTCCAAATTCATTATCCTCTCAGGCTGTGACCTTGAAATACACACCGATAATCAAGCTGTGGACCTCTGTGTGTGTTGCACCAACTGTTCAACAAAAACAGCAATCACTGCTTTCAGTAAGCAGAGAAGATATATGATCTGAATAACATACAGGGTATGTTGGAATAGAATAATGAATAATGCATTATTCTGTATAGGAATTAATGAAACCAATCATAAGCCATAAGCACAGTGCGGTGAAAAAGGATTTGTCCTTTTTGATTTCTTTTTATTTATTTGCACAATTATCACCTGTAAATGATTGAGCTCATCAAAATAAATAGTATTACACAAAGATAACCCAAGTAAATATAAAATGCAGTTTTTAAATGATGATTTCATTTATGAAGGGAAAATAAAAACTGTCCAAACCTACCTGGCCCTGTGTGAAAACAAGTAATTGCAAATTACAACATCTGTAATCAGCAAATACACATCCTAAGACACATCCATTCCAAACACAAGAAAAGAACAATATTTCAAAAGACCTCTTTGACTGTAACAGGTAGATAGATTTAATGACAGGCTATCCAGATGTTGGAGCTGACATTTCTCTTCAGAAATTGTGTACATTTCCAACACATAAACCACTTGGATTGCTGTAAACCGAGGCGGCTAGATACACACTAAAAACTCCAGCATCTGGAGCACATATTTTTATTTCAAATTATATTATACACCGTATGACCGAAAGTTTGTGGACACATTAATATGTGCTTGTTGAGCACCCCGGCTCATTGTTATTTGCCCTTTGCTGATTGTCATGATGTACACCAGCAACGATTATGCGCCCAAATCTTTTTCGCTGCTCGCTGACACCGAAGGCGGCCTCCCCTTCTGCAGGTGTGTAAGGGGCAGGGCCAATACATTGGGCACAGCTGGCGCAGGATAGGTATAATGGATTTTGGGCGCGCGTGATTTGATAAAAGCGAGTAGGGGAGCACAACCTGAGGTCCAGAGTTCAAGGTTCAGAGCCTTGAGTTGTGCGGTGGACAGGCTGCTCCCGTTCCCAGTCAGGGTAAGCTGCCGGGTAAACTCTCCACACCTTCTTTCATTCCTTACACTGATATAATAACCTCCCGTCTTGTGTGGAAGTATTCCACCAGATTTTGGAGCTACATTTCGGCTTTGGGAATTGTTGTTCGGTGTTCCAGTTCATCCCAAAGGTGTTCAGTGGGGTTGAAGTCAGGGCTCTCTGCAAGTAACTTAAGATCTTTTACTCATGTTGGGCAAACCATGTCTTCATGGAGCTTGGAACAGGTTTTGGTCTCCTAGTTCAAGTAAATGTAAAACTGTAAAGCTACAGAAAAGGGTTATAAATTAAAGGTACAATACAAGTTAATAATCAGATATCTCATGCATTCATTTGGCAAAACAAAAAAGTTAAGTAGCTAAGCTTGATAGCACACTCAGCTAGACATGCACAGAGTTTGCTTGGAACTTCCCCTTTCCTTCTTTACGTAGCTCTCGCATAGCTGTGTACCCTACACCAGAATACGTAAAACACCTAAATAACCTCATAGCTGGCAGGGCAAAGCCAAAACAAAGAATTTACAACCCTAAGGTGTAGCCTCATGTGGATCACCCCAGAAAACGTAACTACACATCTCCGCGACGCGGACCACAACAGCTGTAATTAGTCCACATGGTAATGACGCCTTTCCAGCTCCAACTTCTAACAAACTCCAAGCATTGATTATGAAAGGATGGGCTGCCATTAGTCAAGACGTGGCCCAAAAGTTGATTGACAGCAAGCCCGGACGAATTATAGAGGTCTTAAAGAATTAAAGAAGGGTCAACACTGCAAATACTGATTCTTTGCAAAAACTTATTGTAATTGTCAATAAAAGCCTTTGTCACTTATGCAATGTTTGTAATTATACTTCAGTATACCACAGTAACAGCTGAAAAAATGATGTAAAAACACAAAAGCAACAGAAATGGTGAAAATTAATATTTAAGTCATACTCGAAACATTTGGCCACGGCTATACACCAAAAAAATCTCAGCAGAGAGTGGCGAAGTGACTCAGCAAAATGGCGTAGAAACCCCACTGCCAACTAGTGGTTAGGGCAGGTAACTGCAGCATGACATGAACACATGGGTGCACAAACATAAATGCGCAATAAAGGCTCTGTGCAGACGTGAAACAGGAGCATAAATAAGCCTTTAGCAATAAACCAAGCTGAGAATGTTTGAGATAGAGTTTGACATTTTAACCACGCACATCTCATTTTACAAGCAAATAGGTCCCACTGTTCCACTGGGAAAGTAATTGTGAACATCCATGATTGGCTTTCACTTTGTTTTTTCGGGTGTAACAACAAGATACACATCAGATAGTCCCTATTAAAGGTCTACTGAAACATTATCTCACTACTTTGCACAATAAAAAAATTCTCTTTTATTAATTTTTGTATACATTTTATTTGTTTGCTTTTTAGAGACTTGAGATTCATTCAGAAATGCTTCAGAAACGCACATTATATGTATTTGACCTCAGTTCATAAGGGGTCTTATAAGGTGCCTTAGGTTTAAAAAGAAAACATAAAAACAGTAAATACTCAGCAAACGTTTGCAAGCTGTTCGGTTTAACCTTGGAGAAGACTCCTGAACAGCTGGTTACAGATTTTAGTCAGGCGGCTGCTCTAGTCCACAGAGGAATTATGAAAAGTGGAAAGAGATTGTTCTCTGATACAGACTCACTGGAGAGTAATCTCACCGATGAGATAACAAAAAAAGGAAGCCATCCAGATTGAGATAACGAGAAAAACGCAGAGAGAAAGATAGAAGGAATTAGATGGCTTTAGATGTCCTTTATTTTATCCTGACTGAGGAAAGTTTACAACATTGAGTGATTATTAGGCGGCGAACGGGGCATTAAGAAAGAGACTGCAGAGGGGCGGCACTAATGTGAGCGGGAGTCAGGAGCCCACACTGTCATCGGCGAATATGAGCACCATCATCATCATCATCATCATTCATACAGATATCATCAGCAATAATGCCACTGACTGCCATGCTTGTGTCAGACAGGTCACTCGAAAACAAGTTCTCATTCTTCACCTAACACTGGACAGGAATACAAACAGACAGAGAGCAAAGCTAAAGGCCATGTTGCCATGGTGAAGAATGTGCCGTGTGTGAGCTCTAGTGGAAAAAAAAGAGCAGGATAGAGATGTGGGAGAGAGCGATTACTCACCGTGTATAGCTCATTTGTCACTTTCACCAACTCTTCATGCATCTGAATGCCAATTTCTTTACTCTAAAAGGAAAAAAAACATGCCAAGAATGTATTAGTTATGCACATTCTCATGAACAGTAAGGTAGATGCACATCAGTAGTGAAATGCATTCGGGAAAACCAATGCATAATGAGCTGCAACCATTCATAACTACATTATCAATCAGTGTGATGTATTTTCAATATACTGTACTCGTACAGTATCACAGGACTCTATCGATGAGTATGCAGTATATGGGGAGCTGCATGTTGCATCCATACTTGTTTTTCAGTAATTCATTTCCTTTCCATTTATTTATTCACAATTTATTTTTACTTATTTCTTTCTAATTAATTTTATTTAATGCCACTGATTTCATATCAGTCTGGTACACAGTCTGGTCACTAAAAAATTAAGCAATTTGGCCTCTGTGCACCGCTACATTTCATTTGGAAATAAAACACTCAAGATGTTAGCAAAGTCAAAACGTTCAGCTTTAATTCAAGGGGTTTGACAAAAGCAATAACCATTCAGGAATTACAGCCGTTTTCATACACGCTTGCCCATTTAGGAGGCTCATAAATAATGGAACAAACGGTCGACAAGCAGCTGCATAGACAGGTGTAGCCTGTTCCCCCATGATTAAGATCAGAAATGCTAAATAAATAAATAAATAAAAGTAACAATAACTATTATTATTATTATTATTATTATTTAATACATTATTATAAATAGTAGTAATAGTATCAATAATAATAATAATAATAATAATAATAATAATATATAGATGCTACGTTAAAGTATGTATACGTATGTGCATATTTCTTGTTACATGTTAATTTTAATAAAAATTATGTATTTTTAAAAAGATTATATATAGATCTGGCATTTCAATGACATTGCATTTTTACTTGTACAAAATTTTAGTTGTGCCTCTGAAATGGGAAACCTCTGTCAATACTTCTTAGTTTAGTTTATATGCAAGCACGAGCAATTCTGATTAGTCAGAAGGTACTAATGTTAGTTTTATATAACAGCTGCGCAGTTAGCTGTTTCATACACAAAGTTTTTATTTAAATGTATTCAAAATGTCATTATTTAGTACTTATAACTGATTTCATAGTTTGCATTATGCAAACTTCCAGTCATGGTCATTCATGGAAACCCCCCCTGCCCCCCACCACGTGTTCTGTGGTCTCAGCATGTGCTCAATTCATTTTCCTTTCATTTTTGTTATGTTTAACAGGAGAACAAATCATGTCCTTTAATTAATCTCTGCCAAGACTCATTCATACATCTTGAGTCACCCAAACATGTCAGACCATGGGAGGTGGGAGTAAACCTCTAAAGGAAGTGATTAAAATAAAGAACCTGATATTCAATCATTCTTTTTTTAAATAACGGCACTCTGTCATGTCCAGCTCACGTTTCATTATTTTAGACTATTTTTGAGCGTGCGGCTTAGATTAAATTGAGCTGCCGTCCAGATGCTCACTTTGACTTGGGTCCAGAAGACAATCATTTTGTGGTTGATTGTGAGAAAGTGACATGTGCAGTCCAGGCTTACAGAAATCACAGCTGTATGAAATCACATGTCAGTTAGGAACTCTAAATATCACTTCATGAAATGTTTTAAGCCTTTTGGTTACTTTGCCAAATTGAATTCTTGTTCGAATGACATTTACTATATTGCTTAGTATAGGTTTTGCATCTTAATGAAAAAGAAAAAGAAAATACAAAGAGCAAATTATTGGTGTAACATTCATATGGATTATACTATAATGTATAGCACTATAGAAACTCAATTTTTCATTACTTCAAATCTAACTGCTTTGTGCTTCATCAGTGCACAAACTACAGTATAGTTAAATTATAAGTATATTAAAGCACTTTAATTTTGACAATAATAATAGTAATAATAATAATAATAGTAATAATAATAATAAACAAAATCTATTTATTTGTTACCCCAACTAACTTGACAAACGAAAGGCATGAGATCTGAACTGAAAGAGGAAATTCAGCTTAATGAATGGCCTCTGTGAAAAATTTCATCACGTACCTTTAAGCTATTTTATTGCTTTGCTTTTTTGTACTTTGGTGTTCCCTTCCTGAGCATGAACTAGACTGATTTATTTCTGCTTTCTAAAAGCTGCTTCATGTCAATAAATCAAAGAGAGCTATAATCCCCAACAATCAATAGCACCTGCAGGATCAGTGCCACGAACAACAGAAAATATGAACAGGGTATTACATCTAGTTGTGTAACACAATAATGCAATCGCAAAATGTCTTACAATACAGTATACTGGAAACATATGTGTGACCTCTAGATGTGACACAGTAAAAAATTGGATATTAGTTTCACCAAAATCCACAACCACAGAAACGCACCTATAGTATGTGTTAGATGAAAAGGGGGTCAGGATACACCCTGCACAATAAAACACCAGTGGGTGGGTCTTGAAACAAAGTGCAGCCATCAATATATTGTGCAATCTTTAGAAATGAATGCTCACTCTATGTGTGAGACACACACACACACACACACGCACGCGCGCGCGCGCACACACTCACTCACACACTCACTCTAAAAGCAGCTGAGTTATGTGTTACGAGCAACACTTGATCCATCACATCCTGTCAACACACACACACACACACACACACACACACACACACACACACACACACACACACACACACACACCATTATTATACTACAAACAAAGATCCCACTCCAACACTTTATACCTTAAAATGAGCCTCATTATTCAAATTAAGTCCAAAAAAACATGAAAATCCATTTAGTCTGGAGAAACATTTGTCTCCTACAAGAAATCTGTAAATTGAACAAATTGCAATAAGTTATTGTAATTTTATATATAATGAGTATAATTTTAAGTCTAAATAGCATTATTTCGTTTTCATGCACCGTTATTTTTTTTTTAAACTTTATTCATATTAATCTGAAATAAAATGATCCAAAAGAAAGCCATACATACAGTAGATAAATCTGCCCAGCCATTCAATTAGAACCAAAGAAGTGGCACTACATAAATGTCTGAGGGTTTATTTTGTCTCTGGGGCGTCCGACATGCTGCGATGGCTGAGGTGCATTACTGAAAGATTTACTTCACTCCACCCTTAGGGAGGCGCTCTTTCGGCCATTATCTTGATGTTTTCAGCTCCCTGTGAGCTTTGCCTATTATGGCATTTTGTAGGAGTCACTAAATGCCAAGCAGTTGTGCCCTTAGCCCACGTGATATGGCATTGGCAAACGAATGGCATCCTTCGTATAGTCCTGACCACGCTACAAGCCATTTCCACATGCTTGGGCCATTAAAGGAATTCCTGGGAGGCCAGATTTCAGATGTGAAGCAGGCAGTCTGATTACAGCTCCGGCGTACTGAAAAATTTGTTTTATTTGATGGTATCCCAGCACTAGTGAAACGATGAGATAAGTGCATTAGGGTAGCATGGGATTATATAGAGAAATAAAGGCAGCTTTTACTCTCATAATTGTGTTCTGGTATTCTGCACAATCAAAAGTCCCGGTTTGACCTGAATGTCCCTCATAATATCATACATTATCAGGACTTTTCAGGTCAGTCTGTCCTACTAAAAATCATTTGCACACTAAACTAAACAATCAATGAGGCTCAGTTAATTTAGTTTTTATAGTATATAATGTTTATGCCTGTAGTTAATAAATTTAATACCTTAAAATAATTTTAACTGTTTCAATACTGCTGTGGGTTTAGATGTTATATTGCGAGTGCTTTGTCAAACACTGAACATGAAAACAGTCAGAGTCGTTCTGATGCAACGCAGTGAAAGACGAGGAAGTCCAGACGCTCTCCATCAGAGGAAACACTGCTCTGATTAACAAGTAACCGCCAATGCTCTATGACTTCGTTCTGAAGGCCTAATTATTTTGAAAAGGTGAAATGGTGCATAAATCTGCCGAGTGTATAAAACACACACACACACACACACACACACGCACACACACACACACACACACACACACACACACACACACACACACACACACACACACACAC
Source organism: Clarias macrocephalus (assembly GCA_011419295.1). Classification (NCBI taxonomy): domain Eukaryota; kingdom Metazoa; phylum Chordata; class Actinopteri; order Siluriformes; family Clariidae; genus Clarias; species Clarias macrocephalus. Next base: position 193,076 of record JAAGKR010000214.1, on the reverse strand, counting down.
ACATGTGTGCCTTCCCCCGTGTTAAAATATTTGACAGGTTTATGGAATTATTAGGATTATTAGTTACACTAGATATAGTCAACACGGTGCAATCGTACAGAGATCAGTGTTTAGCCCTAAGCTAGCAGGCCAACCAGATGACAAGCCAGTTTGCGTTCTCAGCATGTGGTTGCTTTTCACCTAAATAATGCAGAAAAATACTGCTTCAACACACAAGTCGCACAAAATGGTCGCACTAAACCGTACAAGGGAATGCTTTCTGGCTAGAGTGAAACAACATTATCATGGACTTCACTCTCATAGATTTAATCCAATCCAATCCAAAAAATAAATCTCAAAGACAGCTCTGTGCATATATACTCCTGTGTACTCCTCCAGGCTAAAACAGTGGACAGAAAATGCTTATTACAGTAGGCTTCTACCGAATCGCACCAGTTTACTGCATTCATTCATAGTTTAAATCCGTTTAAGGTCAGACCTCTGACCAACACAAGCTGCCACTAATCCCTTCGGCTCTTTCCGTGCCCGGCACTGGCTTATTCATGCTCTCCACTTCCAGCCTTTCCTGTGAATGTTAACTGAGAAGGAGTGCACACACCTAAAGGAAGCCCAGCCAGGTGTAAACATGCTGCTGCTGTTTGCTTTAGACCTCAGGAATCTGGGCTATGTGCTGACACCTTCTCACATAAAGAGCCCCGAGCTGTCGAGTATAAACCATGTGGCAATGTCCTTCATTAATGCATGAAAAATTGTTCAAACATGACTGATTATGCATCTTTATATTTCCAAAGCCTAGGGCTTACTGTGAAGTAACTGAACAAAGAGCAATAGCACATGATTAGCTAATATTATAAGACTGATGAGAGAAAGCAAGGAATTATCCATGGTTCTGAGGTGTGTAACGGGGTGCTGCGTTGACACACGCCCAGTTTAAAATGCCTACGGTAAGGAGTCTACAGGCTGGAAAGCTGAATCAAGCAAGTACAGCAGTTTTTTGTGCTCGCTGCCAGAACTCGTCTGTTATAATTCTCAATGTAGTTATATTAAAATGAAAAGCATAATGAAATAGTACAGTGCTATGTGTGGTCTTTCAAAAGGTCCCATTCATACTGATTGATTAGTAATGATAATAATAATAAGAAGAATAAATTACTACCAATATTAAGACCAAAGATTTCATATTTAAACCAAATTGTTATATAAGGACTTCATATAAATCAACACCATATCACATATTATACAGAACTAAGATGGCGCAGGTGAGGTCAGCTGCCATGACGATGTTGCAAATCTGTAAATTTATAGATTTTATATTTTATATAATATACTATATTTTATATATTTATATTTAATATCATATATAATATAATAACATATTTTATTCCTTTCCTACTGCAATTTTTCTCTTCCATTACCGCAGGAAAATCGATCTTGTTATTCATCTTTCCTTTCTAGGTTACAGTCATTTAAGCATTTAGCTGCATATCATACTGTTGTTTGATTTTGGGATTGATTTGATTTAGATTTTTTGCACTGAAGCCCATTTCTGCTACACACTAGAAACACATATTTATCACCTAACAATGATTTTGTTTCTTGTAATCACAAGTTGCATTTGCAATAAATGTCACATAATTATGGCATTTTTTTCCTTACAATTACTTGTTAATTTTGTATAATTGTGACTTTCTATTTTCAAGAATCATACCAACACAATTCAGGCATATGCAGCAATGTGTAAAGAAGAAATATAACCTATACTGTATGTAGTGTTCTTTTCAGTAGAACTGGCTACTCTAAGAGAAGGTTTTATGCTGAAAAAAACAGTGTACTTGAGGTCTTGGTGGTACAAACATTAGTTTAAGGGCTAAACTTGTGTAATATTTTCATCCAAAAATATTTTTACACATAGACCTATATAGTAGAGTAGAGGAATAAAACTACTACAGTATATACTTAAGTTAGTTCAATCGTATTTTTACCTATAGGGTACGTAGACATGTGAGGACAAGTGCATATGTATGGAATTTATTTAAACAAATTGGAAATGAGACCAGGACTGGGTGTGTGCAAGGGACCAGAAAAGAAACTTGGCACAGGGACGGAACTGGGCGTGGGCAGGTGGAGGGAATCGGGGCAAGGGCACAGGGATGGAGTTGAGCACGAGTGTGGAGCTTGACATGAGTATATCATTATATGTCTGTCACACTGGAATACACTGGAAATGTGACATCCTTTAATCCTGGTGGGTGCACCAGTGTGGTGCTCATGAGACTGGAGTGTCCTCAAACCCAGTCAGCAGAGTGAGCACGACAGTTTCAAATGCAGCTGCAGGTGGCAGCTCCAGTGCAGAGTTAGGCGTGGCGCAGATGGTGCAGGGTATGGCTCAGGCAGTGCAGTGCATGACTCAGATAGTACAGTGCTGCTCCCTCATCCTGGAGCTCTTGCATCCACTCCACTACATGCAGTGCTTGGAGAGCAGCACAGCTGGAGTCTGAATCTGGATAACAAGCTCCCTTACTTGCTTCTGGATGGTGTGCAGCTGCTTGCCAATGGACTTCACCGTCTGCTCACCATTGCCACTCAAATCATGAATTTTCCTCATCCTTTACACTGCTGCACTCTGAACCATAGTTCCCTGCTAAATGATCGATATGGTGAGTGCGTTCATCCTGAAAACTTCCATTGCTTACTCTTCCACACCATTCTTTTTCTGGAGCAACATGCGAGATTCTGCATTGCCAGTTTAATGCTGGATGGCAAGGCAACTGCCATCAAAGTCTGATCACCCCACCAATGTTGTCATAGCCACCCCCTAAAAAATCCCATTTTCAGTGGTGTTGTGTGGAAAGGGGAAACAGAGATTGTAACTAGGCTTCTGATTGGCCCCCTGTTGATTAGGGATGCTCCTGACAGCACTTAACAGGGCGTTTAGCGTTTTCATGTGGACAAAGATATTTTTAACACGTGGGTCGTGTGGAATTTAAAAACGAAGTAGACAAATCTCAGTTTTTAAAAAATATCCGGCTACTTGTGGACATGGCCAAAGACACTGTGAAAACCTATGGTTTTAATAACAAACTGAACACATCTATGAAGTAATTGTGAAGCAATATATCCCTAACACATATACTAGGATAAAGACTTATACAATTTTGACATATTCATTCTGATTAAAAAAGTCAAAAACAAAGCGTCAACATACTGTAAAAATCAGCAGTAAACTGTAAACTCACGCAACCCCTTCTACATCCTAACATCACTTTGGCATACTATTTGGTAGTTTGGCGTGCAGGGTTCGATGTGTGAAAATGAATTTATCTGGTTTCACAGTGTGTGCAAAAAGGATCTGTTTGACCAATTCTGCTTGCACCGGAAGCTTGTAGTTTCTTAAACGCATCAGAAACATGCATAACATAATGCCAATAACTGCGCATACTCACAACATGGTTATGTATGGCTAACCGCTACTAGGCATATGGCTAACCAGGAAGTAGCTGTATAGTCAGGTGGCTACATAGGAAATATTTAGAGAGTTGATTTACTAAACACACCATAACTTTCTAACATATCCACTCAGTTTAGCTCAAGTGGATGGCACGTGCCGAAGTCAAATATAAGCTGATGCCTTGCCAGGTAGCATCACAGCCTCATGCACATGTGGACAGTAGCTTGTCTAAACTGTGTTTTAATTTAATCTTATTAACTGAATGCACTATGATGATTTTTTTTTCATTTGTGTAGGGTTTTTTTCTTGCTTCATCAGCCATGAATTGAGCAAAGCATATTTCTTTTTTTTTTTTTTTTACTTTGGAATGCATTTTTGCATGGAACTTCTGGTAATGTACTTATATGCCCCTCAATTTTGATTCATTTTTGATTGACAGACAATTAAAGTATTGTATTATGCAGACTAAACCTGAAGAATTAATTTTAAACATTTTAATACATATTAATTTCAAACATTTTAAACATTTCAAACATTTTAAAACTTCCACCATGCCTGAAAAGATTTCTCCTGTACTCCCTATGATTTTCCACTATCTCAAGATTGCACCAATCTGGGATCAAATTGTAAGAAAGGCATTCATGTCTCATAAGTGTTTATATCATGCTGGACATTCAACAGGTACTACAGTATGGTACAACATTTCCAACTGTTATGTTAAAGAGGAGACAGAGAAGATCCAGACCTTTTTAAAGAGGCGAATGACGTCCTCGCTGACCTGCGCCAGGCGGACGATGACGTTGTTGATGTAGATGTCGTTGAGTGTGGCGTGATCTCGGCTCTCTCTGCGAGTCTGATTCAAAACCAGGTACCAGCAGTTCACCGAAGACAGGAGGTGCTGGTCTTTCCTAAACGAGAGGAACAGAGACAGAACTCAGGGAAATGAATATGGCCATGGTCTGGCAGCTAGGTCTCTTTTCAGACTGTTACAAGTGTTGAGTGTCAAACTGTAATTCTGGAGAAACAAATAAGGATTTACACATTATTTCTTTTATTGACTTAAATACGCATGAGAAACCCTGGCATACAGCTTGTTCCCTGTGGGTACACTTATATAAACACAGATTATTTCGCCTATTCGGGAGTAAAACATTATGGCCAAAAAGTAAATTGTAATTGTGACTAAACATGCAAGGAGAATACTGACAGAGCACTGCATGATTGGCTACTTGCTTGTAGTTGGTGGTGCAGTCAGTATGTTATTATATTTTTGCTGTGTGGAAAGAATCAGTCACTCCTTCATGTGATTATCTTGGATAATTAAGGTCAAAATCTGACAAAACAACCACAACCCTACTAAGCAATACACAATCTGTGTGTGCAGCTCCGGAATCTGTTTATTGTCTGGAACTGTCAGAGAACGGAACATGCAGTCGCTTTTAATTAACTTTGTTTGGCAAAATCATGGTTTCTATGCCGAGTCCCATTTTCTTTATAAGGACTTTTACTGGATGCCCATTATTCCCTTGCAGCAGAAACACAGACTAAAGTGGACATTTGTCATCGTCCTTGAATACTGATGCTCCACGACACACCCGGACAGATGAATTTACATGCAAACATGATGTCTGGCGTCTCATAGATCACTTAATACCTTAACACTGGTATTCATAATGACTCTGAACCAGACGGAGAGTAAAAACATCCTGGGATGATCCTAATCTGCTTTCATGGCCTTAAGCTTTCACTAACCACCGATTTCTCCCCCACCCCCACTCCCACCCTGCTTGAATCCCTGGCCTCCATCTCAGCCCTATCTACTTTACCAATCAATCAACAAGCCTGAGGACAAAGAATGAAAAGCTTAGACAGGAGGAGAATCATGAAATGCACTGAAGAAGTTTCAGATAAGGTGAGCCGGAAAAGCAATTAACTTTGGGGAGTGAGAGGAGGGAGAAATCTGCCGCAGTGTAATGGCTGTAATCTCTTACACATGGGCTACACTACAAGCTTTAAACATGCCTATAAGCTTTAGACGATATTAAAAGTACAATTGTTGCAATTGTGAGAAACCCCAGATATAATGATGGACAGGTTTTCAGTCCATCAGTCACCAAAAAACAACCTGTGGCAGTATCCAAGTACTGCATGAACGTGTCCATAACACACTAAGAAAAAATATTAGCATATTTAAATCAAGGAATTAAATGAATTTCCACTTACAGAAAATATGTAAGCTAAACAAACACAGTTGTACAATTTGATGTTTTCAGACGGTAAAATTTTGTATGTTTAGGTTAAAATATTTCAGTAGAATTAAGTATTATATGAACCTCATTTATTTGAATTAAACAGACATACTATCAATATGGAAAAGCTACACAAGGCAAGAATCATTTAAGTGCAAGCAGGGTGCTTAACATTAAGAATTAAAACAGACTAGATAAAATGTCTTAAGAAATTGTGCCGCACAACTTTCCCAGGGAAAAAGCCTGAAAATGGCTTGTTTCTTGGCCATACAGTTACAAAGATATGCCTTTGCATGGCCTGTGATAACAGGGAGTGTGTGTGTGTTTGTGAGAGTTAAGGAGGGCATGGCTTGGGCCACTTGCTACAACTGTCGCTCCCAGATGCATGCAAAACTCACAGACACGTAACAGAGAACGAAACAAGCTTTAACTTTAACTGATTCTTTTACTTAGATAAGTAAGTTAGAACAGTAGGTGCTAGAGCACCTACTGCTTTGATTATTAGATTGTTTAATAGAGGAGGCTTTAATCTGATGGGATGTCATGTTTCATATGTGTATTTTTAAAACTGAGTACAGGATGGCAGTTTTTCAAAGTGGTCCAAAAGTGTTTTTTTTTTTCACTCTACAAACCCCATTAAAGTCTATAGAGTGATTTCTTCAGTAATTTCAGGGACATTTGTGAAGGAGTGTATTAAAAATAGTTTTTTGAGCTCTTAGATGTGACGTCTGGTTTACCGATCAGACAATAAACGAGAGAGCTAGGAGCCTGGGGAGCAAAACGATTCGGCACAGGTCACAAACAAAGCAACTTGAAGAACACAGTGTGTTTGGCCCGATGTTGAAACCATTCCATTGTGCTCTGGAAACCTGGCAGGACATTTTGATACAAGTTTCCTTGCAGCGAGTGCAAAATTGAGAGAGATACGGCCACCTACAGTAGTCCCGAATAAAAAAAAATTAAATTTTAGGAAAACCATCAGTTGGAAAAGTGATAGCACCCCTTCTAATTAAGGTGAAATGCAAAGACCAGGAAAAAACATCAGGACAGAATTTAATCCAAGTAATCAAGGATAACACAGAGAAAAAAAGCAATTCCAAAAAAAGGGCCAAAACCATTTCAAAGTACAAATCTAAATAAAATTATGATCCTTATCAAGATGGCAGATGTCCGTCCAACTGAGAGGGGGTATCCATTTTCATATTATGGTTATGAATCACAAATGTGTCTTTAAATAAAAATATACACAGTGGAGAACATTTTAGCTAACCTGGTAAAATCAGGTATATATTTTGTTTTTTAAAGCAATCAATCAATCAAATATGTAAACTCTTCTTGTATGTTAATATGAAATTACAGTTAAACCTTGGATTGCGAGCATAATTTGTCCCAGAAGCATGCTTGTATATCAAAACAAATTTCCCCTTAAAAATTTCCCCTGGAAACTTCTTACAGTTAGAGTTAAAGATCTGATGATTTATTCCACAACCTAAAAATATTCATATAAAAGTAATTAATGCAAAATATAAAGTAAAAATAAAATTAATTAATCTGCACTTTACCTTTTAAAAGTGGCTATAGTAAGATGAGAAGGGAGAGGAGGAGGGAGGGGGCTACTGTGTAGGACTCACACACCTGGGCTTGTGCACGCACAAACACACTAACGGAAACACTGCTCTGTCTGGAAACTTCTTTAACAAGGAATCTCTCCAATGACCCTTGCATCCACACACACACACTAATGGAATCACTGCTCTCTGACAGACTCTGGAAACTGAATCTTTAACAAGGAACCTCTCTAATGACACTTGCTTTTGCTTTACGTGCACACACACACACACACACACACACACACACACACACACACACACTGACACACACACACACACACACACACACACACACACACACACACACAAACACACATACATGGTCACAATGTTATAGTAAACAATACACATGTTCACTGAGACTGAGCATGGGAGATGATTAGAAGAACCTTTGAATCTTTGAAGAACCATTGGCTCAGTTGTGCTCACGTGACACTCGGCAGACAAAGCAAATGCATACTATTCATATATCAAGACCTCGCTCGTTTATGAGGTCAAAATGAATTAAAAAAATTTGCTCGTCTTGCAAATCGCTCACTGACCAAGTTACTCGCAATCCAAGGTTTCACTGTAAATCACCCTTTTTGAACAACACCCTTTTTATTTATTCATTTTAGTTGTTCTTTTCAAATTTTCTCCCTACATAATTGTTGGCATTTACAAGTTAGAGCACTATACACTCAAGTCAATAACTACCAAACAGGAAGGGTGGAGACTATAACATGCTGAATCCTTTCTAACTGCAGCTCATAGAATGCTGAGAATGGCGTAACATACTTGGAGAAAAATGCAAACTTACTTCCATTCATGATTGGATAGTGTCTCTGTGATTGAGGTGAGAGTGTAGGTATGCCATCCCTTCCATCCCAAGGGAGCACAGTTTTCTGCTATCTGAACTCCCAGCTGCGGATGGATAAAGCATCACCCGGAAATCAAACTCGCCTTTAATTGATGTCATTATTTTTACATACTGTATGGCCGTCTGCGCCACTGCTCTCCCATACATCAGTGTTTGGGGAAAAAATACCAAATTTATACAACGGTGTGATGTTGTGAAATGTTTTGAACCCATATTGTAATTAGTTCTGTTAAAGTGAAGCAGTAACCACCACAGTACACAGAGGAGTCTCAGAGCCAGACAAAGGAGTCTGGTGAATTCATCTGTTTGTTTTTTTTTTGTTTGTTTTTTTTCCTCAAAATTTCCTCTGCATCATCATCATCATAAACACAGCAACAATAGAGCATAGACAACACACAGCCTACACCGCATTACTCATGTGCAGAAAATCAGACAACATGTAAGAGTTCTGCTTACTCCTAACAAAATTATATGAAACTGGGCCTTATCTTTTTATTTCCATGGCTGCTTACAGGGAAGTTAAATTCAGAATTTTAACTGAGGCTGCATTTCAACAGTGACAGAGAAAGAGCATTTTCTCTCACTGGAATGAAGCCAATGTGAAGTGTCTTGTATCTCACCATCCATTCATGCTGTACAGAGGAAGGTAAAAATGCTACAGTATGCAAAGGATCGTGGGATTGAGAGTGGAGTGAAAACGCAATAAGAATGAAATTTCGAACAAACAGCGTTTAATGTTCCACATGGCTGGATATCATGTTTTATGGTCAAGACCTCCAAAACAAAAAAAGGGATTGATCATTCTACTTTATTAAATTTAGTTTATTCAACACACAAATGTATGCCGAGCAGCACATCTGACTGATACTACTAATCTAGACTGTAGCTGCATGACTGGTTTTTCAATCTCCTCAAGTCACACTAGTGCTGCATTCCCTTGACTGGTTTCCTGTAGCCGTCACCACCAGATTTAAAACACTGATGGTTGTGGCACAGCTAAACCTACCATTCCTCAAGGTATGGAGATGACAAGCATAAAGACTTTTCTCTGTCCTGGCACTCTGGTGGTGAAAGGAATTGCCCTGGCTATCTGAACAGCTGTATCACTGGCTGGTATATCCGGATCTACAATGCTGTATGTACACAACATGGCCAAAAGTACGCAAACACCTGACCATCAAATGCATTTGAACTTGTTGAACATCCATATATGTGTTACTATAGAGGTGGCATTCTCTTTACTGTTAGGACAATCTCCAATCTTCTGGAAAGGTTATATACTAGATTTTAGAGTCTGGCTGTAGGAATTTGCTCAGGAGCATCATTGAGGTCTGACACCAATACTGGGCATAACATCTGAGTTGCATTTCATCCCATAAGTATTCAGTGGGGGTGAGGTTAATGCTATCTGAAAGTCCACATACTTTCGGCCATGTTTATTCTGTAAACTGTACGTAATTGTAAGTTTTGATATAAACTGTCCAGCCCAAAAAAGTGACCACATGGATTTAACTAAACAAATAGTCAAGAATCTTCCATTGGATAATTACTGCAGAGATTAATATGCTTCAGCTGGCAACTAGTTATTTAACCCTAACTAATGGAATGAGTACCTTGATATTTCATGAACAACCACGTCAGAAGACATATCCTGTGTTTGTGGCAAAGATGTTACTCTATTTCAGAAGTATCAAATTATTCCCCTGCATCATGAAAACAACTACAGGGATGGCAGAAAATAATAAAATTAGGGTATGACCTGTAAAAGTACTATAAAAAATTTATTAAAACCTGGAAGGATGGTGAATGAGGAAGGAATGTGGTTGGAAAAATATCCTGAATGAGTGTGATGGAAAATCACTTAAAGCCTTAGTGAAATCAAATAGTTTATAAAAACAAAAGCGAACCTCAAAGCTATGTTTCATAGTAATGTAAGAACATTTCCATACACACAATGTGAGGAGAAATCAAGGGATTGGGACTAAACAGCTGTGTAGCCTTAGGAAAACCACCTATCAGTCAGGCTAACCAGAAAAAAAAGGCTTTAGTTTGCTAGGGAGCACAAAGAAAGGTCATTTGGTCTGATGAGTCCAGATTTACCCTGTCCCAGATAGATGGATGCATCAGGGTAAGAAGAGAAGTGGATAAAGTAATGCACTCCTCATGCTTAGTGCCTTCTGTACAACACAAGCCCTTGGGGCAGTGTTATGATGTACTGTAGGGTTGCTTCTGTTGTTCAGGTCTAGGTTCAGCAATGTTATATGCCGAATGAGGTCAGCTGAAAACCTGAATATACTGAATGACCAGGTTTTTACTATCAGTGGATTTTTTTCTTCCCTGATGGTACAGGCATATTCCAAGATGTGAATGACAACGTCAGGATTCATCTGGGTTAAATCTTAAAAGAGTGGCTCAGGGATCATGAGACATCATTTACACATAGATTGGCCACCACAGAGTCCAGACCTTAACCCCATTGAGAATCTTTGGGATGTGCTGGAGAAGACATTACGCAGTGCTCCGACTCTCACATTATAAGCACAAGATCTTAGAAAGAAATTAATACGACTCTGGACTGAAATAAATGAAAGGACATCGTACAAGCTTATCGAAATTATGCCACGGCCGTAATTAAAGCAAAAGGCGATCAAGGTTTTTTTGGCCAGGCAGTGCATATAAAAATTACAAAGTATAAAATAGCAAACACCATGTTGCAAGGGGTCGCCATAGCGAACCATCCGATCCGCACACAAGCTTGGCACAGATTTCACGCTGGCTACGCAGATTTTATCCGGGCTTGGGACCGGCACTGCATCCAGTGGCTGGGGTTTGGGCGTTGGCTGGGAATTGAACCCATCAATGCAATTATAAAACAGCAAATACCATATATTGTTTAAAATGTTTACTTTCCTTAATACTGTAGTTTCCTAAATGTTCAAACATCATTAGGGAAGGCGCACATATGGGTGTGCTGGTGAGATGTCCACGTACATTTGGTCACATAGTACCTCTTTCTAGACTTCCTTTTACTTTTTCCGTTTTAGTTATATTATTGCAGCTATCCACAGGTTAAGGAAGTGCTTCTCTTCACTGTAATGCCAAGAATGCTGCTCAAGAGCACAGATATAAACATTCACTTTTACCAAAAACGTTCAGGCTTGAGCAACAGAGATTTGTTTCAGAAGTTATCACAAATAGGCATAAAATAAGATTTTTTTTTCTTTTTCCATCACTGTGAATTTGTAGTTCAGTTCAGAACTAGGTCACTCTCAGTTCTGAGCCTCAGGCTACAACTCAACAACTCAACTCAGCAAAAGGATGTTTTTCAGAGTTGTGCAGTGACATTCTCTGTCTACATTTTGCTTCTCACTTTTTTCTAAAATACTTTTACGTGTTGAAAAAAAATGACACGCATGATACTCAGATGGAAAAATCTAAAAAAGTGCAACAGATTACAGTTTGATGGAGAACTAATTCCTTACACTAGACTCCACTTGTAAAGAACAAAGCAGAACAAATGGTGAATTTGTGGATACTGGACCAGATGTGGTTCTTCCCTAGATAGTTGCGATAACCTTGGAAGCGCAGAATAATGTGTAGAAACCTGTTCAAAGCGAACTCGGTAAGCACGTGGCTTGCTGATGTTGGGGTCAAAGACCTCAAGTGACCTACAGTATACAGAGCCCTGACCTCAACCTCACTGAATACCTCTGGGGTGAACTGGAACACACGCTAGGCATCCTCACTCAACATCAGCATTGATCCTCACTCATGCTCTTGTGGTTGAATGAGAACAAATTTCTGAAATCTACTGGAATGCCTTTCCAGAAGAATGAATGTTATTATAACAGAAAATGATTCATTTCCCTGGACATGGAAAGAGATGCTCAACAAGCAGATTGAAGTTGTGATGGCTGTGTGATGCAGCGTATACATGTTGTACACTGAATATAATTAAACACGGGTAGGTTCATCCGAGCAATTTGATTGGACATGAGGGTTTCCACGAGGGGTGGTACTGGATCGTAACAGCACTAGGACGTTTAGCTGTATGTATCACTACACTGTACAAGTGTTCTTAGTCGCAGCATGAGTAAAGGTACTGTAGGTCGGTATTGTCTGCTTAAGTGAGAAGATAGCAGCTACCTGCCAAAACCCACGTTCCAACACAGTCACAGAGCACTTTCAATGAAAAAACACATCTGATAACATTATGTCATTTTAAACAACGATTTGTCTACTTAATAATTGCTTCAAACGTCGCTCCAAAGTGCCTCTGTATTCATGCCTAAGCCTAACTAGAAAGCTAACCAGATTATTACACAAGGCTTAATCCCAAATCCCTCGTTAACTCCTAATCAAGGGCACTACTTGTGGGTGTTGAAGAAGTGATTGTGCACCCTAGTGCACTAGCTTTACTGTACATTTAACACTATTTGGGATTTAACCATGGAACCCGGAAGTTAATGGAGCTGATATTTTAAATGGAATTTAAAAGAAAAAAGTGTGACTATTATGAGAAACGCGTGACATTTACTTGACTGTCCACTGTGTTTGTGGAACCGTTGTATAAAAGCAATATCACACTCGAGGTCGCGCTGTTGTACTGAAAACTGCAGCCGGAAACTCTTAGAGCCGTGCTGATATCGAACACAACAGCACGGCCTCTCGTGTGATTATTGCTTGATTATATCATGTTGTGTACTGTTTTGATTAAAGTACATTTTGAACGTCCTATTTACTGCTTAATACTGCATATGTGAGTTTATTTACATGCTTAATCATCTTTCTAATGATAAAACCCTCAGGCACATTTAGAGACATTTAGATATAAAAACTTTCATTTTCACGGCAAAATACTGCGAAGGAGAAATGAGTGAACAAACCGAATCACTGACCAGACATACCTTCCTCATGCATTTTTATCTTAAGCATCCATGTAAGTCTTCTTTTTTTTTTTTTTTAAATACATGGCAACTTAAAGCTACTCAAAGGCAATTCAGCAACATTTAAAATCCTCCTGACACCGACACCCATTAGATTCTGTACGGTGACTTATTTCCCTTCAGATCAAGTGACTATGTGCTAAAACGGTTTCACAGATTTACACAAAAGCCAAAAGTGCTTGAGATATGCCACACCACTGCTGAATCTAAACAAACCTGACAGCAGTTTGTCAAACTAGAACAGCAAAGTATTTAGCGAGAAGCTTTTCTCAGCTGTGGAGGATTTCTCAGCACCGCCTTCACCCACCCACACTCTGTCAACTTTAATGAAGACCTAATTCCACTCTCGGCAAAAAAGAACGCACTTTTTTTTCGCAACAGAAGAACGCTTGAAAAAGTTAATAGTGTGGGAAAAGATACACAGCAAAAAAAAAAAGAAAAAAAAACTTTGTTGCTAACGAGCTGATAAAATACGCCAACATCCTGTCTGGATGCAGGCAGGAGATTTACAGAGTGTTTAATCAGATAAACACTAAAACTAGTGCAATATGAAATATCAAAAAGGAAAAAAAAAAACATTTCCCCAGAAGTGACAAATTTTTAAAAATTCAAACGAGAATATCTCTGGGAATATTTTGTCATTTTTCTATCTTGTATATTGGTATCTAGAACAATAAGGGAAAAGAACACAACACTTTATAACACTAATGTTGATATCCGAGTGACCCATGTTTAATCATGTAATTTGTTCATGTCTTTTTTGATTGCGTCTTGATTTTGAAGAATAACAGAATAAGTGAAACCTCTCTATATAATCCCCTGCTACATTAATGCACTTAACCCAAGTGTTTCACTAGTGTGTGAATACCATCAAGGTAGACCGTTTTCTCAGTACTCCTGAGCCATGACTGCCCTGCCAGCTTCATGTCTGGCACACTGACCTCAGTACGGGCGATGCGGCAATATAACTCTCAGCCGACTTTCTGTAATGTACAAGTTGTGTTTGTGATTGATTGTGTGTACAGGTTCCACAGAAGGAGGCGTCTCTTCTGCAAGTTGGAGACAAGTTATTTGTTGATTTCCAAGGATTCCTCCGCAAGGCATTCCACTCGCTGATTGTTCACGAGAATGACTCCGAGCCACATCGGCCTGGATCGTCATTTGCGGATGTACCGGCGTCTTTAAAATGTTTGCACCATTCAAATATTTTACTGCGGCAAATCTGTAAAAGTCTCATCACCATGTGCCAATCAGTCTTACACCTTCATTCGTGAGAAAATTAACAAGTCCCGGTTTGACTTGAACATCAGAGTACTTTATAGTTATCTTTTATATTCCTTTGTAATATTAGTTTTCCATTTGTAATTTCATGGTAACAGTCCATTGTGTCTGATAATGCAGAATTATCTGCATCCCAGAATTTCATACCCTGGACTCGTTTGTTGGAGATCCCATTTTGCGAAGAGATACAAAGGAGAGCAATTATCTGTTTTTAGCCCAGGCCTGTCCTGGTTCAGAAAGTTATTGAGGGCAGCAGGTTAGCTATTAAACTGGTGAACAGGGGGTGTGATCGAGCTGCTTATTTGAACATGTCAGGTGATTTCACCAACTGTCCCACATATAAATGCACAGATGTTAGACAGATGTTCTTTTTTTCACACATATGAGCACACTCACACATACACACAAAAACACACAAAGACATACAGGGCCAGAGGCATCAGGTCACTAACATACCTAACTGCTTTTTCTCTAGCTGCCATTAAAGCGGCAGACCAGCAGCCTGTGGGAATATAATGGCCACCAGAGCACATGGTTTAACAGCCCTGACATGTGTGTGTGTGTGTGTGTGTGTGTGTGTGTGTGTGTGTGTGTGTGTGTGTGTGTGTAATTTGATTCAGGTGTCTGTAGTGTGGAGCTGAGAGCAGGCAGATGAAGCTGCTTGGGGAATGCCTTACTGCTGAAACAAACAGAGCAATATTCCAGCATCTGTCTGCTTCACACTCTGTCTCCCATACACATACACACACACACACACACACACACACACACACACACACACACACACACACACACACACACACACACACGTGAGAAATAAATCATAATGGGGAATGCTGTTACAGGAAACTGATCAGTGTCGTGGTGGTGCAATCATGTCTGACATGGAGCAGTTACAACCTTCATGTTCATTCTTTCAATTCCTTATTTTTTAATAACCAACAGCACATGTTTTATATTTTATCCATTTAACTATCTATGGTTTCTCTCTCTTAAAACTCGAAGGTTTGAGAGACTAAAAAATAAGTGGGGCGTTCAAGTCATATTAGTATATTTGATCACAAGTCCCGGTTTGACTTGAACACCCCCCTTTTTTTAGTCTCTCCTACCTTCATTGAACAACAAAAAATTGAGAAAAAAAAAAACGATTGAGTTATTTGTTTGTACAAATAAAATTATTATAAAAGTACGGATAATTTCCGTCCCTGTTCTGATCCCTGCAAACGCATTTGCGTCCTCAGTTTCAGATGAATCTAAGGCATGTTAATGTGAACATTATTATGCAAATTCGCATCTGTCTCAGTGGAGATGCGCACAGATGTATAGACGTCTAATCCGATTCTACATGGATGCTTGATGACGAATTCTTTTTCCCCCTCGGCATTCAAATGCACCGGCAACTAGACTACACTGAGATCCAATCAGCCTTCCTTTAACCACACCAGGCGACAATCCCATCACACTATCATGTCTTTCGCAACAATACCGTCAGCTTAGTAAAGCTTTACTGTAAGGCAGCTAATCCAGTCTCGTGTAGCTCGCTCGAGTTTATCCGCTTAAAGTGAAGAGAAACAAAAACCGAATCAGTGACAAGGGCACATGCACTCTCCCGTTACTGCATGTCTAGCCGTTTGACTTGTCTTGGAACACGCTGGCTGTTATTTGCTTATCTTCCATAGGTTCCCTTTTTCCACACACACACACACACACACACACACACACACACACACACACACACACACACACGCACGCACACACATACATAAAATAATACCAGAAAAGGTTTGATAGCTCCCAGCTGTGGACACAGAGGCTAATCCAGAGGAGAGGATGGACATTCACCTACTAGCGTTTTATTCCGTCTCTCTCTCTCTTTCACACATAAGCACACACAGGAACAACACTGCCACACACCAGAGAAAAAAACGAAATGATGCAGGCTCTAATGTTTGACATTGAGGCAGTGTGCGAACGCTCAGGACAAAACGACGAAAAAAAAGAGGATGCAAGCATCCATAGACTCCTGTATTTTGGATAAATCTTGGCCGTTCGCTCTTGAATTGCATTCGATCCGAGGACGTTTCAACCGACTGATTGTTACGCGATATTACAGAGCGCTTCTATTTAATACTTCCTGTTTTGTGTTACCCCCGAGGCTCGTAGTCTTTTGGAATATCATAGCCCCGTTTATATTCACCCTGTTTGTTCAACTCGTGTGTGTGCATGCTTGTGTTAAATAATCTTATTGCGCTCTGCTCTGCCAGCTCATCAGTCTTCATAAAGACGGGTCTAATTGTTTAATAAAGCGCTCGACTTCCCGTATGAGCACGCCTGGGCATGGTCACTAATAAAATATGACATACTCTGGCCCTCAGCACTACTGAACTGTAGATGGCTCATAAACTGTACTGTGTGCAGAAGTAGAGTGGAGTGGAGAGCTTTATTGTCATTCCTGCGATATACACAACAGTGCAGTATATTAGAAAAATGGACAGCAGTGCGGCACGTGATAAAACCCGGGACGATATGTAGCGCAGGTTAGGCTTATAGTGCGAACAGCCAGGCAGCACTACTGTAAACTAGCACAACAGCACTGTCTGCACAGCTTGGGCGTTCTGCATTAACACACCCATATAAATGTCAATGTTTAAAATCCTGCCAGTTTGATGATGAGTTGATTAATGTTTTACAGCTGAGAGAGAAAGAGAGAGAGAGCTACAATGTGTGGTGTAAATAATCCAGGAGGATAACTGTGAAATCCTGCATTAATTAACCTCACAGCATTATTGCTGTGAAATTCCTTTCAAGGGGAGCTATTACGCAAAATTACATTTTTTTGTAGTTTTTAGGCACTGACAATAAAGAAATGAAAGAACGTCAGATGAAAATATTCCGTTTTTCTTTTTTGTATTGGACAAGGATTAAAGAAGCAAATCAAACTTTCCGCTACTATGACCTCATATACCAAGAAACCCTTCTCCAGCTCAGTGCTCAGCCCAGCCATGCTGTTCTCTCTGGGCACCATTTTTAAGAGATACACTAAATAAGGCTATGCTACTGTAGCAGATTCCGACTATTCTAACCTCCATCGGCTCTTTAGCTCTGATTGGCTATGAAAATGCATTTCCTCAGAGGGCAGTTCATTTAAAGCTAAAGACGGTGAAACAGTGCATTTGAAAAACGAGCGAAACAGAACGAAAGGCAAGCAGCCAGAATGCATGAGCTGAGTTCTGCTGGAAAATTACCAGACACATTTTGGAGCCCTCTAAATCTTGTTCAAACTTTTGAAAAGGAAGCATATGCACTCGCTGGCCAAAAAAAGTCAAACATTCTACAATTTCATTCAATCATTTCATTTCATACACTGTGGTGGCCAGTTCATGTGTGAAGAAGATTCCTCATTTTCTCAGAACTCAGAAACACTTTACAATTTGGGTTCAATTTGCAATATGCTTGTGCCATCGGGGAAGAAAACCTCCACTGATGTGATAACCCAGATCCCTGAGTCCTGAAGCAAACCCAGACCATAACACTTCCTCCAGAGGCTTGTATAGTCGCCACTAGGCATGATGGGTGCATCACTTTATGTGCAACCCTTCTCACCCTGATGCACGCATCACCCATCTGGAAAAGGGTCAGTCTGAACTCATCAGACCACATGACCTTTGGCCTTTGCTTCAAAGTCCAATCTTTATATTTTCTGATAATTTCAGAAAATATTGTAAACTTTTTTCCTGATAAAGTCCATACGACTGTTCAGGTCAAATCATACCTGATTTTTCATCACATTGTGTGTGTATGGAAACGCTCTACATTGCACTATTTAACATAGACATAGGCAGTGTATGTGACCTTATTAAAAGTGTAATAAAAACATAGAAATTAACATTGAAATGTATTTAAATTATGATTTGCATATGATACTTATACTTCCACAGATAGAACAAACAGTAAGAGCTGTGCATTCCTTGTCCCTCAAAACCTCTGTTTCACCTTCTTTAATTCCGTCTAAAAACTTATCACACTTAGATATAGTCTTGCAATTACGATTACAGTATTGTGGCTTATTTTGTAATTGGTGTAAAAGTTAAAGCTGTGTGTGTGTGTGTGTGTGTGTGTGTGTGTGTGTGTGTGTGTGTGTGTGTGTGTGTGTGTGTGTGTGTGTGCACACGGATGAGTGCGTTGATGCAGCAGTGGAGGTGTCACAGTTGTTGCTTCTGTGAGGAACAAATCAGCTGCACAGCAAGGTGATATCAACACACCCATAGAGTCACCAGACTGTGCAACAAGAAGATATTTCCTTTTGGCCTTACACCCAATTACAGCAGCAGAACTGTTGATTTCCATATGAATCTGCAACGATCTTCTACAAGCAGCTTGTTATTTTCACCTCTTCGATGTAAGACTTCCCCGGTGGGAATTTTTGGTTCTCAAAATGTTGTGGTGATGTTAATTCATTAACATGACGGACTTTGAGACAGTGTTGGTGACTGGTTGCTTTTGTAGGGTAATTTATTCTCTAATGCACATAAATGCACGAAGATAACAAGCGACACACTTGTTACTATATTACAGTACCGTAATTTGGAAGCTAAGATGCACCTCAGGGTAATATTTCTAAAAGAAAAATAAACAGAGAAGTAACATTACAACGCTACAAGATGCGTGGGATGAGATACAGGAAGCTGTTGTGTGTCCGTCCCAATATCCGATCAGAATTCGAAACCCCGTTTGAACCTTAAGAGACCATTTGATGTGGACGGATGTTGTGCAAGTGGATGGTATTCAGCATAAATGACCATATGAAGGTTATGATTTCTTTATTTTTAGAACATATTTACACCATTGTGTTTGGGTCGTTCATTTAATGTTATCGCAACATCCTTTTTAATTAAAGCAATTTTCTTTCATTTCTGTATTTTGTTAAAAATAAAACAAACAAATCATCGCTTATTTATCTTCGTCTTTTGCCATTACAGCCTTGTAGGTTAGCTGGTCAATGTCGCAATGAAGCTTTACAGAATCAAAAGAAATGATGGAAATGAGTTTGGAAAATGTATAAGTCATAATGATCAGATTGTTCCTGATGAGCAAGCCGAGGATGAGGTGGCAAGGAAAAACTCCCTGAGATGGCAATAGGAAGAAACCTTGAGAGGAACCAGACCCAACAGGGAACCCCTACGTCTTTTGGGTGAACACGGATAGCAGGGATTGATTTGCAGCTATGCTGAGTGTTAGGAGGCCCAATATAACAGGGGATTTGTTTAAGTGAACATGGAGTCGAGTTTGTTATTGAAGGCTCAAATTCAAATTCAAAACCGGTACAAAACTGTCTGTGGGAATTTCAGTCCTGTACATTTGACCGCCTGCAGTCACAAGTCATCGGAGATCAGCTGTCTGCATCAGCCGAGTCAAGTGGAACCATCCCCAGTCACCACACCAATCCCAAGCAGACCACACGGTCCACACAAATAAAAAACTTTTTAACACAATCCATTTATTAAATTTGTATTATATGTGCAATCAAGAATTTAAATCTTTGAAACAAATGAAAAATCCTAGGTTAAGGGAATGGTGTCTGGCTGTCTGGCTGTCTGGAAAAGACAGAAGTGTTGTTGGTTTGATATGAAGTTATATTTTTATAAGAGGCGATCCAAGACAAAATAAATAAAACAGTAAAAACTGTCAACATGTTTGGAGTCTCTCACATTTTCAACACCGGTTAGCACTATATACTGTAAATCACTGAGTCTGGCTCAGCCGTAAGCAACACCAGAAGATGCAAATAAACTGTTGTAAGTAATAAACTAGACACGGAGATCAAGAGTGACACAAATAAACAAGAAGGATGAACTGGAAAGTGCTGATGTAAAAAAAAAAGAAGAAAAAAAAAGACTGCAGCAAAAACTAAACAACAGCAAAATGGATGAAGGTTCAGGCTGAGGGCTGGAGAGACTGGCCAAGTTTCCCCTCGTTGTTAAGTGCAGGGCCACATGCGGGTTGAGGGAGCACACAACGCTCCTACAGCTGGCCTTAATTACACACAACAAGCCTGCTGCTATTGCAATAGGCCTCAGCAGTCTCACACACACACACACACACACACACACACAGCAAGAGGAAATCATTTGCGCATGCACACGTGTGCTCAAAGCGGCTGGATTTACTGACCGACTCTCTTATCTACGCTAGATCTGCTCCCCAGCACATGTACGTACACCCAGCTGTGAACTGCTCCTTACAGAACTGCTTCACTGAGTCATTTAATAACTTCTCTTCTTGCCTTCCTTCATGAACAATAGCACGCCTATTAAAAGCAGTGCTGCCAGGGAAAGTATGAAAAAAACTATCGCATGCTTAAAAAGCCACTAGATGACATCATATATTATTTTGAACATTTGTTGAATCGTCCTAAGTATGTACAAGGCAGACAAAACTTGTTACATGAAGAATATTTTTTGATAAAGATGAATGGAATTGAATATGGAATATAATGGAAGAATATAAAGCAGAACAGAATAAAAAGGGGACGAAAATCAAATACCAAAACAATATCAAGTAAAATGGGAACGATTTCAGAATAGAATAGAATAGAATAGAATAGAATAAACAATTGCATAATATAACAAATAAAAAAAGAAAAGAACTGAAATGGAAAAGAAAAACAGCAGCATTGAATAAAACAGAACAGAATATGGGGTAATATAAAAAACAGAACCCAATATATTAGACCAGAACAGAATAAAGCAGAATAGAACAGAATATTAATTTGAAAAAATAGAATCTAATAGAATAGAATACCAAATAGAATTCATTTGTCAAAATAGAATACATAGTATTTCTTTGGAAAATAAGTTATGTCTTTGTTCATGCATTTACTGTAAATACTATAATAAATAATCTAAACTATTCTAGTATTATTGGAATAAAAAATGAAGAATGCAGAAGAAATTAAGTGCTGATGGTCATTGTGATCAGTGATAGGTTGTTGGAAAATTGTGCAATTGTGATTAGTGACTTGTTCACATCAACAACAATAAAGATCAGAAATTGCCTGATGAGAAAGCACGGTGATCAGTGATTCGGCATTAGGATGCACTGTAGGTTACCACAATGCCGATTCTTTATCCTTTCATACTAGACATAATCGATACGCACTGTGCCTAGGGAATGATTGCTACCCCTTCCCCATTCCCCCCAACCCCCACCGGCTAGAACTCACTTTCATTTTATCGCTCCATCCTCAAGTGCAATCTCCGATATAACAAGTGGCAGTATGCACATAGTGGATTGTGAGCTGCCAGTAAACACAAAGGAAAGTAGAGGACAATAACAAGAGAACAACTACAAAGAGAACAAGAAGAGATCCACACTAAGCCTAATATTATTGATATTTAGGGGAAAAAAAATGTCAAAAGCAATGCTCTTACATCAAGCTCTACACAGTGGTGGTGAGTCATATCTCATATACTGTAAGCAGCAGCTGCAAAGTTGCATCGATTACAAGACAGTCATGTTTGCTCAAAAACGTGTCACTTCACTTTTTCTAACAATAAGATCAAAGTTAACAATTTGGCAACCCTGGTAACCGAGTATGTGACTGCATCATTCACATACAAGAGTTTGCAATTTATTAGTGCGTTCCTTCATATAAAGCCGTGTGAGCTGCTGCAGGCCAAGAATCCAGCGCTGGCTGAATGCCATCCAGTAGAGAATTGCCTATTGATTAAATATGCAGGAGCAGCAGCTCACATGCAACGCAAAGTGCTCGAACTGTTCTGTTTTTAGCCAGCAGCTTTGATGAGGCGCTTCTTTGACAGCGAGGAAAACAGGAAGCAGAGCCTGTGCAATTAAAAGTCACAGTTTTGTTGCTAATTTGAAGTGCAGACAAAAGTTTCTAAGAAACTTTTCTAGTTCTCTGCAGGTGGAAGGGCGTTTGTATCCAGTGGCTCTGAAATTGTCCAGCAGCTATTTCTGCTCTGATAACAGTCAATGGGTGCCGCTCAGAGGAGCAGAGGAGAACAAAACAACAAGCAGAGGAAACCCCCACACATTTGCAAACTGAATAGACACAGCGAAATACAAATGCAGCACAATATCTGCCATAAAATTTGACGTGGCATAGGAGTTAGCAGTGTAGCCTCGCACCTCCAGGGTTGAGGGTTTGATTCCCTCGGGGTTATATGTATGTGGAGATTGCATGTTCTCTCCGTGCTTGGTGGGTTTCCTCTCACGGTAAGGTTAACTGGTGTCTTTAAATTGCCCATAGTGTGTGTGTGTGTGTGTGTGTGTGTGTGTGTGTGTGTGTGTGTGTGTGTGTGTGTGTGTGTGTGTGTGTGTGTGTGTGCGCGTGCTCTGTGACGGATCTCTCTCAAAGCATCCTAAGGCTGGGGACATGTCCAACTTTTATTTCAATTATTAATGCACTTTTATGACCTAAGGATGGCATTGCAGTCATTTCTATAACAGGATTCATGTTTTTAATAACGGTTACAACCTGCCTACCGTAAAAGTAGCTGATTAGATGCAAATTGTAAGTATTTAAAAACGTCCATTGTCAGTCCAACCTAGGACACCATGCACACACACACACACACACATGCACACCTACGGGCATGTTTTTACCCATTTGAGGAAACTGGAGAATCCGGCGGAAATCAATGTGGACAGGCGGATATTCAAAACTCATACAGTAACTCGAGCTTATGATCCTGGATCCTTGAGGCAGTAACACTATCTACTGCACCACTGTGCCAACCAAGTCCAAAGTGCAAAATCCAACAAAAAAAAAACATTTAAAATCTTTATTTGACTAGTTTTAGTGATCATGTGCCCGGTGTAGCCTGCATCAGCTACATGCTTTTTTGTTTGCAGGACTAAAACCTGATTTAGATTTTTTAATATTTTGCAGTTACAGACAATCCGCGTCAAGGTTCATTGTGCAGCGCAATCTGAGATACTTTTCTTCCCAACGCAGTTGTAAAGAGTGGTATTTAGGTTATTTAGGTCCTGTTGATTCCAACTAGTCTGGCCATTCTCCTCTGATTTCCTCTCTCATCAGGAAAGTGTTTCCTCCTGCCCTGCGGAAAGACCGTTCTGTGTTGAAACTCAGGAGATCTCCAGGTTCTTACATCAATAGCCGTGCCATGGTCAATGTCACTGAGAACACATTTTACTTATTCGAATGTTTGATGTGAATATTAATCAATGCTCTTGACACTGATCTGATCTATTTTATGCATTACCCTGCTGCCACATGACTGGGTGCTTGGATAACTACATGAATGTGAAGGTGTTTCTAATAGTAAAAGTGGACAGTGAGTGTCACTTCTCCCTTTTCAGGGAGTGCTCAAAGCATTTAAGAGTGCAATCAGATCTTCATAGCAGTGGGTAAAGAATCCAAGTGTATTTTATCAGTGGGGGAAAAAGATTCTGTCAAAAACCCTACATCTGGGGCCTCCGAGTCGCGCAGTGGTAAAATGCTTGACCTATCGATTCCCGAGTTCGACTCCCAGGTGATGACCTCTCGCAGGTCTAGAGAGAGCTGATTGGCTGAGCTCTCTCAGAGGGGAGGGATGAGAGGTACTTAGTGCTCCCACATATTAATTACGGCTCTACAGCCAATCAGGGGCGTCTGTGAGCTCACGCATGCGGAAGGAGCGTGACACTGTCCTCCGAGTGTGTTACGCCGCCCCCAACGTTGTGTGAGCAAGCAGTTAAAAAAAATGCGGTCGGCTGCCGTCACATGGTACGAAGAAAACGTGATAGTCTTCGGCCCTCCCAGCTGAGTGGTTGTGTAGTAGTAACCTTAATGTGGGAGCCCCCTAGTGACAGGGAGAACTTGGAGACGACTAAATTAGGGAGAAAATCTGGGAACCCCCGCAAAAAAAAAAAACTAAATCTGTATTACACAATGTTTGAGTTAATTTGGCATTTTTCCTGTATTGTATGTTAACTGACATACTGGATAAAGATGATCACTCACTTACTCACTCTCTCAATCACTCATTCCCTGTAGGGTTGCACAAGGCCTTGAGCCTCTCCCAGGAGACTCGGTGCACAACCTGGACAGGGTGCCAATCCTTCACAGGACACACAAGCACACACACTACAGGCAATTTGTAAACGCTGATTAGCCTAAACTGTGGGAGTGAACCAGAAAAAAACCCACCAAGCACAAGGAGAACTTTTCTAGGAACTTTTTTACCTTGTTGTGCAAGGCCACAGTGTTGGATTAAAAAAAAAAACTTTGATGAATCAAAGCATAATCTCAAAGGCACTAGGCAACAATTCTCAAAATGAATTTATTTTCAGAGAAGATAAAAATAGTGTTAAGTTTGCCTTTGTTGCTTAGTGACTTTGATTTCCAGAGCCATGGTGATAACATTAATAGGGATTTATTACAAGTCCCTGTAGACGTCCCTAGAATTTTCGATGCGTAAACTTTATACTGATTTAAATGATCCACCATGGGAGCACAATTCGCTAATGAACGAAGCATGAACAGGGATAACAGAACCACCAAGTGAGTGTAAATCTATGATTGGCATCTATGTATGAAACTGGAGCTGTGTTCCTGATTTCTGCCTTGTTGTCTGTCCCTGTACAAAGTTGAGAACAAAGCTTCAAAGCAAAAGAGTTTGTTACTGAACAAGTGTAAATAAAAGGGAAATGCACCTCATTCGTAGATTATGCTTCATATCAAAAACATTATCTTGGATGGATTAAGACTAAAGGTAACTCTGAATGGGGTGGCATGGTGGCGTAGGAGTTAGCAATGTAGCCTCGCACCTCCGGGGTTGAGGGTTTGATTCCCTCGGGGCTATGTACTGTATGTGGAGATTGCATGTTCTCTCCGTGCTTGGTGGGTTTCCTCCCATGGTTAGGGTAACTGGTGTCTTTAAATTGCCCATAGTGTGTGTGTGTGTGTGTGTGTGTGTGTGTGTGTGTGTGTGTGTGTGTGTGTGTGTGTGTGTGTGTGTGCTCTGTGACAGACTGACACCCTGTCCAGGGTGTACACCGCCTTCTGCCCAAAGTCTCCTTAGATAGGCTTCAAGCCCCCAACACCCCTGTACAGGATAAGTGGTACAGAAGAAGATGATGATAACTCTGAATGCAGAGGTCAGTCTCACCACACACACTGCAATAAATGTATCAACACTGTTTCATGACAAAATAAACACAGCAGTAGCAGTGATGGCGAGTGCATAGCACCGATAGTTACTGAATGAGCAATAATGATTTAGTTTGATGCAGTTTATGTGTTAAAGAGTTTGTTTTAAATTACTTGTAGTTATTTCTTTCACTCTCGCAATGCTACAAAGGAAAAAGAAGAGAGAAAAAATAAATAACTGTACGTAAATTAAGAAAATCCTGCAACTTGTCAGTGATTACTAACAGCCAGAACTTCAGCCAAAAAGCTTCAGCCAAAAAATCTCTCCTCCTCGTAATGCATTGCTACAGTAATAGAAATCTACAGTACATAAGCACATAATACACTGTAGGAAAGCAAGATTAACATTAACAACAACCCACACACAACACTGCTACAGTACGCCTGTCACAATTGTAAAAATCTGCAGCGATTAATTAACATACGCATCATTCTAAATAATAATTAACTGTCTCCTTATTTACACGTTATTGGAAAGCTGCTTTTTATTAACACTGAACGTTTACTTTAACCGGTTTAATAATTTCAGCTGCCTTTCAGATAAAAAAAAAAAAAAAGTGAACGAGAAGACAGGAGCCAATATTAAATTAAATTAAAATGCACAAACATGCACGAATGCACAATTAAAATGCACAAAAAGGAAAAATAAACACTGTGTGGAATAGAAATTGTGCAAATAAAAAAAAAAAAAAAACAGGGACTATACAAAACAGGTTTTATAGATTATTGATGAAATCCACTAATAACCACTTTACATGACAAACTCTAATTACAAATAGATTACAGATTTAAGGAATGTATAAACCATGGAGAGATTTAAATTCTATTCTTATGCTGTTTCCATGCTTGACTGACTACAAAAATGATTGTTACATTATAAATGACAACGAAAATAATGGTTAATAAAAATCAGCGCGGATAACTGCAATTATATAATAATTGACAATTGTGGCAGGTCCCACTACTGTAGCGTTTCCTAATGCTCAGTCACTCAGACCTCAGACACACACACCTACACACGCACTCATATCCTTCTATCTTCCTGTTGGCTTACTTGAACTGCTGGTGTTCTCTAGAGGAGCGAATCTTGGACGAGAACCTCTCAGCTAGTTTCTCCAGACTACGAGAATACTCCAGCTGAATCTCAGCTTTGCGGCGGAAAAACTCCTGCAGGTCCTGTAGCAGCTGGATCCGAGACTCCGACTGCTGCTCCAGACATTTAAACTGCTCCACCAGCTGATTGCGGATCTCTAAAACACAGACAAATGCAAGAGCACGTTAGAGAGCATGCGCTCATCAAAACGAATAAAGTGCTTGTACAGATAACCAGAAGGACATGAGATCACATCACATCCCTGACAGACTTCCACAGCGAGGGCTGTGCAACTAACAAGCTGGGATATGAAAAAAAAAAAGTCATTTATCATCATGGAGATAAAATTCTTTTTATTACTGGAGGGGTAAACGAATCACTTTTTTTTGTGTCTGGGCTTTTATGTTTTTATTTACACATTTTTTCAACTGGACATAAAAATAGTTTTTACTTGCAATGCAAGAACAACACAAGTCACAGCCGAAACATCTATTTTACTGCAGTCACAAACATCATGTGATATGGAGATACTGATTCAGTACCATAACTGGAAATTCATATGTTCAATTGTTTCTTTTTGCCGGTATTAAGGGACTAATCTGTGGTAAGTTACTACATTTATATTAGCTAATCTTTTCTAGTACAGCCAGGTAGGTTACCAGTAGGGCTGCACCAATAATCATGTAAAAACTGAAATTGCAACACGGACCTGTGCAATTATTTATTTCCAAAATGCTGAAATTTATTACAGGTATTTTCTGTAAAGTTTGTCAATTATTATTATAATTTTTCTTCATAATAATTTTGGCAATCATACTCTAAATAAGATCCGCAAGCCTATACTGTATAAATGCATTTGAATACAAAACGGTATTTAAAACATTATACATCGTACATAATACATTTAATAAATTTACCAGCTATATATATATATATATCACTGTTTAAACCATTATGTTTCATAATAATCAGAATGTGATTTTTTTTCTTTTTATCAAATTGTGCTGCCCTATTTACTATATTATATTAGCTTTTTTTTCAGTCCAGTCAGTTAGGCTTCCAAGCAACAAAAACATGGGACTCGGCAGCATACGCATACTTTCACCTTCCCAATCAACTAGCATCAACATTTGTACATGTTCTTTCTTTTCAATCTTAGGTTCTTCAGCCTGAAGTGACTCAATTCTAATTGTTTTACGCAAATGTGACACAGATCTCATTTTTTAGGACTGTCTGGATGCACAAATTTAATTTTTTTCAGATCAGAACTATACATCTACCCAATCATGTGACTTAAATGATATTGTAAAATTGTATCCATTGTTTGAAATGATTGAGGGGTCCAGATTATGAGGATTGAATGTGAACTTCATGTGATGCAAGTCCAAAAAAACAAATCAGGATTGAACAATGTGGCTTTGTGGCTTTATTGCCATTTAGAGGCAGCGCTGTGTCTACACATTTATTGTGGACAGTCTTCCTTAATGGCTTAAAATTAACAAAAGCCCATAGGTAGGACTCACTGATGCAAAATGTCATACTGACATTTTATTCCTACACATAAAGTAATAATATATCTTGCAATATCCTGGAAAGAACTAAACCCTGAACAAAAGCACAAAATTTATAGCATTCGTCTAATCCCAGGATCTATTACAACAAATAAAAAATAGATGAAACACAATTTTAACAAAAAGTGACACTAGTAAAGGCACTTGCCAGCAGCTGTCCAACATGTGGTATATTTGAAATGATTTGGCTGTGAGCTAAACGAATACAGACTACAGTCTGTTAACAATTAATAGCGAGCAGTTGTTGATCGTGCTCGTTCTTGCTTTATCAGCTAATAGCCGCCATCACTACACGGCTGCATTGCTAATGATTTCTGTTAAACGCTTGAAGGTTAAAAAGTTTCCCGGTCCTTCTCCACGGTCATGTGATTATGAAAAACCCTCTGAGAATGAAAAAGTTTTAAGTTAAGTCATTAGCATGAAAGAACAAACCAAGGAAGAAATTACACCTCTGTGTTTGCAGCTCTCAGCAGCAGTTCCCTCAGTTTTGTGTCAGTGCACTGGGTTTTAAATTAAAACCCAACAAGAAGTCTTAGCAGCGTAAAACAGCTGGAGATGTGGCACTGAAAACAGATCATTTTTAATAAAACAGTTCTACACTTTCTGAGTTTCACTTATCTTGGTGTGTAATTGCGGCTTGAATGTAATGGCGCCAGTGGAGCGCGTGCCTCTGTGGTTGACAGATACTGTAGCTTTCAAATTAAGGACTGAATCAATATTTCTTTTCATTTTTTCCATTTTTCCATAAGAGAGAGTCATTCATTCATTCATTCATTCATTCATTCATCTTCTACACACTTATCCTGAAGAGGTTCATGGACGGACTGGAGCCTATCTCATGGCACAAGGACAGGGTGCCAATCCAATGCAAGGCAAACACACACACACACACACACACACACACACACACACACACACACACACACACACACCATGGGCAACTTGATTTTCAAAAAACAATAATCATGGGAAACACATGGGAAAAACATGCAAAATCCGAATACAAGCACAGACCCGAGGCAGGAATCGAACCCTCGACCCTGGAGGTGCGAGGCCACAGTGCTAAACACTACGCTTAGAAGGTAGATTTGAGATAAACTTACTGTATGAACAAGTCATCCCTATTTACATAAATATATATAAACTTATATATAAACTTAAAATATAAACTTTTTCCCAATTATTTGGGGCAGTTGATTTGAAAGATTTGGGTCCTACAACACCTGTGTATTTAATGCCTCCACTAATACTGCTTTATACAAGAACAAAAAATATTTTTTTTAAAATAGGAGTGAAGTCATTTGTGTGACTTTTTACACTTTGGAGTTTCTTATGCTAGTTTTTTTTTTACCTTCTTACCTACAACTTGTCACAACAAAAAGAACAAGCTGTGTTTAATTAATCATTTATGATTGTTCTCCAGGCAAGGAGTTTTTAAGCTCTGCCATGGATGTCACACCAATAAATATTAGCCTGTAACTGTTTTTAAGCTGTTGTAAATTCATCCAGCCAACCTACAGAAACACTTGACCCTACTGTCCTCATACGAGCATGTGACTCTTTTTCCCCAGCTCTTCTGTGAAAGATCCTCATATAGGAACACTGGCTATGACTCTTGTGGCAAGTTTCAAGTTCAATACCTATCAGGTACAAGTAAACAGAAAAAAGTAAAAAGGCACAAAAGTTTAGGTCTCGGGAGGCTACGGCACTGAGATTTGTCACGATGCTTGCAACAAACAACATAGTTATGCTGCGATGAGCAACATTCAATGAATCTATATTATACATCTCTGTTTTATTATTCAAAAATAACAAGACCACAGGGAAAGCTCACATCAGGACATTCTATAACAGCAAGCCATGTCCCTGTAGCTGCCGTGAAAGAATAAATTCTTTTATGACTCATTTTAAAGTGGCTTTGTAATGCAGCTTCAAGAACCACGACAGTTTTTCATTCTTCTACTTCTAAGGATAAGGTTAAAATAAGGCCAATGCACTTAACAAGAAGAATGAGTCCTTCTTTTAGCACATAGTGTGAAAGAGAACTCTTGATTCATTCATCTTCAGTAACTGGTATGTCCTAGACAGGGTCATGGTGGATCTGAAAACAATGGTACCTTGGCATACGAATGCGCCGCCTTGTAATTTTTCACCTTAAAAACTGAAAATTAGCAAGAAATTTGCCTCGGCATGCGAAACATTTTCGGCATAAAACGACCAAGCCGGTTGCGTGCACTTCCGGTTGCGCGTACATCCAGTTGCGGGTACTTCCAATGGCCAATCAAAACTCATTTGTCTCAGTTGAAAGCCAAGCAAAGCGAGCTGCAATTCACAAGATTTAGAGAAGACATACTGTAGCACCATGGGTCCCAAGAATGTTGAACGGCAGGAAGAAGAAGAGGGAGCCACTTTCAGTTTCTTCTTCATTTTTACTTCATTTACATGTATTTTCTAAATGTTTTGATTGATTTTATCTATAAAAATATGATTATATTGTTGGAAATTGGTAATATTGGTAATATTTTCGGGTGGCTGCAACAAATTATTTGCATTTACATTGTCTCCTATGGGAAAATGTGTTTCACAATACAAAATGTCCCCTTAATAACTCATCACCGGAACGGACTAAATTCATATGCAGAATGGCAAAACTGGGGACAAAACAGTATTATAACCTGGATGTCATCCTGATGCATCATCCTCAACCATTCTCATGCAGGAACAATTTAGAGTACTTTAAGGAAGTACTGTAGGTGGAGGGTGCCCAGAAAACACAGAAAAAAACAACAGCGGCACTGAGGACATGTCAAACTCTGCAGGCAGTAATCCGAGTTGAACAGGGGACCCTGGAGCTGTGAGGACCATGGTGCTGATTTGGAAAGCACAATATCTGCTACAATAATGTACGATGACAAAACAAATGAATACCTTATTTTAAGCTTGGCACTCAAATATCATGGAGCTGGAATACGTGATTCATTTCAGCGAGATCATTTTACGAAGATACTGCAAAAGCCATCTCAGGTCTCTCATCTCAAGATCATGACGACCTTTCTATCTTCACAGCTCTATCTGCTTCCATGTTTTTAGTGGGTGCTCAAGAAAGCCTTGGAAGTTGCCTACATTAATCACTTGAGGGGCACAGTGGCACAGCGGTTAGCAGTATGGTCTTGCTCTTCCAGGATCAAGTGTTTAATTCCCGCCATGTGTGGAGAGCTTATACAATACTGTATGTTCTCTGGGGTTCCCTCTAGGTACACCAGTTTCCTCCCACAGTCCAAAGACATGCAGGTGAAACTAATTGGTGTTCCCAAATTGTCCGGTATGTGTGTGTCCGTCTTGTGACAAATTGGCAATTTGTCCAGGGTGTACCCCATCTGGTGAGCAAAGTCTCCTGGAACAGGCTCCAGGCCGCCCACAACCCTGTATAGGAATAGCAGTATTAGAGCTGAAGATCTTTGGTTCGGGCTTATCATTTTAACCGGGCTCGAGCCAGGCATTTAAAAAGCTGTCAATCAAAATGTACATGTCGGGCTCGGGCAGAATTCTGTCTGGCTCGGCCCCTTTCGGGCCTGACTTTTAAGGCCTGATTACAGCTCTGTGCAGTATAGGAGATGAATAATTGAATAAATTAATGAATTGCACTTTATTGTTTAGGCGCAAGTCATTTTTATAATAAACAAACCTATCTGCGTAATTTCATGCCAGGCCTGAATTTTCAGAATTGGTGTGCAGAACATCTTTATTTCCAAAGATGAACAAATATAAGTTCAACTTCTGTCTCAATCTGTTCACATTATCCAAGAGGGACATCCAGATGGTCTTTTTCAAATTTTAGACATGTAGCAGCAATTTTTTTTTTGAAAAGCAGTAGTTTCCTCCATAATGTCCTTCCATTACAAATATATAAATCTCATGCCAGCTGTGACACATGGTGGAGGTAAACTATATGGCCGAAGGTTTGTTTGCACCTAACCATCACAGGTATTCCTGAAACCGTCGTAAATTATGCCTTTGTACAACTTCCCTTCACTGGAAAGTGTAGGCCCAAATGTGTTCCTGCATTACAATACCGCCGTGCAGTTTGCCAAGGTTATGGTAGAAGAACTCATGTGGCTTGCACAGAGCACTGACATCACTTAAACAGGTTTGGAGCTGGTTGACAGGTTACATCCATTACAAAACTAATGAATCACGGCAACCAATAAATGCCCGCTTCATCATCTGTAGAACAGAAGTTCAAATTTCAGATGACGCCAGGACCACCTTTGGATGGGAGTCCAAAACTGAAAGAAAAACTGGCAGTGCTCTCTGATTAGGAGGGATGATACATTCTATGTCTATCACAACACTACCCAAGCATGGGTGTCAGGAGGACATATACAGTACAGACCAAAAGTTTGGACACACCTTCTCATTCAAAGAGGTTGAATTTGTATTATGGCAAGAAAAAAGCAGCTAAGTGAAGAAAAACGAGTGAACATCATTACTTTAAGAAATGAAGGCCAGTCAGTCCGAAAAATTGGGAAAACTTTGAAAGTGTCCCCAAGTGCAGTCACAAAAACCATCAAGTGCTACAAAGAAACTGGCTCACATGCAGACCGCCCCAGGAAAGGAAGACCAAGAGTCACCTCTGCTGCGGAGGATAAGTTCATCCGAGTCACCAGCCTCAGAAATCGCAGCTCAGATCAGAGAGCAGGTCAATGCCACACAGAGTTCTAGCAGCAGACACATCTCTAGAACAACTGTTAAGAGGAGACTGTGTGAATCAGGCCTTCATGGTAGAATATCTGCTAGGAAACCACTGCTAAGGACAGGCAACAAGCAGAAGAGACTTGTCTGGGCTAAAGAACACAATAAAGAACACAAACGCTTTGAATGAGAAGGTGTGTCCAAACTTTTGGTCTGTACTGTAGGTATACAGAATAGAGGTGATAGAACTTTCTTCAAAGTGTGCTACTCTGCCCTGTGATACTGCAAGAATGGTTGGTTGGCTTTACCGAATCCGGTTGGCAGCTGTTATATGATCGAGACTGGCTGGTTTGTGAAGACTTTGACCAAGACCAAATTAAAACAAACAAGACCTGAAACCAATTGCAACGCTATAATATGACCTGTGCTGTTCATGGGGGAAGAAAAAAAATCCAGAAATAATCATTTTTCAGAATGGAAGGGTAAAACATTCTTGCTCACCGTTGTGTCAGATCAGCAGCTACTGGGGGAGGTTAATGCTGCTACCAATTTAAATAATTATATATAAATTACAAGTGTCCACAACCTTTTCTATCCTGCATGGTAAATGATTATTCAGTCTTCAATACTGACGTTAAACCACAAAGGTACGTGTCGTCTAAGTGTACGAAGAATGTGTCTGCCTTTTATTATGACTTGGATGGAGAACAGAACACACTAAAGCAAAAGATTTAGACAACTGCAAAGGATTCGCAAACCTTTTTTATTCTCATGACTGGATAGTAGACATTGAAACGCTGGACAAATGAGTGCTATTTGTGTTGACAGGGAACCAGCCATTTGGTTCATAAGTAAACACAGGCCTAAACCTGAGAGGCAAGAGTGTTTTGTATTTCTTTGTTTCTTTGAGCTGGCTAGCCATTGCTCATGTAGCACTCCCCAATCTTAGGTTAACCACTGAAACCTAGCCCATTCCTTTAGACGCGGAGAGAGTTAGCCTTTGGGGCTTACGTACATTTGGCCACTTTTCACATACCACACATACTGAAAAACTCAAACCATCCACAGCTCCGGGGATTCTTATAAACATTCCAAGACTTTTTGTATGTTTTGTCTGTTTTTTTTTTCTTTTCTTTTTTGTCTTTTGCTCACCATTCCCTTCACT
The DNA here is from genome assembly GCA_011419295.1 of Clarias macrocephalus. Lineage (NCBI taxonomy): Eukaryota > Metazoa > Chordata > Actinopteri > Siluriformes > Clariidae > Clarias > Clarias macrocephalus. Next base: position 158,989 of record JAAGKR010000214.1, on the reverse strand, counting down.
GTTCTCGACATGTATTCAATGACAAAACAACAGAGCCCAGAGGAACTCCCCTGAACCATCTGACATAGTTTCGCATGAATGGCAGGCAGGACTTTGAAAATGCTCTTATAAAGAGACGACTTCAAAACCGCCAGCAGCACGAGAACTTGCAGGCGGGTTTGAGAAAATTAGGTCACGTTGTAAGTGAGCCCTGAATGTCTTGCAGAGACCATGTGCATGAGCAATCACAGAGTTATTCAGAACAGAGGATCCTGTGCACCCTCTACTCACTCCATTTCATGCCTGGAACTTCAAGTTTTTTTTTTTTTAGTTTTTTTTTAAGAAAACCAAGTTTTTACTATGCAAATACATAACACGTTTACATTCTGTATGCTGAATTGTAAAATTGTTGCATTATATTATACGCTAATATAACTGTAAAGTGTCACAGGCTATACACACATACAGTAATAAACAACAATAAGAACATGCTTATGAAAAAGAAAGGACTCGTACATGGTGCAAAGGAGGAAGGTGGAGCTAAAAAGCCAAAAATACATAAAAGCTTGTTTAATTAGAAATAGGCCATAAGCTTAACCTTTAATTTCAGGGATTTCCACCTCATAGTGTGGTCTGATTAAGCAAAGCTGCAATTACACCATGTGTACCTCCCCCACAGTATTTCTCATCAACGCCCTTCTGTTAGCAACTACAAATCAGAAATGTTATAGTTAGACAAGCAAGAGGATTTAGAACCCCAAAGTATCAAGCATATCATCCTAGTGTGTCTTGTGACTTTGTGGGAGGAAGCCTTTAGAATGCTTCTATATGCCAGAGATAGTTTCCCTATGAGTTTACTGTTGACGTAGAGGATCAAGGCTACCGTGCTACAAGCGCACATGTCACATCTGCTTGTGAAACCTGGGAGCAGCAGCAGCGCAGAAGGTTAAGCGCTTCTGAAACAGGAAGAGACAGAGATGCTTTCTGAAGAGTTTTCACACCTGCCCACCACACCTTGTTTAAAATGTGACCACAAATTTAGAAATGTATTTAGAATTATATACCTGTAGAATGTCTTCATATGCTTCAGCAATAAGATTTCCCCTTCACTCTACTTAATGCTTAAACCCGAACCAGCACAAAGCAAGCTTCATGAAGACACGGACATTGGTTTGGAAGATCTCAAGTAGCCTTGAAAAGAGCCCTGACCTCAACCACATTGAACACCTTCGGGATGAACTGGACACCAGACCTCCTTGTCTGTCCAGCATACTGTACGTGCCTAATGCTCTTGTGGCTGAATGAGCACAAATGCCCAGAACCACCCTCTCTTCCCAGAAAAGTCATTTCAAGAGTTCTCGCAACCTGTAATAATGGAGAATTAAATCTAGAATAGAATACTGTCATAATAGAATAAATACTGGTGCGATGCTAAGATATTCACAAACATTTGGCCATGAAGCCTACTGTATAATACCAGGGATATTTTCACCTTATTAAAACGGTTGTTTCACAATGTTGTTTCTTTCATTTATTTTGCAGGTAAATTTTATAATTTATCTTCCTATATTTATAAATAATTCAATTAAACTCTATTTGTATAGATTTTTTTATTTGGATATTATTCTGGATACAAGTTAAAAAACCAAAGGTTCCTAAGGAGCAAGCCGGAGGTGACAGTGCTGACTGTCAAATCGGCAGGAAAGGAACCAGACTCAAAAGGGAACCCATCCTCATGTGGGCGATACCAGATAGTGAGACTTAAACAGATCCCTTCTACAGCTCTGTGCAAGAGGGATGGGACTTGGCCGATGCAATATTATCAGCTGATTGTCGTGATTTTTTACAATTCTAAACAAACTTTAATTTGTTCTTATCACACAGGATGCCAATGTGTGGATAGTTTAGAGCACATCACCTGTAGGGTTATAGAGGAAAGGTGGCATTTTACCACCTCAAAAGCAAACATACTCCATATAAATTGTAATTTTATTTTCAATATTTTGATATACAGTAAATCATATACTGTATGATTTACTGTAAAAAACTGTGGCACCGATCCCCGTCTCTAGTGTCCAATTCCATTTGTTTAACAGTGAATGTGTTTTAATCAATATAATATCAACATTGTTAAGGTTATGAATTGTTAACTGATTAAGACATGGGTACAAAAAAATCACAAATATCAATCTAATTGTTAAGATGAATTCTGTAATATTACCTCACGTGTATTTGCTGTTTTTTGCTATCTGGACATGCTCCACATACACAAGAAAAAGGGACAAATTTCCAGTCTTTAAAAATATTAAGTGACTTAAAAAAGGTTTATAAAGCTCTAAATTAGAAATGTGGTTATTTGGCTTTTATAAAGCAAAAAGCAATACTGCATTTGTTAATAAATCTTTTGTATTATGTAATTATTCCTCAATTTTCATAAATCGGAGTTCATTGATTCTATACACAAAAAACAAAAAATCTAAGACTCTTAGCTCTTGTGCTATGCATGCTATGCAAGTTGAATTGGGGTGATCCCTTCCCATTGTAATTTCATACACCCTACTTCACCTGCCAAGTCTACACCAACACTTAAGAAGTCTTTAGATGATGTGTCTAGACAGTGGTTGATGATCCTCTGAGAACAATGATCTAATCAGTACAATCACACGCCTGGAGCAGATCAAGTGGAAGAACCGATTTACTGTTGAGGTCATACACTAATGCTTTCTAGTTTGATACATGTCCAACGTCTATTTAACCACATTCTCACGCCTAATCTTTTCTATTGAAGCCGGTGTTCAGAAGACACATAAATTTTGGCATGAACTTGTGGCATCCATGCCAGTTCAAATGCACGCTGTCCATCCGAGCAGCCATACATCATCAATACCACTAATCCTGTGTAGGGTCATGGGGAGCCTGGAGCCTGTCTCTGGGAACATGGGACTAAGGGCGGGATACACCTTGGACACACACATACTGTACTACAGACTATTTGGAAACCACCAATCAACCTAGACCTTGACTCTAATTCCATCATGCACACTATCACACATCCTTAATACCAACGTTTATGTAGACTATACTGTAACTGTGATACAAACTTCATAACTTACCTAAAGTGTATTGTAGAATGTCATCTATATTTTATTGTTCGGAAAATTAAACTAGGCCAGTACTTGGTTTGGTAGAGTTTGCATGTAAGAAAAAGCATAAAACCTCTTTTCCCCAGGATTATAACCATCTTTAGCAACATATCAATTTAGACATTATTTATTTCGTCTAGGTTCAACACTAAATTGTTTACACTGCTATAATATCCTTTATACTCCAGCTACTATTTTATGCTTGGTACAAGATGGTGCTGGAAAACACCTTTGTTAAGACGACTGAGATCAGATTGTAATTTCTCAATTATTTCTGCTATCAATCAATAAACAGGACGACTGCCCCTGCTTTCATCATGCATAATCGATGTAAACGCCCATTGTGTGCTCATTATAGCTTATCTAAATTCAGACAGGACGATGGAGATAAGGAAGTGCTTCACATCGACCTCAAGACAACAGAGCTTAATCCATGCAGCTTTATCATCTCCTCCTGTGAATATGTGCATTTCATCTGTTAACAACAGCAGGAGATGGGTTCAAGTCTGAGTCTCAGAGCGCAAGGAAAAACGTACGTGAAAGATGTGTGTGGGGGGGGGGGGATTTAGGTTAATGAGTAAAGTATGACTGGCATGGTGTAGACAGATGGAAGGAAACGGAGTGAAGCGAAGATAAGGTGAGATAAAGGAACAGAGATAAACCGTACAGTACATCTCAGGGTAACGTGCTGAAAGAATACACGTTGGCCATCATGTCTGTACATCTCACCGGAGACTGAGATCGTATCTTGTGTCAGGGTTTTTCCTCACTCATCATAACAAGATACAATACAAAGTAATGCATTGTTCTTCCTAAATTAATTAAAACTCTTGCCTTTCAATTTTTAACCGTTGATTTAGATGGTTTGTGTACACAAACTGATTACAGAAGTGTATAACCTTCTGCCATTCTTGCCTTCAGATAACAATATGTTTATAGAACATTAGATTTTAGATTTCAACTAACAACCATGTAGGTGTCAAAAGGAATGCTCTGTCTGTCCTACAATTAGCCTGCATCAGTAGCGAGATACACATGTAAAGCGAGGCATTATTTAGCACTTCTTTATCTGTTTGCATCTCAGTGACACACAAGACAACTGCAAAGACATCTCACCCATCAACAACATAAAAAAAGGAACCTAATCGAAATGAAAGAATAAGGACGTGCATTCGGGGAATAACAACCACCTTCCTTTTTCAGTCAAATGCGCTCAATCACACCGCAAAGGAAGGTGACAGCTGATGACAGCTCATGAGATGCCTGGTGAAAAGAAATAACTTTTACAGTCTGCATTTGTTATGAACCCTGAAAAATGACAAAAAAAAGGGGGGGGGGGGTATGCTTGGTTTTATGGATGTAAGTCTATGGCTTAGGTTGCTTTCACATACAGTATAGGGCATCTCCATGGAAACCTGATGTGTGCTCCACATTGGTGCAGTTTGATTTGGTATGCCTGGTCAGGCTTTTTCTTATAATTAAGTGAAAGGATGCCACCCGACCCACCCATGCCCAGTGGCTCAGGGACATTATGTCCTGTTTGTCCCTAGAGAAGATTCATTACTCATTCTGTAATTCAGGCTTGAAATTTCCACAGGTGTGGCGGCCTTTCCTTCATCTTTTTCAAAGTATAAATGTATACTTTACTCGCCCCTTTTATTTGATTTCTTTGTTTTCACCTGAATACATTTTTTCTTTCTCTTTTTTTCAATTTTTTTTCCTGTTTTATCCCTTTCTTTGCATACAAAACCCAAACTTTCAATGCCTTTTTTTCTAAGTGTTTCTTCAATTTTTTTTCTCTTTTCTAAATATGCCTGGTGTCTAGCTTTAAAAGTTTGCTCAGAAACCACTTCTTATACCTGGCTTGTGTGTGTACCTCTTCTCTAGTGATATGTCCTGTGAATCTGATACATTTTAAAATGCCCACTACATGTTCATTTTGTATGTCATGCTGCTCCTGAAACAAGACAATAAAATAATTGCTGAAATTGTGTTACGGAAAATGGATTAACAGGAGTGAAAGCATTCTTTATTACTATAAAAAAAAACAATAAATACAGGACTCAATGGTACGGGCTGCTCACGTCGAGGGGTCGCCACAGCGGACCATCCAATCCGCACAACAACTTTGCACAACTTTACACCCGGATGCCCTTCCTGACGTAACCCTCCCATTTTATCCGGTTTGGGACCGGCTCTACATCCAGTTGCTGGGGTTTGGGCATTGGCTGGGAATCGAACCCGGACCTTTCACATGGCAGCCGAGAAAACTAACACTGAGCCGCCAGTGCCCAAATCTAGTGAGAAAAATTAATCAAATCCATAAGCAGTGGTTGACAGATAATGATTCGCCAGATGATTTCCTCCTTCCACACTCCAACTCCAATTAATTAATTTTTAATCTTTAATCTGTTTATAAAAGCTTATTAGTGGGAGAGTAACAGTACAGTACATGTATTTTACATTTATTTTTAAGCATTCGTACTGCTCGGTACAAGATATTTGGTTTGGTGCAGAGTCTAGCTTTAACTAGTGCTGGCCGATTCTCTGTATTAATACAGTCAATGGAACAGGCAGCATGTGACTGAGGACTTGTAGCTGTCACTACAGAGATATGGAATTTTTTCACAATTTAAAAAAAAAAAAAACAGAAATATAATTAATTGTTCCATCCTAAGCACAAATTTTCCAGTTATTTCCAACTTCAGTGCATTGAACAGACAACATGCAAGGCAAGAAACTCAGACGAATGAGCGTATAAACACAAAAAGATGAAAATAATACAGAAGCTAAATTATCCTTTATATATCCCTTATTTAAACGACCACTCTTTGCAGAAAGACTTTCATAATAAATGAATTATTTATTTGACTGTACCGAAAACATATTGAACCATGACGTTTTGAACGATGCATGACCAGTGTTCCCATGATATGCTCCATGAATGAATCAGGTCCAGGGTTGCATGAATGAATGTAAAGTATATAATCTGCTCAGTACCGTGCATAATAATAACCCCCGAGTCAGGAATTGCTCTATACAGAAGCTAGTTTCACTGACTGAAGCAGTCTTTTAACCTACAGTAGGGATGCATGCTGCAAAATGTACAGTACAGTATGGCAACAGAGCTGATCATATACAAAAGCAGCCCGCTTCTGGCGCTCTTTCATCACAAAGCCACTGGAACGTCAACATTCTGTGTAAATATGATGAGAATAAATAAATGAAACACTGCATAGAGTCGAGCAATGCTGACATGAATCTGAACAAAGACACAGAAGAAATAACCAAACAAATCTGTATGAGGTGTTACAGGATTACAGTATTGTGTTTTTTCAAACAACACTAACACAAATCACGAAAACCCCAAGTCATTCTTAAACATATAGAAAAAAAGTGTTGATATATTTTATATATTTAACGGTCAAACCCTTTCAAACCTGTCCTGTGAACAGTGAGCATGAGGCTGGGCTATACTGTATCCTGGCTGCAACACCAGTCCATCACTGCACCATGCACCATGCACACACACACACACACACACACACACACACACACACACACACACACACACACACACACACATTCAGGCACCTACATTTAATAAAAAGCTAATTAAATAACAAGCTCCGGGTCTAGGTGAGTGTGTTCTGCAGTATGTTTAGCTGCTGAGTGACAAGATTATGTATAATTTCCTATCTCCTTTGGAATCTTTGGAATCAAATTTTGTTATTTTATTAAAGAAATTTTTTTTTCGCATTATCTGTATCGAACTATCCACTCTTGCAGTGTGCACAAAGTCTCTCTGTCTCTCACACACACAAACACACACACACACACACACACACACACACACACACACACAAGTACCTGCATCACTGCAGCAGCTTTGCAGTGTTTAGACAGAAGGCTACACGGCGCACACTGCAGACAATTAATCTCAAACCGAATGTGTTCAACTCCCACAGGCTCCATTACCGCTTGCTCATTAAGTTCAGCAATCGAGGCCTGGGGTATCTATTAGTCAACCTTCCAAACCCAGACCAAGAGGAAGTGAGAATAGAACAGGCGTGATGTTTCTGATGCACATACATTAAAAATGAGTCAAAATGACTAATGACTGTAACACGGAATAAAAGCCGACTTTTTAGCGGGGATTGTAAAAAACGTGAGGAAAGCTCTCTTGACTTGCTACAGTTTAGGATTAGAAGGAATATTTAAAAAGCTACAGATTCATGATTATGGCATGGTAATGGACAAGCAGACTGAGGTCAGTGTTCCCCGTTTCGACTAACGGTTAATTCCACACAGCCAGAAAATGTCATTATATCCTTTAAGTGGCATCAGTGCCTCGGTGTGACTCCAGTGTTGACTGGCAGTCATGTGATATCACTATTCCATAACCTAATTTTTCAGTGACGCTGCAGCGAGACAGAAACTTCCATTATGGAGAAAAAAAATACTCAGAGTGATCCGTGTTTGCTCCATTACGGCCATTAGATACTGAAGAATTGCCACAGCACTCATAGTTCAAGTAGCAAATGCAATTTCCAGAGCCGGCCGAGTACAGTGTATCATCAACAGATTGAGGTGAAATCGGCCTGAACTTAAACCCTTGCTAATACAATTTTTCCAGATAAGAAAAAAAAAAAGGCCACATCCTTAAGTGTCCAGTAACCCTTGAGGTGTATGCCCAATCATTAGAACAGACAAAAAATGCTAAGTTGAAACTCCTAACAGACAGCCTGTCTTCAATAGGCTCAGGATAATTGACACTAGTCTCAGGAATCTGCAACAGAAGCGGCTATCAAAATCGAATGATTTACATGTCTGGGGGACGACTAAACTAACTTAATTACAGCTAGAAACTTACATTCAGTTACTGTCACTGCTTCATTTCTGCAAGCATTCGTGGCCTTGTTATTGGTTAATTAAACTATCAAAACGGCTAAACACTAACAAGTGCAACTGTAGCTACAGAAGACTCGTAACCAACTTCCATATTATTATTATTTTTTTTTTTTTGCTGTAATGACATAACATGGACATCACATATTACATATATCTGACCACAGCCTCTTTATGTCATCTCTTAAAACCACAGGCGAATGCAATCATCAATCTGCAACAGAAAGGATGTTAGCATATAAACACATGGTGTAACAGGCTGCATAAATGATGAAGAGTGCATTGGCTGAACGGACGCACGGTGGTTTAGTGGTTAGCACTGTCGCGCCTTGAACCTCCAGGGTCTGAGTTTAATTCCCACCACAGGTCTGTTTTTCCCGTGGTTTCGTCCCACAGTCCAAAAATATGCAGGTTAAGCTAATTGGCGTTCTCGAATTGCCTGTAGTGTGTGTGTGCGTGTGTGTATGCCCTGAGATGGATTGGCACCCTATCCAGGTTGTACCCTTGCTCGTGCCATAAGTCTCCTGGGATAGGCTCCAGGCCTCCTGCGACCCTGTGTACAGCATAAAGTGGTATAGGCGACGAGTGAGTGAGTGAGTTAGTATTGACTGAACAGATATACTGTACTGCAGTCTGATAAAAGGTTTGGTTTATGACACCTTACCTGTGTATCAAAGCTTACTTTATACAGTATAACCGTTACAAAATTACGTTAAGTGCAGTTTAGGTCTATAGTCTGGTCAGATGTCAGATCATATAGTACTGTATGTAAATGTTCTGTACTATATAAACAAGTAATAAGCACAATGAAAAAAAAAAGCCAGGGTACATTTTCCTTGTGTTTTTATTACTGAATGACCTGTGTCTTGGTACAACAAAGTCAAATGCACCAAGAACAACCTGTACTGAGACACAAAATCCCAGGAGACACAAAACCTGACAAACAAACAAAAGAAAATATCTGCAGGAGCAATCAAGATTGATCAACAGGGTCTGTGAGAACGGGTTGGACTGGGCAGAATTCCTTCAGGAGAGGAAATGAAGAATTGAAAAAACAGTCCCATGCATGCTTTTACCCCACAAGACAGGATGACTGTTAAATGAACCTTTTTCTACATTTCAAACGCTATTGACCAAAACTTAAACATTTTATGCGACAACCATCTGCTTTTTCATAATATGTTAGTAGTCACAGGAAAGGTTTGTGCAAAGATAGGTTTGGTTGCTTCTATGCACAACTCATGCTCACAGACCCGAGGCCGGAACCGAACCCTCGTCAACCCTGGTGGTGTGAGGCCGTAGTGCTAATCGCTACGCCACCATGCCACTATAAGCTAAACATGTATAGCAAAATTATTTATGTATCAATTTTGCATAAACAAAAGTGACCTGGGTGGCCTGCTTACTGCTTTATTGCATGTTGTACCTGAATATTAGTCTTGAAAAGCTTGTTAAACATAGCATCAACCGTGTAAGCTACAGAGCCGCATTTTTCACGCTTAGCTGACTATAGGTGACATTCTTCCAGGGGTTGAGAGAGCCACACCACTGCTCTGAATGGGTTATCGCTCCTCTCTTGAGCCATGCTAATATAAATGTTAGGTATTGTAGATTTCCTTACATGAATGCCAAGCGACCATTACAAGCAAGCGAGAGAAAAATCATGGAAATTTTGAAAATTGTGACTTAATATAGGTGCGGAAACAGACATGTTAGGACACAAAAACAAGCCGTCAGCTATGAACTTTTGTGTCACTATGAACTTCTGAGTCCCTATTTAATGGGGTTTTGTCACTTCTTTCAGACTCCTGTTGGAAGTAAATGAAACACTTAGGCTCAAGTAAATGCAGCAGAGAGTTACCGAGACAATTAGAACAATGGGCAATATTAACTGGCAGCAGGGACAGATAACCGTGACGCTCTGTTATCTTTAGTGCAATCAGAGCAGAACTGAAACTCGAAGGCTCGAAAGTATTCGAATGGTATAAAGAGGCATGACAAGCACTTGCCTTCGCGAGATGAGAGAGAAGCTGAGGCAGCACATTTTAATCGATTTATCGGTGTAAGTGTAGTTTGACTGTGGTCGGGCCTCGTCATCTCTGTAGCGCAGAACACTTCGCTCTATCTCTCTCTCTCCATCTATGTCTTACACACACAGCTCTCCCCAGTATTGTTTAATTTGTAAAAATAGAAACGCTGACTTCGGAACTCGAGTCTGCTCCAGTGTTTAACCCAGTTTAATAGCTGCTGTGTATATAACACACATACACACATACACATTCACCATTTCATTTTTCAGCAGTCCGGTGCAAGAATGTAAGAATTTATATATATTAGATTGGGCACCATTCGAAAATAATCACACAGCCTTGTGTAAGTCAAAACCGAACCGCACAGCCAGCCACAAGCGAGCGCACACGAAGCAGCAGCGTTATTCGCAGCCTTTTGTCTGGCGCATTGATTTTTCTCCTCCTTGGCGACTGGGCCATCATGAGCATATCTGTTTGTGTGTTACATGACCCCCATCAGGGAACAAGAGCCACGCCCGTTTCGAACCAAACCATCAGTCACGGCTGTCTCCACGCCGACTGCGCTGTCTCTACGGCAACACAGGCTGTGCTCTCCGAGGAAAAATGCCTGGTGTGATCCGAGTGAATAAGTGAGAGAATGAGGTGAGGACAGCTAGGCGTTCTCATCCACAAACACTGCAGTGACATACGATACGGTCTTGGTTTTTTTTTTTTTTCTGTGTTAACTAAAGCTGTATGTGTGTGTAAATATGTACATATAAGACATTCGGGAAAATAAATATGAGAGGGTACGGGTAGGGTAGCCAGGCATATTAAAGCTGCTTAGTCTAGAATTTTCCTCTGTTGCTTTTAAAGGCTGTTCTGTTGTTCTGCGAAAGAATAGGATGTATCCCAAACCACACAACGTGCAATAAGGAATAGGCTTTAATGGTAAAGTGTTTGCACTACTGAGGGTATAATTATCTGCTGCCATTATCCCCATTATCATCAGTATTACAGAGGCATTATGGGGATAAAATTGTGTTATCTCCATAACGTGTTCATCACTGACTGATCAGGCAGTAACGCTGGTGTTTGTATATGGCCAACTTAAAACTCATTAAAATAGGTATTTAATTAATACATTTTAGTCTGCTCCTTATAAATAGGCTTAATTATGCTAACTGGGTGGTAGAGCTGAAGATCCCGACCCAACAGGACCCGACGGGTCCGTTCGGGTTTGGGTTTGCGCGGTAAATGAGTGGTCATGTGATGCATTTCGATTAGCGCAAGAAAGATGGATGCTGAGGAGGTGAAACGGAGGCTTGCCTCTGGCGTTTACGTTTTGGTTGCACCAGCAATCTAAATAATTATTAATCTAAATAAATTAAATGAACAAATTATGCATTAAAACGTGTATAAATTACTCATTCTTGGCAAAAGCTGTGCGCGTGCGCACATTTAAATAGTGTCGGGCTGTATAAAATAAAAAGCTGTAAATCAAAAAGGCCTTTAAGGCCCAGTTACAGCTCTACTGGGTGGCACTGTGGCTTAGTGGTTAGCACCCGGGGTTGGTGGTTTGAATCTTGCCCCTGGTCTGTATTTGTGTTATCTTGGGGAAATCCAGTTAACTGCAGTCCAAAGAGATGCCTACTGTAGATTGATAATAGGATGTGTGGATGTGTGTACCCTTCCTCGTCGCCACAGTTCCCTGGAATAGACTGCTCAGTCCCCTAAACATGATGTCTATAAAGACGTTGGTTTAATGACCTCACAAATGTCTTTTTTTTTTTTTTTTGGCAAATTTGAGACATTCTAGTGCAAAGCCTTCCCAGAAAAGCATTAAGAGCAACAGCTTCAACCTAAAAACTGTATTTGCAAAGGGATGTTCTATAAGCATATGGGTCTGAAGGTACTAAAGTGTACAGCTACATACTCAGCCATTGGATGTATGAGATTCTGAGTTCCTGTCCCAAGCCCAGATAAAAAAGAAAATGTGAAGGTTGTGTGAGGAAGGGTAAAATCCCATTTGAGGGCCAAATCAAATGTGCAGATGGGATGGTCCTCTGTGGTCACCCCTTACCGGGAGCTGCCGCAACGATATGGCGTATAGTGTATACCATGTGCTAACTTTAGATAAGTCAAACATACATTGTTTAATTTGACTTCACATGAATGAGCCCCAAAAATGCTCCATTTACCTTGACAGAATGTGAGTTCACCACGAGGGTAAGGATGGTGAATGGAGACGAGCACCAGGGAACATATTACTAATGTGAGATTGTGGGGGGGGAAAATAGACTGGCTTCCTTTCCTGACAAGACAAATGACTGCGTAGAGTCGTTGTCCAGGTCTCTGGAGTGTCCAGGCTTGCCTCTACTAATTGTATTTTTTTGTTCAATAAGTTTTAAGTATGTTCATCATCTACGTTCCCCCACCACAGTACAGCTGCAGCACAGAGATTACAATGTACTGGCAGTTTACAGCATTTCTTAAATAATAGCGGCTGAGCCATCCTGCTAGTTCATAATATCATTAATGTGCTCTCGAGGCAAGTGGTATTATTACGCCAACTCCACGTTTGTCTCATCAATGGAAAACAGAGGTGGTGATGTGTTATTGCTCTTGAAGTCCACCCCCAGCTATTTTGTTTCACTGCCACAGAGCTGGAGATGATTCTGTTTACTCTCTTAGAGTCGTATAGACTCCCGCCTTCCCTTCATTACTACAACCTTCTTATCAGAGTGTTGTCAAAAAGTATCACTAATGTGTGCAGTAAACAAGAAGAGTGACAGAACAGATTCCAGATGCATAACATGGTGCCAAATGGAAGGGCCAACAATCTGCAGTATCATGGTGTGATGAACCAGTAGGACACAATCTGAGCTTCTCTTCCAACAAATCAGGTCGGTTGCTAATATAGGCACAAAAGATGTCAAAGAGCCTAATTTTTACCCTACTCCATGTGAAAGTGGTCCATGCCGAATCCGACTCAAATCAGACTTCAAACATCCAGCTTTAGCTAAAGTCTAACATTCTGATACTGAATCCAGACAAGAACAATGTTAACATGAAGAGGCCATTTTACTGAGACTGCAACCCACCACAGAGACTAGAACCTGTAAGCAAAATAGCACAAGGATCATATTTCCATGAAGTGCTGTAAACAACAGTCCTCAAACCTTTAAAGGCCTCTCTAATCCACTGACTATTTCATGCTCCAAAGGGCTTTGTCTGGTTCTGTTTGTTTTCCCATGCATACACCATTGCACATAAGTGCAGAGGGTCAATCACATTGCAGTGGGATTTTGAAGTTTGTGGCCAAAACCATGCACAATAAGTATTAAAACATTCTGTGGGCCGTAGACGTAGGATCTCCGGCTCAGTGTCATTGCCACATTGTCTGCAGTTTTAGACACATGAACATTACACGTTTTTTTTTTTTTTTCTGTGTGAATCATCTTGTGCAAAATACTGTATGTGTACATGTGTATCTTATGTGTATATAATTCTTTTTAATTCTTTTTGCGTTAAAACATAATAGAAATACTTTGATCTTAGGGGGGGGGCACGGTGGTGTAGTGGTTAGCACTGTCGCCTTGCACCTCCAGGGTCCGGGTTCGATTCCCGGCCTGGTTCGATTCCCGTCTCTGTGTGCATGGAGTTTGCATGTTCTCTCCCAGTCCAAAGACCTGCAGATTAGGCTAACTGGCATTCCCAAATTGCCTGTAGTGTGTGACTGTGTATGTGTGTGACCTGCGATGGATTGGTACCTTGTCCACGGCTCCAGGCCCCCCACGACCCTGAATACAGAATAATGCAGTATAGATGATGAGTGAGAGGGCTTAGTACTAGGCAAATACAACCTCAGACAAACAATAACATATAACTTTTTTCACTGTACTTTTATTTAACACAATTAAAGCCAAAAAAAGCCAAATGTAGGCAAAACTAAGTCACCCAGCCAGGTACTGCTAATCCTTCATCTGGTATGCAGATCATTATAAGTTTTGGCAGTTTGCTGGTCTGCATTCAGGTGTGTGTTAACAGAATGCCAAGAAGGAAAGACATACTGTAAGCAATTGTCTTAGAGAAGAAATTGCTGCTGCACATCAATCTTGAAAGGGTCAATAAATCATTTCCAAACAATTTTGAAGTTTAATATTCTACAGTGAGAAAGATTATTCACAAGTGGAAAGCATTCGAGACAGTTGCCAATCTTCCCAGAGCTGCATCTCAGACCATACAGGCCTCACTGAGCATGTTACATGGTAAAGTGCATGATAGCACAATTACAGGTAAACTGAACAAGTACGGTTTGCTAGGGATGGTTGCCAGGAGAAAGCCTCTTCTGTTGGAAAAGAACATGGAGGCACAACCGAGGTTTGCAATAGTGCACGTGAACAAACCACAAGGCTTCTGGAACAAAGCCTATGAACAGATGAGACCAAAGTGGAGTTGTTTCCCTTATATAAACAGCTCTTACATAACCTAGAGGTTTGATTGGAGACATTGCCCTGTTGGAAAACAAATGATGATTTCCCACTAAGTGCAAACCAGATGGGATGTCGCTGCAAAATGCTGTGGTAGCCATGATGGTTACGTGTGCCCTCAATTTTGACTAAGTCACCAACAGTGTCACCAGCAAAGCAACCAAACACCATCATACCTCCTCCTCCATGCTTCACAATGGGAACCCCACATTCTGCAACCGTCTGTTCACCCTCTCTATGTCTACACGGTGGTTAGAACCAAAAATCTCAAATTTGGACTCATCAAACCAAAGGACAGTTTTCCACTGATCTAGTGTTTCTTGGCCCAAGCAAGAAGCAATGCTTTGTTTGTCACAATTTGACCATGAAGGCCTGACTTACGCAGTCTCCTCTGAACAGTGGAGGTTAAAATATGTCTGCCACTTGAACTCTGAGAAGCATTTATGTGCGCTCTAATCTGAAGTGCTGCAAATCAGTGTTTTCTGAGGCTCGTCGTTTTAATAAACTTCTCCTCTGCAGCAGAGGTACTGTAGCTCTTGTTCTTCCTTTCCTAGGACAGTCTTCATGAGAGTCAGTTTCAAATCATAGAATTTGATCGTTTTAGCAACTTTTTTTCAGATTGACTAACCTGGAATTTAAAATAATGAAGTTGCAATAGCAATAATAGGGCTAAAAGAGCTATTACCCACCCTTCCTGTGCACAAGTCAGTCAACTCATGAAGAAAACAACTCTATCACCTTAGTGGTAACGTAAAGGGATACAAAAGACAATTCCTTTATTTTAGAAGTTTCCTGCATCCACGAGATCAGAAACAACGAGGAAAGCCCCACAATTTTGGGGAGCGCCCAGAAGTGAGTCTACCAGTGCCAGGAGAGCACTACAAGAACACCGGTTAGTTTTTTTCCTCCTTATGAATAGTCTACAGAAAGAATTGACCCATGTCCAATAATTCTGTAACTTTTTGCTGCGATTGAAGAGAGGATTGAGGAGTTTGGAGAGAGACCCTAAGAAAGCCCAGGAGTTTCAGGAAATGTTCTTGCCAAAAAAAAATCCTTCTCTGCGAGATTTCTCATCAGACTCCTGTATGTATGAAAGAGGTTTGAAGCTCTACGTACCTGTAAAGACATGGTGGACGGAGTAACCGTGCTTTTGAATTTGATCCTGACAATGTCCCTGTTCATTCAAAACTGTCGTCACTGACTTTAACTTATGATTTATTATTACTACATCCTGAGAATTTGAAATGTATGATATTATACTATGATCACAAAATCAGTGATGCTACAGAACGGCCTATTTTTGAAGCTTAAATCTATCTCACTACAGCACACATTACTACAGACTGGGGGGGAAATAATATAGTTTCCTGAATTATTCATGAGGATCAGAACTCTCTCTCTCTCTCTCTCTCTGTCAGGAAGAGGAAGAGAATGTAGCATAGTCTGAGCGAACAGCCGAGCCCAAGTCAAGGCTATAACGTACTGCCTCACACAGGTTCTCTACTTTAGTCATAGATTAAATCTTTTGGCTCGAATATCCCTTTAAGATATAGTTCATCTTTAGCTAACATTTTAACTTTAACATAAATGGAGTAAAATTGTAATTAGACATTTAATTAAAATGTAATGATGAGAAATTTAATACATTATAATGTTTATATGTAATGTAGCAGAACAAACTGTATTTAACCAGATACAGCGCTGCTGAATGAAGCCGTTGATGAATTTTCTGCTTTGACAACAGCGCCAGCTATAATTTAGTTAATTATGTTTTTTGACTTTTTATAAAAGTGCTTATTCTAAAATGTTATTGTTTCTAAACAGCATCTCTGAACCGTCAGGAAACAATGGGAATATATGCAGCAAATATGTCTATATAAACAGATGGGGCTAAATAATGTATGTTGTGATCATCGTGAATGTGAATATGTAGAGCACATGGTGTAAATAATAAACTGAAAATGAACTGGTTCCTTACTTTCAGCCAGCTAATTAACAGGGATTTCAATGTCGGACGTTTAATAATCAACAGATTAAAAACATGCCCTTATTTAACAAAAGTAATTGCTAATTGCTGAAGTTGTGAGGGATTCTGTAAGGAGATGAAAAGGAGATGAAAGAGCCATTTTATAAGGGTCATTAAGTTTTCCACCATTTCATTTATGTCCTGGTTTCTCAGTTAAATGATATACTATGATTTCTTCATGTGATAAGTGTAAAAAAGTGTAATAACTGGCAAAAAGCTGTGCT
The DNA here is from genome assembly GCA_011419295.1 of Clarias macrocephalus. Classification (NCBI taxonomy): domain Eukaryota; kingdom Metazoa; phylum Chordata; class Actinopteri; order Siluriformes; family Clariidae; genus Clarias; species Clarias macrocephalus. The sequence goes on along the minus strand of JAAGKR010000214.1, from coordinate 142,207 downwards.
TTAAGAGGAGTAAAACACTTTAGGATGTACAGTTATTGGAAAATAATCAATTCCACTTCAGATCTTTTCCTATTTCCTATTTTCCTATAACATATCACTGTATTTGATGCATACACTGATCAGCTATAACATGAAAGACATTTAGTTTAAAGCTTTTTGGCCTCTCTTTGCCACCAGGGTGGCTCTGGCCCATCAGGACATGGCGTGGTGTGCTGTGGTGTCTGGCACCAGGATGTTGACAGTGGATCCTTTGGGTGCTGTGGGTTGCAGGGTGAATCACATTTGTTTGAACAGCGCATCCCATGAGTGCTCAGTCGGATTGGGATCTGGGGAGTTTGCAGACTGCTGGCGTGGATGAGCCTTGTGTGTCTATGATCATGTCACCAGTTTACTAGTGTACATTTGGTGATCGCTGTTCAGTTTACATGTGAGTGGTGTTTATGGCTAGACAATTCTAGCAATTCAGGCTCCTTTGGCAGATGATGAAGAGCTGGGTGATGTCTCAGGACATAAAATGTAACATCTTGATCCTCAACCACAGAGTTTTTATATCGTGAGATAAACACCTTTACTATTTCAATTCTGCCATATTTAATGTCAATTAAATATATATTTTTTTAATTTATGTCTATATGCAAGAAAAATTCCATTAACAACATTTTAATATCTTTTGTCAACAAGTGCATTTTTGACATACAACAGCAGGACAAATTAGAATAACCTACAGGAGTGTAGATATGTCTGTATACAGGATATATACACAGAGAGATCGAGATGAGTGTGTGATTCACACTTACAATATTACCAACCCTGTGGTACAGAAGTGTGAACTGGTTTAAAAACACACAGGGAAACATGTTCAGACAGTACTGTGAGTAATTGGTAGAGAGGTGAGTGCTGTGGACATTCTCCATTGTTCAGAGACAGTTATTCCAGCAGATTTTTTCCCTCTTTCCTCCTCTTTCAAACTATTTATCCACCTTGGCCAACATTTACACTTTGATGCACTCAATAAAACCAGATTAAAAGTACATTCTACAAGACCAGGCCAGCCAAACACTTAAGCGTATCACCAGAGAAGTTCAATTCCAGGCCTGTTTTAGAACAGGATACACTCATCTAGATGAAATATTTCATTTCTGGGTTCTATTTATAATGTTCAAGTCCAGAAACGAGCCGGTCCTCCTGCTGGAACAACGTTAGCTCCTCTTTTTTTGAGGCAATACTTTCATTGCATTTGCAATTACAGGATTATAAGAAGTTCTCTTCTGAGAAATGTTCTCCTTGATCTTTAAAGTTTAACTCACTCTCTAAAATAGAAAGGAATTTCACTGGATTTCAGACAGATAATGTCATAGCAATCAGTTATACTATTGTCCCCACCTTTTATCTTTAATTGTGCAACACAATTTTACTGTAGGGAAGTGGGAGGATTTAGTTATTAGGTAATAGTGTCAAGCGTTTAATATACCCTACACTGTAAACCCGAAAAAGTTGGCAAAACTCAAAAAATTATGTAATTGAGTTATTAAGTAATGTTGTTTCCAATTTCAAGTAAACAGAACTACAAGTTTTTGAGTTTGTTGTACTCATTCATATTAATCGTTATTTACTTGCATTACTGAGTAGCCTAACTCATACTATAATTTTTCTTAGTTGTTGCAAATTAAATAAATTGTTGTTGGTATTTCACCTGCTCCTGGCAATGGGTCACCGCAGCGGTTTGTCACACGTTTTTGCGCCAGATGCCGTTCTGAACACAACCGTGCCATTTTTATCTGGGTTTAGGACAGGCACTTCAGCCAGTGGCTGGGAATCAAACCCGGCCCTTTCACATGGCAGGCGAAACATCTGCCTCTGGTATGTTAGGGTGCCCAGATTTGTAAAGATTATGTGAAGACAGACAAATCCACCATCTTGATTAAAACAATTCAATGTGGGCAGTTTACATATGCATTGATGACATCAGACACAAAATCCCTAGGCTGAAAGATTTTAAGTTGGTGGAACTTTAAGGAGACAGTTACTGTGGCTCAAAATATCAAATTTGTTCATCTAACTTGAAAAGTGTCATTTCTACAAACTCATAAATACCAAAAAGCTCTAAATACTCATCAAGGTCTATTCATTTGAACTAATTGTAATTGTTTAAGCTAACAGTACTCAATATGTTTAATTACTTTGAGCCTTAGGGTTTACAGTCTATATCCAGCCATCCGTCTTGGAAGCTCTGTAGTTCAAATAGGGACCGTGGAGGACAATGGTGACTATTATATTTATTCCCATTTGTACGACCAACACTCACATTCACACACTAAGGGCAATATGGAATCGCCAATTAGCCTAATCTGCATGTTTTTCGACTGTGGGAGGAAACCAGAGAACCCGGAGGAGACCCACCAAGCGCAGGGAGAAACTGGGTGCAAACTCCATGCACACAGACCCGAAGCAAGAACGGACCCGGACCCTGAAAGTGCAAGGCGACAGTGATAACCACTAAGCCAGCGTGCTGCCATACCCTATATAAAGAGAGAAATATATTGCCTTGCTGTCACATGATGACCGCTTCCTTCACCCTATTAAATATATATAAACCAGCAAAAATACTAATGTCTATGCATTTCCTATGATTTTAAGGAAATCCGCACACCCCTGACTGCAATAAATAATCTTCTACGTTCTTAAAACCACCACAAATTAAAATGACTTTTTCAGCATAAGAAAAGGAAGACAGACTGATAGTGTCTGAGGCCTGAAGCCGTCTTGCAGTCAAACCACAAAGCCCGACCAACCCTCGTCAGTCTTGCACTCGTTTCTTTTCTGTCTGCAAATGCGGCTGTTCTCTCAACTCAGCATGCATGACTGTCTCAAATCACCCAGCCTACATGAACAAAAGTGACATGGCATCCTTTTATTCCCCGTTCCTGCGAATCATATGTTAGTAATTTGCTATTACAATACCAGTGAGACGACGCGCCTGGCTCATCTGCATGCTATATCATTCATTGTTTCAGTCACTATGGTTCAAATTAGTGCCTGTCCATAAGAGTCTGTGCCGACACTGACAGCTTGTAGGTTACTAGGTTGGAGCAGAAGCTTAATAAATTCTGATCAGCAATGCTGCAAAGTAACCACTGCATTACATTAGCAGTAGAAGAATGCTTACTTTTGTTTCCCTTACCAAGCCTTTTTTTTTCTTTTTTTCAGTGAAAGGCTTCAGTGTGTTTCCACACAGTCCAGAGTTCAAAGACTTTCAATTCTCAACAATTCATTTCATCAATCAAATCAACAAGAAAAGGCAGATGCAGTTGTTTCTTCTATGACCTTTAGCTCTTCATGAAATCTAAGCACTCCAAGTAAGTGGATTAAACCATCAGTGATGACAGTCTATGAGATAATCATCCCAGAGAAGGAATAAGGAGTTGTTGAGAATGCTGGAAAAGAAGGAAAAAATTTGAGTGTGGTCTCCAGCTATTTCTGGAGACACATATTTTTCTGATACCAATCAGCAGTAATTCAAATCCCAAATCTTAAATCACTTCTTCAATGGTGTCACTTGGCTATGACATTCCTTCTGAACCGATTTCAACCTAACAGCCGGAAAGGCCTTCGGGAAAAACTGACAGCACTCAGCATTTGTCTGAAAATAATGTGTTTTTTTTTTTTCCCCCAGAAGCTCGCATTATGATAATGTAAAACAGAACAGCATGGGAAGGGCATGAAACAAAGTCTGCACATGGCTGGATTAAAGCCACTGTTTATACGAAGGCTTTAAAACGCCAGCTAAATCAGTAAACATCATTATTTGGTATCAAAACTGCAACAGTCGGAGATTATTAACAAGCACAGATAAACAGCTCGGAGGCTCATGGGACGAGACAGCGCGGACCCACACCGCCCACTCCACCCACAATACAACCAATTTCTCAGGGTGGCAAAAACAATGCATTTTCACCAGCTCGCTTTCGTCAGGGATAGGTGCGTACACCAGGGCTACTGTAGCGTTAGCAGAGGTTTTTATTTATTTAGGGGAACTGATACCGAGCTAAAGGAAATTGGAGAAATTTACCATAAATAATAAGGATGGGGAAGGGGAATTTATTATTATTATTATTATTATTAAATCGCAATTCTTTTGTGGTCACCATACATGAATTGAACAAAAAGAATCATGATACATATGGGAATCGATTTTTTCCCCCCTAACTCTCTTATCCATGATGTCTGACTGGTTGTTACTTTTCTAACTTTTGTATGTATTTGAGGAGGGGAAATGTCACAGCTCCCCTATATTCCAACAGGTAGCACATTTGACCCGTTGGCAGACAGAAGTACTGTATTTGCTACGCTTGTGTAGAGCTTAACAATTACGCCTGATGACACACCAGAAATAAGGTTTGTCTTTTCACAGTTTAAATCAAATATGAATGAATCGTATGAATGAATCTTGACTTTCATCATTTACGTGGTAATGGGGAGTTGGATATGAGCCATGCTGCATGATAAGTACATTGGTAATATGACTGACATTTTATTTGACAAGATTCCTAGAGGTTTCAATAAAAGTAAGCTTTAAATAAAGCTTTCTTTGTTATAAAGGATGAGAAGTACAAAATCAACTTTTTATACATTGTTCTTGGTTTAAATCTGTAAAAACAGTGGAATAAATTTGTAATATCCAATCATAATATTTATAAAACCATGATACTTAAAGAATAGCAATACAAATCGAATCGGCACCTAGGTATCATGATAATATCATATCAGGCGGTCCCTAGTGAATCTAATGAATAAAACATGCACACTGTACTGGACAAGTTGCACCTTCAACCAGAGCTTCAGTTGACTTCAACTGCTTGTGAAATAATCACTAAAAGACATGCGCATTCTTTACTACAGGAAATCCTCTGCACTTTCTAACAGTAACTTTGTGCTTTTTTTCTCATATAAAACTTGGTTTGAGGATCTGAAACAATTAAGTGTAACACATGCAAGCATATACTGTAAAAAATCGGATTTTTTTTTCATGCCACAGTACACAGTTACTCATGTGGCTGTAGTAATGGCCACTATAAAGGTATTGTCCACCTTATCCACCTTATGTTAATTTTTGAGACTACAGAATATAGTGGGAGATATGATACTAAATCCATTAGTGGATTTCCTTTAGATTTTTTAATGTATGTACATTTGTGTAAAATAACTAGTAGAATAACTGCAATACGTGAGCAGTTGTAATAAGTGCCATTTTGCTTAAAAAAAAAAATTCCACTAGAAAAACAACCATGCCTTAACACCAAATGTTTCTTTTGATTAATTCTTCTCTTGTGAAACAAAAGGTGAAAAAAAATGTTGTTTTTTTTCATGGCAAGTGATAGTGAACGGATCGCAAATGCTTCATACAATCACATCTTTAAAAAGTCTGTTTGAAGTGAATACTGGTAAAAGAGCAACGTCTCACATCTCACATCAGAAGTCTGCGGTTTTGCATCATGTGGGTCAAAGTTGCCTGTTGTGAAAGCAGATTGTTCCGTGCTAGGGTGATTTGTAAAAAAAAAATTTTCATCAATATGGTCAATTCTTGATGCTAGACTTCTAGCTTGAGAGGCAAGACATAGAGGGAAAAAAAGATGTTTTGAAATCTTGAATCTGTAGGAAACCAACGTTCTACTGTATCTTCTATGCCATCATGACCTCCATGTTATACCAAAGTCCTACTTGTAAAATCTGTCCACGTGTCAGCCATCTTGTCAATATTCTTTGCACTCATACAAGTCTAGGCTACTACTGTATTTATTTGGATGATTAGAGAACCAGATACGAGAAAAAGATCAACAGGATGACATGAAAATCAGTGAAATTTTTCTTTGCAGATCCTGGCTTATTAGGATAATAAGCCGGCAGGATCAGTCATGACTTGGTACTCCTGGAGTACCAAATGTTTCACGGTCAAAACAGCGGCAGCTTTGCAGTGCTAGAACTTGAACCCCTGACCTTTCGATCCTTGAGACATCACTGCCCAGGCATTGACCATGTTTCTGCTCATAAGAAAAAAATAACTGGTTAAAAACAGTAGGTGCAATCACAGCAGGAGTTCCCGAGTACCTACTTCTCACTTCTCCATGATTCTACCTTACAGCTTAAGGTACCCGAACATCAGTCTAATTAGCTCATTCCCATAGCAGTGCTTAAATAGTGGTTAAATAACAAAAATGTTCTTACAGTCCAATTAAACAATGATTGGAGCAGATGGTTTTCATGTTTATATGCAAAAAAAATATTTGCACTTATACACTCTAATACTATACTACTTGTGAAAGGACAATAAGTGTGGATTCTTTATCGAGGCAATAACCTGACTCCATAAAAAATGTACTAGCGTTAAATGAACGACTCTTCTAATACAGTTCCTCAGCTTGGACACAAAATATTTCTACACACTGAAAGCACATCCCCAGTCCCAGTGCAACTCTTGTATCATCACATTTTCCATCACAGTTTGGTCTGACTCCAAATTCCATTTTACCAAAATACCGTGCGATCCACAAAGTTACAAACCCTTGTGTTGTTCTGATGGTCCACAGGACCCCAGGGCTGACGAAGAGTGACTTGTGCTCCAGTAAAAGCGCCTCAGGAAAATACAGTGATAATCATTTTAAAAAGTCTTTATCTTTGAAAAACAAGCAAACGAGACAAACCAGACCTCCCCTGCCTCGAAGCAAACAGCACCAGTTTAATGAGGTCCTTCCACCGTGGCCTTTTTACCCTCTTCCCATTATAACCTACAGGCCAGGAAAGACACCCTGTACATTTCCAGTGTAACACAAACATTTTACAGTTGCTCTAGATATCTGCACGGTGCATTAACGTTTATGTTAAAAACTCTAACGAGAACGTTTAATGCCAACAGAAAGACAAAACCAAATAGAGGAGAATGTATACACTCGGGAGCTGGGAGGTATTGAGGCGACAGTAGGGAGAAGCAGCCATGGCTCTGGTTGTAAAAGGGCTGGCTAGCACCGAGGCACAGGGCCAAGAGCGCAGATGACCTGCTCTTCCGTGCCGCAGAGAACCGAGGAGAACAATGGGGGATAGATAACAGACCAATCTAATATAACTCAGTTGCTCAAAAGAGGTAACGTCACCATGTGGGCTACACCATATGGCCATAGACATGAGTAGTTTATGTAGGATTAAGACTGCAAAGTGCCTTTATCCCTGGTGTAGGCTTATAGCAAAAGAAGCCTGTACCCTAATATGCTGTAATCTCGGCAATAAATATGATTACATAGGTTAGGGTAAAATACCTAGTTAAGTCATGCTTAATGAACGTATATAGGAGATAATAAAAATAATAATAATGAACGCTTTGTTGTATGCAGGATGACTGCAAATCCCCAATTATTCGCCCAGAAAAACCTGCTACTAGTGGAAATGGCAGAAGCGCCAGCCTGGGAGCCTCCCTGCCTGTTCTAACACTGATCGCAGGAGGCCGGCAGTGCTCATGGCCAAATCCTGACCCATTACATAATGCAGTCTTTTCACTGCCTCTGAATGTGACAAGGCTGCAAAGGAGAATGCAGACAAGCAGGAAGCAGCTCGCTCCAAGCCTGCCCTTCCCTCGCTGTGCGGCATAAGAGCAAAGGCTAAACGCAGTCCAATTCTAATGGCCTGGCTCCCTTTCCATGCAGAGCCTCTCTATTTAAATGCAAATGAAGTTGTGTAGCAGCTGAACAGCTTGGACAGAGGTGAGGCACACCCCCCCATTCCTCGAGGGGCCTGTGTTCTGGCACTTGTCTGCTCGGTCCATAACCCGTTAGCTCATCAGAATTCCACCCTTTCCTCCCTGATGCCACCTCCATAGTGTTTAGCAAGAGTACCAAAGAGTCATAACTCTTTGTGCATTAAAAAAATACAAATGATAAAAAATTCTCACGATGTACATCAGTCGGTTTCTGCAAGCGTCAACACTGAATCTGATGTGCAGGTCGTCTCAGCTTCGCCTTAATTACACATGTTGACATTTATCATTTGGCAGATGGTTTGATCCAAAATGGCTGATGAATGAAATAAAATCCGATCCACGTTATAGCTTAAAATAGCTGTGGAGTCAGACAGTTGCCAAAAAAACAGAAAACAAGAAGACATTTGCAAAAATTTACATATAAATGTACATCAATGAGCCCTTTTATAGCTGGACCTTTCAAATGTTTTTTAATCTGTGCTGTCACATGCATTTACACTTTTACACAGACAGACTAAAAGCAAATATGTGTGTGTGTGTGTGTGTGTGTGTGTGTGTGTGTGTGTGTGTGTGTGTGTGTGTGTGTGTGTGTGAATATCTAAATCAGCTCATTATTCCAGAACACTATCTTCCATTCATGCCTTGTATTTTAAATTGCTTCATGAATGAGCTCCAAAAATCATGGGTGTTTTTCGTGATGTTTTTACACTTGCTTAGGTTTTTAAGCATTTTTAGAGCATGTGAGACACTCATTAGAAGAGGTTTTATTTGTCCAAAAAAATGGCTAGACCACCTGAAGCGGTTTGAACAAATGGATTTCAATTTATGAGCAAGAGCTTAAGATTTTTTTTTGTTGGCCCATTTAATATTTTGAAAATCACTTGTGTGTTCACACTTCCAATGCTGCCAGATTTGAGGAGAGTCGTCCAGCACGGCCTATTTTTCATGACAAAGTGGCAGAAAGTCTAAGGTGTGGGCAGAGGTGCAAAATATGAAGTACCATTGAGAATTGAAGCAACTGACTAGACAGGCAATTAAATATTTTATATGTCTCTGTAGTGTATATCCTGTAAGCAATACCCCCCCACCCCCCGTGGTCCTTTACACAGGATAAGCAATATAGAAAATTAATGAATAAACAAATGAATGTTAAAGTGATTTCTAGTTTACAATATTTTATTAAAATAACCTTTATAAAAAGAGAGAAGCATCGTTAAATTGTTGCAATACAATGCAAAAGACCTGTAATAATCTAATCACCATCAACACCACATGATCGTACAATGCCACAATGTCCATTTTTGACCCCGATGCAGTTATAATTAGTGAGTTAAAACGGAGTGCCGAGTAGACACAGCTCGTTTTAAAATCCGGCTGCTGTATCCGTAATTGCGAATAATAGGACAGACCATCGACATCACAACCTGTCGAGGAGTCATGGCTGAAGCAGACGCTTTTGCAAAAGTGTCACTGCATATCCATGAGTCTGATGGAAAACCCAAGAAAAATATCCTCATGTGCTTAAATACTCGAATGTGTGTGTGTGTCACCAGCACCGTATAATAAAAACTTTTCAGCATATCGGGTATTATTCTGTCAACCTCCTGTAGACCCAAAGTGGTGGAAATGCTTTTCGTCTAAGGAAACCGTTTTTACTGCATATCCTGTTAGAGGAGCACCTGTGAAAGGGCCTTTTGTCTATTCAGATTTTGAAGCAATAAATAGTTTACTTATGGTATTATTTAGCAGTCTTATAACAAAATATTTAGTGAAAGTTTTACAAAAAAATTAATCCCTTATTCTATATACAGCCTATCCTGTATAGGGTCGTGGGAGGCCTACGCAGGAGACTCGGAGCACTACGAGGGGTATAACCTAGACGGGAGCACAAACACAAACACATGGCAGGGCACACAAGCCAAAAACACACTCACTCAAACTAATCTGCATGTCTTTAGACTGTGGGAGGAAACTGGAGGACCCGGAGGAAACTCCACACACACACACACACACACACACAGACCTGAGGTGGGAATTGAACCCTCAGCTCTGGAGATCAAGGCCACAGTGTTCAACACTGTGCCACCAAACCGCCAGTTTTGATATTATATTAGAAACAGTATTATTATTATGTTGTTGATTTTTTGGTTGCTCTCATTAGGGGTCCCACAGTGGAAATGTCTTTCATTTGGCACAGGTTATAAACCAGATGCCGCCTCTCATGCAACCTTCCTGTTTTATCCGGGCTAGGACTGGCACTAGTGGTTGGGTGTGGCGCATTGGCCTGGAACTGAACCTGGACCTCCCATGCGGCAGGGACATATTCTACCACTGAAGCACCAATGCCCACAATGGAATTGTCAGTCTAATAATAATATAATTACTATAATATTATAGAAGTTTTATAATCTTTTTAATAGAGTGTCTTCTGAAAGAGGTGAAGAAGGAGAAAAGTAATATTAAATGGTAAACTTTTCCAATATACTGAGGGTTATTTGGTCATATAGTCATTTACGTACTGACTACAGACAATTCAATTCAATTTTATTTTACAATGGACATTGTCTCAAAGCAGCTATAGAGAAATAAAAAAGTGAGATACATTTTTAAAAAAATTTAATCATCAGATTATAGTTTGGTCAGTTTGTCCCTAATGAGCAGTGAAAGGGGAAATGTCCCTGGGTCGACACGAAGTAGACACATTGAAAGGAACCAGATTCAAAAGGCGACACATCCTTGCTTGGATAATAACATCCAGGACTTTGTATCATGATGTTGTGTTAACACTGTATTCTATCGGCCGGCCCCAGTTCTTACTTCATTCATCTTCTTTACCATTTGGACAGGGTGCCAATCGACCGCAGTGCACACACACACACACACACACACACACACACACATTGTCAGCCTAATCTGCATTGGACTATTGGAGGAAACCAGAGTACCTTGAGGAAACCCAAAAGTAGCACATGCAAAATTCACACACACAGACCCTGTATATGTGTGTATACAGAGAGCACAATTACTGTCTATTACTTGCATTTTTTTCATCTTTTTTTCTTTCACTTAGTAAACTTAGCTAATTACTGCATACACTGATTAAACTTAATCTTTCTGTCGCAATGCCTTAAATCAGACCATTCCACTTAGAGTAAAGCAAACCTGTATAATAAGGATTGTGAAATCCCTAGAAACTAGTCAATCTCGACCGACTGGAAACCTGGCTGCTGGTCTTCTAATGACTGTGGACGAAGGAATCACACTCTATTTAGCCATTATTTCCACTGTTTTTGTGGCTATACAAACTTTGTAAATAAGCTTTCCCAGCTATGCTGTTGCAAAACCGCAAACTGGATGCACCCCTGGGTTGATGAAATGCCATTGTTTTGTTGTGAATGTATTCAGCAGTTACAGTCCTAATCTCTTTGCAGTGCAGAGTTGGATCTTCCTGTGAATACCAGTGTTGGGAATACTTCATCATTTAGACAGGCGTGATACAACGAGCCCTACTGCTGACTCTTGCACATGCAAACCCAGCAAATTCACAATCACTCTGTGTGATAAGTCGCTTAAAGCTGTATCTCATTATCGGATGGAGTCATGAAACAACCAGCGCTCACACACAGGCACACCTTGCTGCATATTTCCCAAGGACAGTCCTCATTTCCATCACCACCGTCTCTCGGAATGAAAAGGATTTCTCACATTTTAGCGCGCATTCCTCTTAACGTATTTTGTTGATTTTCAAACATAAATCCTTGGCAACTATGCAGATTTGGTTTAAGGTCGGCGAGTATGCTGTGATTAAAACAGCCGAGGCTGAATCTGCATTGGATTACCATTAACACACCGCTCCCTTATCTCCCCCTGTCTCATGTGGAACATTGCTTAATTAAACAGGAACTGGGCACCATTTGCGAGCGCTGATGCTAACTGCATAATTTAATGTCATCTGCCCAACAAGGCATACAAGTTAATTGACAGGCAGAGGATAAATGGAACTATCAGAGCCATTACATCCAAAATCATCATCATGAACAGACAGACCAAGATCAGATGTCATCAGCTTAGAGAAGGACGTTCACAGCGGAGATTAGGAAATGATTCAACATAATTTTATATCTAAAATATATAATCTAATGGCATCTAACGTTGCTGCTCACATTGCTGTTTTATCATGATAAATGAACATGATATTACACAAGAGGCAGTGCTGTTGTGCTGGTTATCAGCACGCTCGTAGGCAGGAGGGCACAGCCAAAGTGCCGAGGGCATCACGTCTGTGCTGATAACCGACACAACAGCACTCCCTCTCATGTGGTAATGCTTTTATATGTCAGTTACACAAACACCTTTTAATATCAACAGAATATGATTTGTTGTTTATTTAACCAGTTATTTTGTTCCGCCAACACACAACCTTCCTTATAATATCAGCTTTGTTAACGTCTGGGTTCTGGGGTTAAATCCCAAATAGCTAATAGTTAACTGGGAAGCTAGTGCTCTAGGGTGTACAACTTGTCACTTGTTCAACACACCAAGTAGTGCTCTTGATGAGGGGTTACAGATGGATTTGGGATTCATCATTGGGTTAAAATCTAGTTAACTTTACAGCTCAGCTTAGGTGAAAGTCAAATTTTAAGTCAATTTTATAAGATTTTATAAGAACTTAGATTTAAGCAGACAAACTGTTGTTTAAAATGACATAACATTATAAGATGTGTGTCCGGGTTTTGAATATGCATTTTGTCACACCCCTCAGTACTGCGGACCGTACCGATCTATTTTCACCCATGCTGCAACTTACAATTAGTGTAATTAACTATTAGAACAACCGGTATGCAGCGTGGTACATATACAGTAGTTAAACGTCCCCGTAGTGTTACCGTCCATTAACACCTCTGCTGGGATCCCTTTCGTCCAATCAGATTACTCGGTCGGCACTAACTGTTGTATAATTCGCTTTACATACTGGATAACGTGATTTGTTCAATTGGATCTGGCGGACACTACAAGAGGAAAGCACTAACTCTTTATTTACTTTCACATGCCAAAGGTTATATAACACACTTTTTTTCTGTTTTAACTACCACATACTAGATTAATGTTGCACTAGACTCATAAACCAAAATTACTCACTCACTCGCTCACTCATCTTCTATACCACTTAATCCTGTATTCAGGGTCACAGGGGCCTGGAGTCTATCCCAGGAGACTTAGGGTACAAGGCGGGGTACACCCTGGACAGGGTGCCAATCCATCGCAGGGCTAAAGTTACTAGATGAATTAATTAGCTCGCTCATTTGATAGGTGATCACTCCCAATTTGACGGACACAGGTATTTTAAAACTAAACAGAACTAAACAAAACATTGTCGAAAGGTTGAGGTGATCTTAATTTGGCAACCTTTAGGACGTTGGAATTGTTGATTTTAAATGTTAGATTAACTTTGATCAAATGGAATAATGTTGACTACATGACAATGGGATAACGAATGCCCCTAATGTTGCAAAAATGACTTTAAAACCAAATTATCACCAAAATGATGGCCTGAGAAGGTCTGGAACTCTGCCACACACACACACACACCACTTTATAGTACAGTCATTTGGTGGTTATAACCAAATTTGTCTCAACGTTGTCACACCGCTAAACGTCATCAAAATGTTGTTATAACCAAATTACAACAATCACACAACATTCTGGTTCTAGGTGGGTCACTTTCCATCTAGCATGTCACCATCATCATAACCTCACAGCTAAACATATGAAGATGCTACTCAGATTTTTTAAACATGTGATAACACCACTCATAGCTGTGTTGTTTTTTTTCCTGGGCACAAGCATGATGTGCTACGTTAGACACCTTGTTAGAAATGGATAATAATCATAAACCTGTTCATTTCCCTTAGTCTGTGTTAATGTGCTTAATGAGCAAGCTCGCCATACATTATTAAATTACGCTACCTGGCATAGTCAGTTTCCAGGCAACCAAAACACGAGTAAGGGCATTGCACTGGTTGTTCTAATTGTCCTGGGTGTTAGCTAATAAATATATTAGGATTTGGTAACACAGCTAGTTTCACGATGCTGGTCTTAGTCTATTCATGCTTTTTGTACATTATTTCCCTGATTTCCTTTTATCTTTACTTCCTCCTGTTGTGACAAACAATCAAACCTATGCATGTCACCACCCCCTCTTGCTTGTACTTTCCTTTACCTAATCCCCTAATGAAAGGGCTTACCTTATTCACCACTATTTCTAAAAACCTCAATGTGAACAAGCACAGTACTCGACCTGTTGATGTGGGTGACGTGTTGCAACGATCAGTGCAGCTTTTTTTTTTCCTCCCTCAACAATTGTCACAGATCTAGTCGAACTAGTACTGCTGCTCTGAGCCATTTAAACCAGCCTCGAAGACTCTCCAAACACTCAACACGGCAGTCATTCCACAGCGGTATCACTATGCATTTGATTAAATTGTGCCTGTCTGAAATCCAATTCAAAGTTAAATTTAAAAAAGCTGTTTGCACCAAGCGCAGGATAAGCAGACATTAGAAAGATATTCAGGTAAATAAAGACGTGTGTGTGGGATCCGTCACGCTTTCTTGAAGGAGGTGATGAAGTGAGGGTTCAAACTAACTACACTAAAACACCAAATTAACATTCGATTAGTGCAATAACTCACAATACAAGCTGATATTGCACTCTTTGGTGCAATTAAAACGGAAAGTTGTGCCATGAAAAATTAGCGAACGCTTATTATGTAACAATCCAGCGTATTTCATTAACCGTTTCCTCATTTCAAAGATTTCAAGTAATTAAAAACGTCTGTATTCTCAAAGCATCCATCACACTTGTTTAAAGATGGTGATGAGAGCGTGGCAGAAACAAAGACCTTGGCAACAACAAGCAGAGGAATGCTGGGAAATTCACAGGGGTCTCTACGTAACAACAAGGAACCGATGGAAAAATACAAGTCCTTTATATCTTATGAAATTTCCATAAAAAGGAAGTATCGTTTTCTCAAATACAGACCGCTTTAATCTCTGGTTCTGCCTTTCCGGTTAACTCTAAACAACCACGCTATGCTGATTTAGAAGTTAGTGGCCCATGACAGACTGGCTCTGTTGACGAGGAGACGTCAAAGACGCCGCCTCATTTAACCACATAAAGGATATTGGCATCAGGGGGCTCTACTGAGACAAACAGTCTTCTTTTCTGAACTGCTTATCCAACTAACAAGTTCTCCTGCCTGTGCTCCTGCTCAGTATTACAATGCAGAACGCTATTTCTAAGGTCTCCACTGAAGATCTTTAAGATTCTGCGAATACATTAACATATTAACAGCGTATCCATTTTGTCAGGGTGAGGCACTGTTAATACAGGTTATTCAATATTTTAATGCACCAACAGACATATGCATGTGTACTGTAAAAACAGGAACGCAGCTTTAAATGCCGATTAGGTCTGCCTGTGTTTTATAACTTGACATGCATACCGTCTGCACAAGTCCCAAAGGGAAAAAGAGCCATTTACCAAATGCTAGTCAAGCTAAAATCCAATTTAAGAGCTCTATAATCCTTAGAACATGGCTCGAGCCGGTGTGTAATGCAGTGTGGCCTTTAACGCAGTCAGCACTGTGTTCAGCATCATCTGTGTTTAGTTCATTCACAAAATTGAAAGCCTGAATTAAGAATTGCTGCAACCAGCAGGCACATTTTTATTACTCTATCAGAGGATGGTTTAAAATGCTAATTAAATACTAACTAAAAGACAATATTAAGGGTAGAAATTCTAGTTTGAGGACAAAATTTAAAATCTGATATAATGTGTGCCTGCATTCAGTGACAGGTTAGAATAACTGCAAGAACTTGTTAAACAGACTGCGTCCGTCATCCCACACTGCTGTTAAATTCTCCCATCTGATTGGTCAGAATTAATTGGCTGATTAATTGATTTTATAACAGCACAGCCCTGACAATAACACTGGTTGTAATTCAAACAATAGGTTCCTATTAAAATGCTCAGACTAATACTTTATTGTTTCTATAGTAACAGTGAATCTCCTGGGACATATGTGGTTGAGCATAATCTAATCCTGATAACAAAGATTTATGTTAGAGATGGAGAAAAAAGCGATTCATGATTTTGAATTCATGCCACATTGACTGCAAAATCTATTTTTAATTATTTATTCAATCCTATATGTTTCTACAGGGTGGGTGAAAAGTAACTAGGCATTAAAAACTGGTAATAAAGTACAGATTTCTACTACAAATGTATTGAAACAAATTGCACATGTACTTTACTACAACATATAGGCATGTACATGTACTTAAGACATGTACTAATGAAAGCAAATCTTTAAATTTCAACGTAGGCACCGGTGGCATCAACCAGTTTCCTCAAACGGCCGGGAATGAAATGCACAGTCCTCTGAATGGAGTCGTTTGGGATATTCCTAAGATCCTCCAGAATCTGTGCCTCCAAGTCCGCCAGTGTGCAAGGGTTTGTCCTGTATATCTCCTCCTTTGCTTAGCTCCACAGAAAAAAATTCATATGGAGTGAGATCTGGACTTCTTCATGAGATCTGTGTCGTCCCAGCCAACGTCCTGGAAAATGCTGGTCTGACCACGAGGCACAGAAAGAACAAAATGGGTTGGTGCACCAGTGATACTACAAGTTCTATAGCCATTAAATATTGCCTAATTCATTTTCACCCACCCTGTATTTGAGGTGGTAAAATGTTGCCATTCCTCTATAATCCTACAGGTGGTGTGCTTTAAACTATTTACACATTGGTATGCAGCCCAGCATTATGTGTAGGAGCGAATATTTGCAAAGTTTGTTTGGAATTGTGATACATTGAAAAAAGAAAAAAAACATAAATTGAGATATTTATACAAAAGTGGTGCTAATAGAATTGCAATAGAAATCAAATCGGCACCTAAGTATCATGATAGTATTGTATTAGGTGGTCCCTGGTGATTCCCATCTCTAGTTTATATGCATTGTTGTTTATAAAAGAAAAAAACATAATTATATAAACATTTTTTTTTTTTTAAAAGGATGGAGTCTTCCTCTCAGAGCTTTGGTACAGTCAGTAAGTTTTCCACCATGGGAAAGTCTTCATGACCGTGGGATTTGTGCTTTCCGGCTTCATGGAAACATTACATGGCAAGGGTAAGGTAAAGGAACGACTGTTTATAGCTACCAGACATACAGTAAGCAAAAATAAGAACTAACTTCTTTAGCAGATGTTCCACAATATTAACTTATAAACAATAAATGTAATGTGGGATGTAATAGTATGTATGTAATATTGGACCTCATTATAGTATCCCAGTGTTCAATTTCTTATACCAGCAAGTATTTATAGTATTTATAGCAAGTATATACCCATAGTATTTTATTCCTTAAATACATAGTATGCCGTTTTCTAAACTTTACCAACTTGTACTGTATGTCCTTTTTGGGGGGGGGGGGGGGGGGTTATGAGACTGCTATCTATAGTGTCACATCACATTAGTATAATTATTACAGATTTCCATATTCTATTGTTTCACGGTATATCCTTACAGCCTGACAGACAACATGCTGTTTACAGTTCCCTGTGCTAGTATTGATAATGGCAGCTGCAGAAATGACAAAATACAGGACTATTATACAGTAAAGTATACTGGGAATGTTGAGAGTGAATGGATGGAAGATGTAACCATAATGGTATGCAAATGTTTGGCAGAAAAACAGGCAGATATCTATCTATCTATCTATCTATCTAGAACTAGAAATTCTGTTTTTATCCTGCCGCCAGCGACCGGTTTAGCGTCTTCTTGTAACAGTAGGCAGTGTTATAGACAGCAGACAGCATCATCATCACCTTTTATGTCATATTGTGTGGAAACAATATACGTATCTGCCTAAACATTGGAGCAGAGTGAGGAGCGGAAGCGAGTTGAATGCACACTCATCCATTCACAGGTAATGGTAGCACACGGACGAAGACACGGATACCCTATAAACATATATAGCATGCCCCCCTGTGTGCCAGCCAAACTGTGTAAGTATCTGAGTAATACTAACAGGCAGCAAATTCTGTTCCATATTCATTCATTCATTCATTCTCTATACCACTTATCCTGTACAGGGTCACAGGGGCCCTGAAGCCTATCCTAGATTTTGGGTTTAAGGCAGGGTACAGCCTGGACTGGGTGACAATCCATCGCAGGGAACACAAATATACACACAGACACACACTGTGAACTAACGTAATCTACATGTCTGGACTGTCTGTGGGAGGAAACCGGAAGACCCGGAGGAAACCCAAAGCATGGGGAGAACATTGTTAAACTACATGTACACAGACCACACACATACTGTATATATGCCCTTTCATATAGGCTGCTGTCACACTCTGTGTGTGCGGTTGTTTATTTATGTGAAATTAGTGCTGGATGTTTTTTTTTCCCTCATAAACAAAAGGAGAAAGTAACCCCTGTAACCAGGAACCAGTCGCGTCCAAGTTCCACCCATTTGTGTGTAAAGAGCTTGAAATCCTCCATTCTACCCAGCAACAAAGCTTTCACTCCGGCTGCTCCTGAGCCATTCATCGACACCTAAACCCCCCGAAATGAACCGTTAGCCAAAGCCCCGTGCTCATGGCGGGGAGCTGAGGCAGGCTCGCGCGCGCGCGCGTGCACCCCGTGCACCATTTCTGCTCCCCTGCACACCGAGCACAGCCTCCTCGTTTTCCCTCTTACTGCAGATAAAACAAACTTGGATATCACTAACCCGATTGGATTGAATTGAATTGCATTAGATTATATTGCTCACTAGTGCAGATTTATGTGACTGGAATGCAGCGGAACTTCAATCACCAATAAGAAGAAAAAAATAAATAAAAGTGTAGGGGGTGGGCAGTTTTGCAAGCAGAGATGAGGCGTTACCCCGGTTCAGGTTCAATGCAGAGAGCACCACATCAAGGCTGAAGGAGATTCGACTAGTCACGATTGATGTAGACGAGCACTGATGATCGGAAATGCGTTTGTGTGTAATCATCCCGATCTGACACAATGCATTTCCGAGCAAAATGATGCTGCTGCATGAAACTTCAAGGCGAGTGTGACATACCTTTAACTTGCGTTTCATATTCCCCAATGATCTCCTTGTCCTTCTTGTATTTCGTCTGTGATGACATGTTGTTGTTTTTTTCCTGAGATATTTAATATAGGATCCAGTGAGATGTGAAGATGTTGCACCAGAAGATCTCTCAGCCTCTTGTCACAGCTTGCAGCGTTTTTCTTCTTCTGATTTCTCGACTTTACCAGCTCTCTCTCTCTCTCTCTCTCTCTCTCTCTCTCTTTGATATCAGTTTCTTGAACGCAGCTTTAAACTCACCCTTCTGCACACCTGCGCGTTCTCATTCCCTCTGGCTAAAGAGTTAAACCCTGGCACTGGGAGGATGAAATGCTCTGCTGCCACACGCACACACACACACACTTACACACTCTCACACACGCACACAGGGGCTCCTCCTCGCTCAGGATGCCATCCAAAGTGGCAGAAGAAACCTGAAATTCCACTGCTTATATGGAGACACGGTCACTGCACAGACGGTAGCGCTGCTCATGTGCACCCATGCTGCAGAGAACGATCACTGGATCCAGAGAGGAAAACGCTGAGCGCGCGCTTCACGATCCCGCCGCGCACGATCCAACTCGAGCTCGCCAAGCTTACAAGAATGGGCTCGCGCGGAGCGCCGCGTGAAACCACGCCCAATGTAGAGAGCCCGCCCCCATCCCGCTTTCCACCAGCCAATCAGCGGCGGGCTGTGGCCACTGAACTATACAGTACATTTTCAGAAAGAAAACAAATGGACGCTTTCCAGCAAAGTGTTTGTTCTAGCCGGTTCCTTTGCATTGTGACAGTAATACAAAAGAATTTCCGTACACACACATCAAAAAACGGTTCACAGTACAGTAAACTTGCATTTCAGCTCATTTGTTTTCTCACATTTATACAGCCAGATTCAGAATTATTGGCACACTTCAACAGAATGGGATGGCAACACTGCAAAATATCTTGAATCTGGTCAAATTTATCTACACTTTAAACCCTGAAAAGTAGAATTTACTAAAAGTTTTGAAACTCATTCAGTCGTTGTCTGTACCGATTTATCCTGTATACAGGGTCGCTGGGGCCTGGAGCCTATACCAGGAGACTCAGGGCACGAGGCGGGATACACCCGGGACAGGTCATACCTACAGTACATACCATATCTAACTATATTGCCCATTCAGCACATTCTGTTTAATTTATACATTTTTATATTTTTATATTTTAGTTATATTTTTTATTGCAACTTTCTAAATTGTAGAATTTGTAAAAAAAAAAAAAAAAAATAATAATAATAATATAATAATAATAATAATAATAATAATAATAATAATAATAATAATAATAATAATAAATTGCATGTTTAAATTTACATTTCTCTCAGTGCAATTTTTCCTCTCCACCCTACCTTGCTTTTCTAGGTCATGAGCAGCATGGTATTGCATATCATATTGTGTATAGTCGTGTATTTGACAAATAAAAAAATTATTAAAATAAATTGTATATTGTGTTGCATGCAGAGTGCATGCAAGAATATAAGAGACATGGCCTGAGTCTGCATAATTAATATTTAAAGTCATTGTTCCTTGCAATATAAGTTACAAGTCACAGTATCTTATTAGAGCAAATACCAGCTTATTAGAAAGCAGGTCAGCCATGATACAGCCATGGAGCAGCAGGGACTTAGTAACAGCCTCAGCGACAGCTTTGTAGCATTAAGGCTTGAACCCTTGACCTTCTGATCAGTAACCCAGACTTTAAAGGTTGAACAACCACAGTATTGCCTATGACCCTTTTGTTTTCACCACCAGACATCACTTGTACTCATTGTCCTTGAGGAATAAATGCAAAAAGCAATGTTCTTTCAAATAAATAAATAAATACATAAATAAATAAATAAATAAATACATTTGACATTACATAACAGCAATAAAATGCTCTTTACATTGTTGTACATAATACAATTGTATGCAGTTTTTCTAATATGTGCTTTTTGTTGTTGTTGTTGTTGTTGTTTTTAAGATCTATGTGTCTAGGCACATTAGGCAACAAATACTTCTTACTACCGGAAAGATACCCATCAATTCTCGGGCAATTTCTTATGGTGCAGGGTTTCTGGCTTAACGCCCAACTGTCTCTGAACAGTTCAGGGCAAAAGTCCTAATACAAGGGCCAAACAGTGGCAGCCCGGCGGTGCTTAAACTGGAGACCTCCAATCAGCAATCCAACCACTGGGCTACCCCTACCCTGCTTGGAAAATATATTTTCCACCCTTGTGACCGGCAATTTTAGTGACATTTTCTTCAATAGTTTTTTGTAATTCATAAGTGCACTAACCTATACAAATTCATAACATGACTTTGAATTAAAGCATTTAACATTCGGAACCTATTCTTTGGGGGGGGGGGGGCATAATGCAGGGAATCTGGTTATTTTGATTTAACTCCAAAATACAAAGAGTGTGAAACATTTCTAGCAATATTGTAACATCATCACATAACATCTCTGAACAGTTGAGGCAACGATCTGATTGTATCAAATGAAAAACAGAAACTTTACGGTAGGAATACAGTATATTGTAGCATTTATGAATAAAATCATTTAGCATGGTCAAAAAAAAAGAAGTTGCAACTATGTTGGTGTAACAATGAAACAAACAGAGAGGTGTCTTGCCTGACTTAACCAATGAGAATTCGAATTAGAGGTTGGCCCTTAAATCATTTTGAGCAGTTCTTTCTTGCTTATTCATTAACAAATTGTGTACTTATAAAAAAAATGAGTAAGTAAATAAATAAATAACAATGTAACCAACAATATAATATAATGTAATATGTTTGGTATATTCCATACATCCATGCTGTCATCATGCACAGTGGGTGGCTGCAATCACAGATGACTTTATGCCACCATCCCTGCTTACGAAGTAATTTGTAGTCAACTAATTCCATCACAAAAGCAAGACTACAGATGCACATTAAACTTCAGTGGTGTCAAATGAAGCACTGAAATTCTGATTCCACGCTGACAGCTTACGACAGATGGAGGCTGAAAGGTCTACGAGAAGAACATCTCTACATAGATATCTGTCACCAGAGCACTAGTGATAACAGGAGCAGAAAAAATGGTGAAAAGCTCTTAGTGAATTGGACCATGAGACAACTGTCCCACAACTGCCCTTGTAAGACAAATAGAAGAGTCGGAGTGCTTATTGGAGACTACATTAATGCTTACAAAGAGGTGAGAGACACATTATTGTCTGCGTATACGCTTAGCTATTGGTGCAATACAAATCATGCATTGTTAATAGAAGAGATTCCACCCGAACTACAAATAATGAGTAATCTTATGAGTCATATTCAAAATGATTACAGTACATCCCATTTAAATGCCTCAACATGTGTAAATACATTTTAACAAAGTCATCTTTGTACACAATATCCTGTTCTACTTGCACATTTAATTTGTAGACTTTGCTTCAGGCATTTATCACTTATTTATTGGAGGTGTGTAGAATTTATAAACTGCTTCCTGATACTTAATACCAGGGAGAGAAAAACACGTCCACGCTAAAGATTAAAACACAATGATGTAATGGCCCAATCTAGTCACCTTTAATCCTCATGGAAATTGAGTGACGCACCAAAGCACATATTGTCCACATCGTGGGTGAAAGATTTATTAGTTATCGGCATTCTATAGGATCCACAGACTTCATACAAAGCATGAAGCTTTAGATGGATCTTTGTTATTGCGTAATGAGAAATCAGCCTTCTTGCACTGTCCACTGGAGCTACCCTCAACACTCACATCTTCCATATGACACACATCTTTGTGCTTCAGCGTTCATTTATTTAAAAAAAAAAAAAAAAAAAAAATTCCTGCAAGAGCTGACCTGCCGATTTCAGAAATGAAAAAGACCAGATGAATGCATAGCTCAGGAATTATCCATCAGGGAGCAGCCCTTTCATCTTCTGATTAAAGATATGCCCTAAAGACCTCCCATTATAACTCCAGTAAATGATTTGTGCTTTTTCAAGTATGATTTATTGTAAAGAGGGGAAGAAAATGTTTGCAAATCATCACCCAGACATTTTGGTCACCTCGAGTTTCAGTGACTTGTAAGTTATTGTGAGATGTAACATTTATAATTATACAATCATAATCCAAGCCCAAGCATGCTCCGTATCATCTCCATTTTTCAGTAGCAAATGGTTGCCAAGTCCTCTTTTCCTTCCTCCGCTCTCATACTCATTGCTAGGCATCTCAGAGGGAAGGAGCCTGGGAAACTATGACTTCAGTGTTTTCAAGGGATAAAGCCCCATTGTGTAGTTCCTTTCGATCCTTTATGTCTGAATAGAGAGAGCGAGAGAGAGAGAGAGAGAGAGAGAGAGAGAGAGAGAGAGCGAGACTGTGTCCGCTGAGTGTGTCCATCCACAGGACTAAAACATTGAGGACACCATGTGAGCGAGAGACACAAGGCCATCTGGAGCACTGGTAGAGTGACAGGATAATGCTGTAAATAAATGCAATTTAGAGATAATGAGGAGTTAAGAGAATGATAATGTTTCAGAACGATGAGCTGTCAGAATAATTGAATGAAAGCACACGTATAATCTTTCGAGAAATTTTCACATTTTTATTCAATAGAAACTTCCAAGAGCTTTACCCTCCTTTAAATGAAATTCAGTTCTTTTTCAATCTGCTACTAGAAGTGTGAGATTATCATTCTAGTCAAGGCTAATACTGTACATAAACCTTTTGTGACTAGTGTATGTAAGAACAATTCAATATTTCCTGTCTTGCATTTTTTTTATTTATTGTATACATGTGGGAAACAAATTTTAAAGTTCTGTAAATTATAATAGCTATATATTTACACTAATCAACCATAATATTACCTAGGTTTTAGGCTCCTCTTTGCCAATAGGGTGATTGTGGCCCCTTCGGTGTGACTTCGCAGGACTGCTGGTGTCTGGCACTGGGACACTGGGCAGCAGATCCTTTGGGTGCTCTGGGTTGCGGGTTGTAACCGCCATGGATCAGGACTTGGTGGTCCAGCGCATCCCATGAGTGCTCGTTTGAATTGAGATCTGGCGACTTTGGGCTCTTTGTCTGCTGGGCCCTGTGGGTGGCACGCTGTGGCCCACTGATACCATTCGATTGTTGCCAGCATTGACTTTTTCTGTGGTATCAGACCAGACAGGCAAGCCGTTGGTCCCAACGGTCATGAGTGAGCCTAGGGTGCCCATGATCCTGTCACCAGTGTACTTGTGTATAGTTGGTAATTGATGTTCAATTCACCTGGTGCTGGTGTAAGAGTTATATAAAAATGAACTACTAAGTACTAAGACTAAGTCTGACAATCAATATCATATATTTTGCATTTTATTGCAGTGAATTTTTATATTCTCACTCACTCATCTTCTATACCGCTTAATCCTGTATTCAGGGTCATGGGGGGCCTGGAGCCTATAGCATGAGACTTGGGGCACATTGCACTGGACAGGGTGCCAATCCATCGCCGGGCACACACATACTGTACACACACTCACACACTCATTCACACACTACGGCCAATTCGGGATCAGCAATTAACCTAACCTACATGTCTTTGGACTGTGGGAGGAAACCAGAGTACCCGGAGGAAACCCACCAAGCACGGAGAGAACATGCAAAATCCATGCACACTGAGACGGGAATCGAACCCGGACCCTGGAGGTACAAGGCGACACCACCGTGCCGTCGAATTCTTATATTATTATTTTTTATAATATATTAAAATTTAATATTATTTTATATGTAGGGAACCTCAGTGATTTGGATATACAGAAACATATTCCATAATGTTACCTGATCTGCATGATTTTAGTGTTTAAACGCATATCTGTAGTAGACTAGAAACCAACATCTAGACCTAAACAATAGTAAACTCGAGCAGAAAGAGAGAGTGAACATCTGGAGAACTCATTACAGCACCTCTCTACTGACCACATAGAGTAGATATAGCTGAGCTATGTGGCTTTTATCTTGTCGCATGTGTCTTTTTGCTATTCCTGTTTTTTTATGTGATGCTTGCTCTGAGAGTATTCATAGTTTATTGAGGGTGATTTCTCCTAATAATTGTTTATTTTTTTTTTTTGGTCCTTTCTTTTTAAGACCTCAAACACTTTTGGATATTTACACGACTACACAGCCATCATAACTATTTATTGTCATACTGTATAACCAATGAAGAAATTTTACAGTTACTGTTGTTCTAACACTTTTGTGGCCAGATGCACAACTGATTTCAGTCCTATCAGGAAAGGGTGATGGAAATGGGTTTCTTAAGAAAATATTTCAGTTTACATAACAAAAACATAAAATATCTCATTATGCAGTATGAACTTGCTAAAATGAATAATCAAATTATGCAATAAGTAACTGCTAAATGAAATGATTGCATAATATAAAACCTGCTGAAATGAACACGGAGAACTACTAGGACAGGATCTTTCAGAATTTTCTGTCCTTGTGTATATCACACACACATACACATGCACACACATACACACACACACACACACACACACACACACATGCGCACACACACACGTACACACACACACACACACGCACATACGCACACACACACGTACACACACACACACACGCACATACGCACACACTCACACTGATTGCTGTTTGTTATATTATTATTATTATTATTATTATTATTATTATTATTATTATTATTATATGCAGATTTGTTTATATACTTTTATTTATTATAAAAGTATATAAACAAAAACAAGGAGAAAGTGATTTGTCATGTGGCCTGACAAAATGTCAGAAAACAGGCAGACCTAAGGAACAGAATCTTATATCTAATGTTAAAGCTTGATAAAAAAAAGGAGCCCTGCTCCAGAACACTCACATGTTGAGACACCAAAAGCCCCAGAGGGACCGAGAACCTTTCTATGTTTTACACTGAACCTTTTCTCTAGGCATCTATATGAGTCCTAGTCAAATGTCAAATTTACGAACCCTGAGGAAGTGCACAGGAGGAACTCCGTATTTGCTTTGCCGCCGCTCTACATTGATACTAACAATCATCAGAGAACAAAAGGTTAAACATTAAACTCAAATCATCAAGCAAGAAAAGTTTCCCAGCAGAGGAAAAGTGTATAGTTGTAAGAGTGTATAGAGACCAGCAATTCTGTTTAGTCCTCTGCTCTTCCCGTGTTAGAGCATTTATTTAGACTTCAAACACAATTAAGATTAAGTTCCATCTTCTGCACAGTAAACCACTGCTAATAGTCTGTTAAAGACAGCATGATCTTTTAATGCATCTCAGGTTAGTCTTTCACTCTCTCTCTGTCTAATCCGGTATTTCTTCAGAGTAGTAAATTGTTGGCTGGAGGACCGTGTGCAGTAATCGACTCCTGCCCAGCATATCAGTGAAACATTTCTATATGAGAACTTCAGCAAATTCCCTCACTGTAATTACAAACACAATACAGTATGAGTAAAACCCTCTGCCAGAGATGCATATCAAATAAACTTCACACTTAATCCACGCGCTTTCCTTAAATCGCTTTTTTCATTCTGCCTTTCAACATTATTCATTTCCTAAGCTCTTTTATTTTTCTTTCTTCCTTTCTTTCTTGTTCAATTTCCTTCCTTTACTTTATTTCTCATTTCCTTTCATCTTTCCTTTACTCCCTGTCCATGTTTCCGTCACATTTCCTGTGTGTGTGTGTGTATATCATATCATTATATCATTATCATTATGGTACCATAAATTACTCAGACAGAATCATACTGAATTTTTCAATTCACAACAACAATCAGAACTATCAGTACCATTGTTTTCTCACATCAGCACAATCATGACAGTCAGGGCTGTCTCCATATACAAAAGGAAGTCTACCCTAATTACTGCACACACACAAATAAAATTGCAATTGCTTGATTTCAGTGTCGGGTTTTTACAGCTGGTTTTTACTGCAAGAACAGTCTGCATGCTTGCAGCCGAACTGTCGGTGTTTGTCTGGGCTTGATGCAATGACCCCAGGTTAGTTTAAATGAAATGTTATGTCATTTAGATTACTTCCAGCTTCTTGTGAAGTGTGTCTCAGCTTACATTTTAAAGTAAAAGTTAGGTTTAGAGGACGGGATCATGCATCCTTTTATTAGATATGATGTATTGATTCAGTTTTGTTGCTGGGGCCATGGTGGCATAGTAGTTAACACTGTGGCCCTGCCTCGGGTTTGTGTGTGAAATCACATGTTCTCCGTGCTTGGTGGGATTTCTCTGAGTACTCCGGTTTCCTCCTACAGTCCAAAGTCATGCAGATTAGGCTAATTGGCATTCCCAAATTGTCCATATTGTGTGAAAGAGCGTGTGTGTGTGTACTCTCCGTCCAGAGTATACCCTAAGTCTCACCAAGCACTGGGAGAACATGCAAACTCACCACATGGGCCTGAGGACGGAATCGAACCCTCGATCCTGGAGCTACGTAGGCTACAGTGCTAATCATTAAGCCACCACACCACGGGGAAACCAACCTGTTGATGTGAATTTGTGTATGGATGGTGTTCTGTGGAGGACTGGTGTCCCATCCAGGGCCACCACCTAATTTTCTCACCTTATGCCCATTGTTACTGAGAGTGGCACCAAATCTACCGCGGCTGTGATAAACAAATCAATTATGAGCGCGAACCAACCAAATGTCCCCACAAGGTGAAAACTTTTAGAATTGTCTGTCCTTGTGGATATCACACACACACACACACACACACACACACACACACACACACACACACACACTGATTGCTGTTTATTATTATTATTATTATTATTATTATTATTATTATTATTATTATATGCAGATCTGCTTATATACTTTTATTTATTATTACTCTTTTCATACAATTCTGTTTTTATTTTTTTTTCTTATTTTTATTTATATATTATTATTATTATTATTATTATTTTTACTTATTTATTTTTAATAACACTATCTACTCCTATTACATTCTTGTGACTTAGAGCATTGGCAATACAAATGTAAATATTTGTAATGCCAATAAAGCACTTTGAATCTTGAATCTGGAAAGAGAGAGAGAGAGAGAGAGAGAGAGCGCGCGCGCAGACGAACGCACTAATGTGTTGGCGCCACCTGGCGGTCAATCACTATACAATAAGGAAGGTATGTGTAAAGGTGTTTACTTTTTATTTTATTCCA
This sequence comes from Clarias macrocephalus, assembly GCA_011419295.1. Classification (NCBI taxonomy): domain Eukaryota; kingdom Metazoa; phylum Chordata; class Actinopteri; order Siluriformes; family Clariidae; genus Clarias; species Clarias macrocephalus. The sequence continues at coordinate 114,114 of JAAGKR010000214.1, read as the reverse complement.
TTTAGTTTTCGTAAAACTATTTTCCTGTCACATCATTGTGAAATACTGTCGTTTCTTTCTCTATTTTTCTCGACTAGGTGTTCGTTGTTTGGCTATTCTCATGGCTTGTATTTTGAAATTTGCTATCGTTTAGCTTCCGTGTTCGAGTGTAACGCTGTGAGCGGCCTGGGCCGCGTGTTCCTCTAATCACACTGCCGTTTATTCCCATGTTAAGATGCTGACCTGCAGAAGTGAATGATGTTAAGTTTGACGTCATTAATGAGCGGATCTGTCTGGACTTACAGAAGCCTTACTGAGCGGATAAGAAGAGGAATAATACAGCAGCGGGTGAGACAGACAGAAAGGGTTAAATCATCTTGTGTAATAGAAGTCCTTTTATATAGACTGTAGGAGACAGTTTTTGTCTTAATGAGGCAATTCTTCAAAACTTAGTAAAACTATATATATATATATATATATGGATTGTGCAGAACAACAGAACACAGTTATGAGAATAAAAACTCCCTCTATTATATTTTAATGGACATTTACCAGGAAGTCCCAGTTTGATGTGAACGCCCCTCGTAGTATGTAACTATGTGTAGTTATTTATTAAGAAACAGTGGGCATTGGTGGGCACTGATCCACATCAGTGATAGGTTTCTCACCTGCCATGCGGATGGCCTGGGTTTGGTGCCCAAACCCCAGCCACTGGAAGCAGGGCTGGTCCAAAGTCAGGATTAAATGGGAGGGTTGCATCAGGAAGGGCATCTGGTGAAAACCTGTGCCAAGTTGTGTGCAAATCGGATGGTCCACTGTGGCGTCCCCTGGATGGGAACCCAAAGGACTAACCACATGTATTAACAAACAGTATAAACAAATAAGCCATAAAATTATAGAGTAAAACTATTTGTGACACAAATGTGATTTGAACAGTAAAATTAATAAATCTAATGAATTGTTTCTAATAGAAACAAAATGGTATTCTTGAGAACCGGGACCAAACATTTTTGTAAAATTCTGAAATAATTTTTATTTTGATTATGATCAATTTTATTAGCTGAATCAACTGAGTAAAAACGGATTTTTTTTTTCAATCCTACTTGACCTGAGAAAGTCCTTGTCCGGACAAAGGGTTTACATTTTCAAATAGCTAAAGAAATCATTTGTTATGTGCTACTGTAAGTAAAGTGAGTTACATATTAATTAATTAATTAATTAATTAATTGCTGTTAAGAATGAACTCATTCAATATTTATACTTTCATTTTTAATTTGCTGAATTTGTGTCTTGAGTTTCTGTCAACATCGTCAGACATTTCTAGAAAATAATTAAAGTCAGAATCTTGTGGTCCAATAAAACTCCAAGAACCCTTTCATAACTCACTGTTTGTTTCATAACCTGTTCAGCTGCTCAGGTTCTTGTAACTTTTATAATTTTTTGTGTTTTAAAGATTTGACGTTAATAATGCTGTGGTCACAACCATTAAATGTCAACTCCATATCTATTAGATAATATAAAATTTGGGGTAATTTTTTTTTAGTAATGGTAGGTCTCCCGCCTGCCATGCAGAAGGCCCAAGTTTGATTGCCACGCAGTGCAGAAAACCCCAGCCACTCATGCAGTGCCAATCCCAAGCCCGGATAAAATGGTCGGAAGGTTGTGTCACGAAGAGCATCTGGTGTAAAAGCTGTGCCAAGTTGTTGTGTGGATTTGATGTTCTGCTGTGATGACCCCTGGACAGGAGCAGCCAAAAGAGCACCAACCACACTGACGCACATTTCAGAAGTTAACAAGCATAATGTGGAATTTTGTCGACACCATCAGGAAATTAATCTTATTGGTACTTATTGAGTGACAGTGTTGACAAATATATCCAAATTGTGTTTTATTACCCTACTTAAAATACTTTAAAAGTTTTCTTCAACAAAACATTAGTTTTTAAAAAAATTTATTGTTAGTATTCATTTATTTTTTTTGTTTGATTTATTGGTATGATTAGTATAATTTTATTCTGCATGGTTGGTGGCCTTCGCTGTTCCCGTCGAGGGGTTGCCACAGCTGACCATCCCATCTGCACAACAACTTGGCACAGGTTGTACGCCAGATGCCCTTCCTGACGCAACCCTCTCATTTTATATGGGCTTGGAACCGGTTGGCTGGGGTTTGGGCATTGGGTGGGAATCAAACCTGGAATTCTGCTTTAAAGTCATGAATCACAATTCAAAACCCACCAAGCGCGGGTAGACCATTGTAGCTCCAAGGTGGGAATTGAACATGGACCCTGGAGTTGCAAGATATGGCCTGTTTTTCAGTATGTGCCATCCCTGTAGACGCTTTGCATTCTGATCCGAGGTTTCAGCCTGATTTGATGGTTTGATTCTGATGTACTAATTATTTTTATGTATTAATTTTTTTGGGCTGTGGGACGAATAATTTGAGTTTCCATTATTTCTTATGAGAAAATTTGCTTTGATTTACGAATTTTTGTTTTGGAATACGAGCCCGCTTCCGGAACAAATTATGCTCTTAATCCAAGGTTCCACTGTACATCACTGTCCACTAGCCATGTACCGCCCTCTGCCCATGTACCACCTATGTCTATGTATTTTTTAGCTTGATTGTTCCGATAATAGTGTATTTATAATTGTTGGAGCCATAAAGTACATTTTTAATAAATCTCCATAGTATTTAACTTCATTATTACTTTAGATGTAAATGTAACTTTTTGTGACATATCTGTGACATATTTGTGACTATTGGCTTACGTAAAGGTCATAGGTCAATTTCATATGTTTATGGTAGCAACCGTTTAGTGTTTGATTTATTAGAAGAAGGAAGGACTCGGTGTTAGACAGTCTTTTGACCGTTCTTTGAAACCATATTTAATTTGAATCTTGAAAAGGTGTAAATAGTTCACACGTTTAATTTGTTGAGTGTCTTGTATCCAGACAAACGAAGATTAAACTGATACACTACAAGTTTTGTGGTTTTATGCATCAAATCCTTGTGCTGGTCCTTATGGAAATGGTGAAGAACAGGAAAACATAGATCGCCATTACAATAATAAAATACTACTTTTCTTAAGATTGAGAAATCTTATAAATATAATTACTACTTTACTGTTTTTAGATTAAAAAACAAGGATACATTTTTCATAAGCCACTTTTTATCCTAATTAAATGCTATTTAAAGGTACTGGTGCATTTCAATTTTTAAATAATTCTATGACTGTAACACAAAAAAATACTTGGTTATTAGACAAAACGTTTTTAAAAAAATAAATATATTTAATGACAAAATGCACTGAAAAGTTAATTTGTTTTATTGTTTTATTAAAGTTTGGTTCACATCTCACTGTTCAACAATAGGTATGAAGTTTTTGGAAATAATAAAGCAGTATTAGCAGTAATAAAGATTCTTTTTCAATTAAAAGCATGTTTTGTCCCAGTTCTCAAGAATGATTGAGTAACAATACAAACAAATTGTCAGGTGAGGATAGATGCAGACAATTTACTTAAATTGAATTAAAAAAAACAAACAAGACAAAAATAATCCAGGCAATGATATAGCACAGGACAACACAAACAGTAACTACTGTACTACAGATGCAAGACCAAGCCTAAACCCAGGACAAGACTATTTATAACCAACCTAAACAGACTCAGACCCAGGTGCACGCAACGACATGACTATGGTGCAGTGTATACTGGGAAATGAAGTCCAGTGGTCCGTCACTGGTCCATGTCCATGGGCTCAGGGCGCTGTCCTGTGGTTATCCCTGATACAAATGCATGGGTCATTAAGCAAGACATTTTTGTATTTTACAAATATGTTCTTTTACATATACAGCTAATTAGTTTAAGAGTATAAATTAATTGTATTGAATATTATTACATTACCAGCATTTCACAGTAGTTTAGAGGTTAGCACTGTCGTCTTGCACCTCCAGGATTTGCGTTCGATTCTCACCTCGGGGCCTGCGTGCATGGAGTTTACATGTTTGTCCCTGTGTTTGGTAGGTTTCCTTTGAAATGTAGATTTGGCAAATTGGCATTCACAAATTGCCCATAGTGTGTGAACTAAACGAGGACAAAATCTGGAAGGTAATGTTCAACAAACATATACTGTATAAACCTCATGATATACTGTAGTGTCCACAAACCTTTGGCCATATTGTGTTGAAATCAGTGAATCAAAATTAGCCTGATTATTAGTCTTACTAAGTTGGATATTTTAATTAATCACTCTTGTCAAGTTAAATGTATATATTATTTGAGCAATATGCCAGGACATACAGTATATGTATTGAAATGCTTGAAGTGAGTGTGAGGTACAGTAAGATGCTCATGTAACAGAAAGTGCCAGCACATATAGAAACGCAAGCTTGCACGCTTGATACACACACAGATTTAGAGGCATAAGCAATAGAGGTATAAGCAAGTAAAAAAGTGTGAAAGTTATACTCTATATCCATGGTTCCCTGTCTGGAAGCTAAACCCACCTCTAGGGGGCGCCAAAGATCACAGTGGGTGCACGACCAGACTTTGTCTGTCCTGAGGCTGTGAGGTTGTCTGAATTAGCTTTGCACATGTTAAATAAGATCACAATTACACACTTACAGCTTAATTAAAATTAATAAAAATTTTACATAAAAACAATAAAAAAACATAAATTTATTATTTTGTTTTGTGTATATGACCTGGGATGGGGCGTAGTGCTGATGGGGTGTATAGATTGTTGCAAGAAGTGGCTCAGAGGTTGGGAACCACTGCTCTATATGGTGTAAAGTATTGCGTTAATATTGGTGTAAAGTGTCCAAGTGACTGTCCTTAGTGTCTTTATTTAATTTATCGAGGATGTGGTAACATTTTTTGGTCCGCAAAGAAATGGAACAAACAAATGAACACAGATTTTGAGGTGATGCAAATGACCTGGTTACTTTTTTTTATTAATGATCACTTATGGCATTATAATAATTCTGTTAACCTGTATTAATAGTTTACAGTCTTTGTTTTCTTTGTTTGAAGTTCAAAGAGAAGCAAATATTGTGCTGATGAAAATACATATAATTTTATATAATTATAGAAACATGTCTTTGTGGCATCAAAGCAAGATAAATGGAAATATATTGTAGATAACCACAGTTTCTCTTCTCAGGCTCGGTTGTTTTTACCGTGTGGAGGTGTAGGTGGCGCTCTTGCTCCGCCTGTAGATTGCAGTGTTACAGCAGAGCAGGCGGTGAGAGTGTGGGCGCAGTGCTTCCAGGAACATGGAATTTCTGAGCCTCTCCTCTCCTCACACTACATCATAGCTCACGTCCTGGGAAAGAAAACTGTGAGTCACACACCCTGTCTTTTTCTGCACCAGTGCTTATGAGAGTAAATAAACACTGAATAATTAAAGGAAAACAAAGCCTTTATTTCTGACACACACATTTCAGCTTGTTATGAAGTTAAGGTCAGAGCTCAAGGTTCGATATGAGGGTCAAGAGTCTTGCTAAAGAGGCCAACAGTGGCAACACTGGCCATCACTCAATTGTTCATGATGTTAACTTTATTTGCTCTGTAACCATGCAATGAGAATTAAATGCAGAATATTAGCTTTTAGTTTGAGAGTATTTTCATCAGTGTTGGGTGAAACACAAAGGAATCAAAGCCAATGATAAATATCCAGACCCTGATTGCGTGTGTTACAAGAGTTAAAAAAGTTTGATTAGTCTGGAGCAAACAGTTTGAGGTTATTGTAAATGCTATGGATTCATTGAACGGCTCTTTTCTGTCTCTAAATGTTCTTCTGTTCCTTATATCAGTTGTCAGTTCTGCTCCTTGTATTCACCTTAACACTTAAAATAAAACCTATAGCATGTTGTTTATAGTCTTCATATTTCACTTGTTGATCCGTCTCCTGTAGTGTAATGAACTTTTTATATAGCACACCACACATTTGCTTTAACAACAAGCAGTTACCAATGTCACCTTGCAACTTCAGGGCTGGGGCCTCAGACGAGCAAGCGAGTGAACTTCAGATGAGTTCAGATCAGCGTTTCAGACGAGAAGCAGGCAGTCCCATCATGGCTCTGGCGTAATAAGAGAACATTCTTTTTAATGGTGTCCAAGCACAAGTTAATCACTGGGATAAGTGCATTAGTGTAGAAGGGCATTATATAGAGTAGTAAAGGTAGTCGTTACTTTCATTATTGTGTTCAGTCGTTCTGTGCAATCAAATGTCCCGGGTGGACTTGAACGCCCTTTACATCTACAGTCCTGTATTGCTGCCTTTTTAAAAAACATTTTTTAAGCAAAACTGCATAATGTGATGAGTCACGTAGTGGCGTAGTGGATAGCACTGTCACCTAGCACCTCCCGGGCTCGGGTTCTATTCCCACCTCGAGGTTCTCCACGTGGTTGGTGGATTTCCTCCAGGTACTCCAGGTTCCTCCCACAGACATGAAGATTAGACTAAATTGGCCAGAATGAGTGAATGCGCATGTGAATGTTGACCAGAGGTTCTTACACAGTCGTAAAATGGGAATAAATACAATGGTATTCATCATTGACCTTCACGGTCCCTATTTGGACTAAACAGGATTCGAGATGGATGGTTATATATTGTGATACATACTGCATAGCCTGTCATAGGAATGTTTTCCACAAATGTTATGTTGTATATTTTTTTCATGGCAGTCAACCCTAGGAGCAACAACTGGGTTAATTTTGCTCCCTATCCCAAATGTGGTGCAGTATGTATTAACATACACTGTCAGCTTATCAGGATATCAGCAGCGCCCTCTGGTGGCTAGTTCCTATGCAAAAAAAAAAGTTCCACTCTTCGTGATTCAGGTGTTTTAGCACATCATTGTGGCATTGAGCATTTCATCTTCAGTTTCCATCTGATATAAATTTTAGGCTTGCATAGTCATTTTAACCATGGCAGTACTGTATTTCTTCAGATTCTTGGTAGTTCTTGAGGATGTATGAGTTTTAAAAGTAAGCATTTAGGATTGAATATGACACGTCCCTTCTCCAAAACAAACAAACAAACAAACAAAAAAAACACCAGTCAGTATAAAATAATGGGCTTATTGTTTATGCTCCATATCAAATGACCTAGCTTATCGGACTGCACTCAAATGAGAAACAAGACACTCTATGACCTTCATGGATGAGTGTGTATGACGCAACTCAGGACTGTGAATCTGAAAAAAGCCCCTATTTATAAACTCTGTTAGCTTCCTTTATGAGGCATATGGCAGTTTTTATTTGTGTCAATTCATTATATTTCTACTGTGTTTTAGTGTGTTTGTGTGTGAGAAAGTGAGAGAGAATGTGTGTGGTAAACAGCGACAGCGTTTCAACAAACACACTCTCTTCAAAAAACACACAGTGACCTTCTCTGACACAATTAGTGCATGTTTGTGCTGAAACTTCTAGGAAACAAATGATATTTTCAGCCACTATCACCTCCATGTTTTTTATTTTTTTATTTTTAATAAATCTTCCTCTATTTGTTAAAGCTACAAAGTGTGAAGAAGAGAAAACTCCAAGACAGACTGAGTGACAAAGAAAGAGAGAAAGTGTGGGAGCTCTGTTCCAAACGTCTGACAAGGTACTGCCTCTCGAGTCTCCTTTATAAGATTTACAAGCCAAACAAAAAAGCATGTTTACATGCACACTAGTAATCTGATCATAATATGATTTAGGCAGATTTCTGATTGCCCAAATGGTCATGGTGGACGACAAGCTGTGATCTTTTAATCAGATTGCAGCTGTTATCTGATAGGCATACATGGAGTTTGGCACAATAATTGGGTCATTCAGTGCATGGATATTGCCCATGTGTGTAAAATCAACAGAGAGAAAAGGGCAAGATTCATCCTGTCTAGAACTGTGAATCATACGTGGACTGTTGATTAGTTTCCTTTTTACATTTTTTTTTGTTCTATTGTAAGCAATAGCACTAACATTTATTGGCTGATTGGTCTCAAGCACATACATTTCTTACAGGTTTATAGGTGTAGTTGCTTGAAAAATCTACTAACAGTATCTAATATACAGTAGAACCTTGGATTATGTGCATAATTCGTTCCGGAAGCGGGCTCGTATTCCAAAAACACTCGTAAACTAAATAGACTTTTCCCATAAGAAATAATGAAAACTCAAAATATTCGTTCTACAGCCCAAAACAATAAATACATAAAAAGAATTAATACAACATATAAAGTAAAAATAAAACAAATTAACCTGAACTTAACATTTAAAAAAAGTAAAAATAAATCCAGACAGTTAAGTGTTTCTTTTTGTGCGTGCAGGCGCCATGTATTTGTAAGTGTGTTTGTGGAATTGGCCCCTCGCCTTGTCTTAAACAGTAAAACTCCTTCTCCCTCCCACACCTCGCTATCCGGGGAGATCTGTGTGTGTGTGTGTGTGTGTGTGTGTGTGTGTGTGTGTGTGTATGAGAAGAGAGAAGAGAGAGTGAGATGTTGAGAGACGAGCACTAAGATGCAGCAGGGGACACTTATTTTGACGCAGCAGGGGAGACGATTACCCATAATTCCCGCAGCGCAAGAGAGAGAAAAATCATTGGCTCAGTTGTGATCACTTGCCGCTCGGTGTCAAAATAAGAGTTGCATGTGTGGTACATGATACTTGGCGCTCGTAAACTAATACTTGCTCGGTTTCCGATTAAAAATGTATTAAAAATACACGTTACTCGCAATCCGAGGTTCCACTGTACTATAAAATGCTGTGTAGCTTGTGTTGTTGATTTTTTTTCTTGTACAAATACATACAGTGACTTTTCCCCCTTTTTTGCTTCAACCCTCCAGTCTAATAAAAATAAATAAACAAATAAAATTAAGTAATTAATAAAAAAAAAAGATACAATACTCTCACAAAACTTGAGTATTTCTGGAAGATAAAAGCTGCTTCTGTTTTCTTCAAAAACTGTTGTATTTAGTTTAAGACTACTAAACATTTGCAAAATTGCAAAAATAATATTGATTCTCAGTCGACTGCTGAAGGATCAACTTAATAAATAGAATAATTAATAAGAAATTGTAATTTAAGTTGCATAATCGGTTAAATCGCAAGCTCTTATCCTGACTGCTGTAAACCCCAGAGGCGTCACAGATATGTGCTTTGTGTGTCCGGTTAAAGATGGGTCGCATTATGTATTATTTAATTGTAATTTTATTATGGATACAAAGTTTTCTTAGCACCCGAATACTACAGAATTTCTGATTCTAAGTATGAGATTGTTTTCTCTGACGAAACACCTGTGGAGTGCGCCTTTAATAACAGGTGAAATGTCAAATGATGGGTTATGATTGTCTGAAAATACAAAATGCAAATTGAAAGAAAATATACATTTTATTTAAATCATTTCTTTTGCTTATGTAGAATTGTCTGTAGACAAAAAATTTGTATTCATTTTTTTGCCAAGCTAGTGTATGCTGCAGCGTTGATTGTTGCTGTGTTCTGCTAACAAAGAATTTCTCAAAATTTTCATCATGTTCCTGGTATTTTAGCAGGATGTTGTAGTTGTTAGTGATTAGAATTCTAGCTCTCTGGAAAAAATTGGCTTAGCTCAGCCATAAGTGCTGGCTTATTGCGTTCCCAGACTGCTTTCTAGCTTTTAGGATTCAGCCAAATTTAGCACTGTTTTGACCTATTATTGGTATGCGTGTACTTATAATCACTTAAATTATTCAGTATAATTATACAAAATATTAGAAATTTCAGAAACCATCATTTCAAATTATGTTTGGTATAAATGATTAATGTCCAAACATCCAACATCATTACATATGTTAGTGTTTTGTTTATTTACCTTGTTAATAAGTGTTTTGTTACAAACTCTAAATATAATTATTCTGGCCGAAGTGTACAATTCTAATTCTAGTGAGATTTCCAGATCTAATCAAAACAAATACATAAAATAAAAGAAATAAACTAATGAAAATACAAACCAGATGAAACGAATCACGCTCAAAACAAAACATACATTCAGTACGTGGAGAGCCTGTGACTGAGCAGCGTGGTGAAAAGATCACCTATCATTCTGTAAAGTGTATTAACAACAACAAAATAAAGAAAAGAAAAAAAGGCAATCGCCTCTCATCAATCACTTCTCATTTCGATTTCCTGTCTTACATCACAGTAGTATCACGTGGTTGATATCCAAGTTTTTATGAGTATGAGAAAATGAGCGTGGCAGCAGACCGGTAACACAATAACACAACGCACGATAAGAGTTAATCTCTAATTTGATCAGTTTATTTACAGACAATATATCGTCTGTTTTTCAATGTGTCCATACATAAATATTATTCAAGTTTAATCTGGAATGCAGTCGTTATGCTGTAATCAAGTCTTTTATGTATCGCTTTGTAACACAGCTTTGTATGTTTGTGTTTTTGCGATTCAGGATGCCAGTACAGTATGTGATTGAGGAGTGGGACTTTAGGGATCTGACTCTGAAGATGAGACCTCCAGTGTTCATTCCCCGCCCAGAGACAGAGGTCCGGCATCCGTGTGCACATTCCTCCGACACCACGCAAACATTTCCAAACAGGACTCAGTGTCCTTTACAGTGTTTGCAAACACAGTAGTGTCACTTCTAATGATCTAGAAACATGTAGTGAGTTATGGGATAAACAAACTGTCTATGTGGGCATACAGGTAGACGTGATCCTTATGTGTGTGTGTTGGCAGGAACTGGTTAGTTTGGTGTTAAAGGATCTGCGCTCACAGTGGGGAGAGCATCCTTTGCGATGCCTGGAGGTGGGCTGTGGATCAGGTGCCATCTCTCTAAGCCTACTGCAGAGTATACCACAGGTTAGCCCTTTGATCACGTTATTTATATCATACCCTGTTACCAAGGTGCCAACATTTACACTTTAGCCAAAGCATTTATAATGTTTGTCTCCACGGTGATGTTTTTCAGCTTGTTTACAGAAACGATTAGAATTATTGAACGGACCTGAAATGCCAGTAAACTTTGACCCATGAATTCACCAGCCTCATGTTTGTGAGCCAGTCAAAAACAAGAAAAACTGTGGTATTTTTGGGAAGGTTAAAAAGTGGAGAAGCGTCTTGCTATTTTTTTTTTTGTTGTTGTTTGGCACTCATCTGGGAAAAAAATGGTCGATAAAATTTCTCTCACATTCACCCTAAAAGCACACAAGCCATAAACCGACATTCTGTTGGTCCATTACTACTTTACTTTTTTTTTTTCATGTAGTCTGTTAGTCTACACGCTAATAAAGAAAAGCTGAAGTGGGGAAAACAGAATCTGCAATGTAGGATGTTTTTTTATTCAGCAGTCTAATCTTGCCAGTCATCAGGGCAAAGAGGATGGCAGTGAAAATTTGCTGATGATGCCAAACAAACCACTCTTTGTCAGGCTTCTATCTCAGATTCACTGCAGGTCCTGAAATACACGCCACTCTCACAGTTTCTTTCCCGGACGCTCTTCAGTTACTTACTGTAACCGCCTGGTCCATAATCACTCTTACTGAAACACCTCATATATATATGTATACATATATTTTTTTTGTATTGCACACTTACATCATGTCTTATGTGTTTGGTTTCATCTCCTGTCTTATCCTACCTACTGCATGTTGCTGCTTTGTCTGTTGTTGCTGCTGCACTGTATTTGACGAACTGTTTAATGTTGCACACCGAGACTAAACCAAAACCATTTCCTGTGTGCGTGACTCATAAGCATAAAGTGTTTCGGATTCTGACTCAGTTTAAAAAATATATATATATTTTTATTTGCAGTACACATTTTCTCATTTTGAGTGTATAAAGTCCATATTTGAAAATATTGGTTTATTTAAGAATTTCCTGTTATGCAAGTAGAAAAAGTTTTTTTTTCTATTTAATAATTAACAATATTGAGAATGTTTGCTCTTGTACAAATAATCACTTGCACTCTACACATCTAGCGAAAGTGTTTTCATACACCTCGAGATCAGTTCAGTCAATATTTAGTAGTTAATTGTTCTGCTGACTTATGCTGTTGTTGTTCTTGTCAGCAGTGTTAGCACCTCTGCTCTCATTAAAGCAGCCAAAAAGCACTTAATTACTACAACATACCCAAATTATTGGTATTCATAATGAGTGTTAATATTGATACATGGCTCATAATAAGCTGTGTTTGTTGTTTCTAAGCTCAAGGCGGTTGCATTGGACCAAAGCCAGGAAGCAGTGTGTCTCACTAAGGAAAATGCAGACAGGTGAGCATAGTTTTTTTTAAGAGTTCATGATACCTGGATTGCTATATACTTGCTATACACTGCAAGGTTACATAGAGATGCTTTATTTCTTGTCAGATAACATAATATGGACATTATTAGTTATTAGTAGGCGTACACCTACTGTAAACCAGCTTAAGTTTGAAGAAAGCACAGGCTAGTAGAGGCCTGTTCTTTTATAGTGATAGTCCTCTTTGTTATTTTTTTTAACCTGATAAGAACTAACGTTGAGACAGTCATTTTTACAGAATATGTCCTTGATCAGCCAGCTGCTGTTGATATTCAGTAGGAGGGGAAAAAAATCTACAGTGGAAAAATTTTCTACAAACAGAAAAACGTCAGTTCTTGCGTATATTTGCCGTTAGCCAGTGCTTTGTTCAAATAATAATAATAAAAAAAACACAAAACCCTCTTTTATCTTTATTACACCTGCTTGTATTTAAAACATACCTCCTCCATCACTATGTTATGGATGTATCAGTGAAGCGGTTACTGCTGCCGTTAGTGGTGTTGGTTCAACAAAATTTCAAGGTGTTTGTTAACAGCAGATAAGCTGATATGGACGCCAGAATGAAACATTGATTGCATTGAAGTCTAGTCTCCTTGTACGAGAATGAAAGATTGTCCTTGCAATTCCGTTTATATCCTTTTGTCCTTCAACCAGCCTGTGTTAGCGTCCTTAGAGTGACATAACCACCAGTACTAATATCACAACTTGCTAATGTTATGGTCTTGATGCCACTCTTTCTTGGTTCAGAGGTTACCACAGTGTACCACAGTAAAACCATAGTTAACTATAGTTAAAACCATAGTAATCACTAGTAAAAACAAATGTAAATGGTGTATGGTTTACTGTAAGAGGAACTATGTGGTTATTTCATTCATGCATTCGATGCTAATTAGTTCTTTTGGTTTGATTGGATCCTTATAGCCTGGGGCTTCTGGACCGACTGGAAGTTTATCATCTAGATATTATGAAGGGTAAGTAAGTGATGTCTAAACGTGTTGCATTTTTGACCATTGAAAAGTTTTACTAATTGAATAATTGACTGGTTTATAGTAACTTTTAGTAACTCTTAGTTACTTTCCCCCCACATACATGATGTTATCCTTTTTGACTTGTATGTTCGCATAGAACACTACACAATTTTAATTTCTATCATTCGCAGTGACTATGAGTAAAATTGAACAGTGAGGCAGTGTAGCTGGTTCTGCATGCTCAAATGGCGCTTTGAATCCTTGATCTAAACATGCACCAAACAAACATGGCTGATCCACGGGGTGCGCACCCTGCAACCTACCGCCTGCAGAGTTGGTCCACTGCCAACGTCTGGTGCCAGACCCCATAGCACAGTCCCTGAGGGTCCAGAGCCTCCCCAGTGGCACAAGGGGCGGCCAAAACCTAGGTGGTTACAATAATGTTTTATGGCGGATTGGTTTAGTACCCCAACAAATATCTCTCTTAATTTGTACCACACACAAAATACAGCACTATTCCAACAACTTAATTCAAAATAGATTTTACAGTTCAAAAACATAAATATCTACAGTACATCAGTGTTACATCCCAAGTGTCCATCCCAAGAATCTCCGGGGCACATGGTGGGGGATACTAAGGTTGGCTTGCCAACTAGAGCTGTGTAATTTACTTGATCTTTTGTTGCCCAGTTCAGTTAATTGATTTGATGGATCTGTTTTCTATTCTGCCGTTAAATATTTTTAATTATTTAGGTAAACTTTCAAATGTTGAATTATTCAAAATTTTGAAATACTTCAAATGTGCAGCATTTTAATGGAGCAGAAAATGGCAAATTTCCAAAATCAAATCAAAATGAATTTGCACTCCACCAATGATTCATAGGTCTAATGCCAACCAATCACAGGGCACCATCTCTCTCTTGCTCTCTCTTTCTCTCTCTCTGTCTGCCGCACACACACCCACGCACACACGCATACATCCAATCATACTATGGGCAATTTGAAGCCTTCCTATGGCAGAAAAACTCCACGTGCGTAGACTGGAGGCAAGATAATACATAAAATTTGTGCTGTGATGAATAAAAACTAAGCCATTGTGCCAGTTGTAATATAATATTAAATTTTTCATTTTACCATTATGTTTGATATTACCATAAATATTTAGGATTAAAATTGAAGGACTAGCATGTACTGACTCCTCTGAATGTTTTTGAAGGGAAGGTATTTAGGTATAAAAAAGATGATTTGTACACAGTGGGTTTCTGAAATGTCTTCTGTCTTTTCATTTTAATACTTTCAGAGAAGACTTTGTATGATGAAACAAGTTTAAAGACTGGTCAATGTTTAAATTTAAACAAAAAAAGGGCTGAAAAACTATTTGTGTCACCAGTGTTTCACCATTTAAAAAAAAAAAAAGAAAGAAAGAATCAAGTATGCATGTAACACGTCTGTGTTCGCTGATGTTCTTTTTACGACCTCTTCCTTTGTATTTTTTCCCGTTTGGAGTTCAGTGGAATTCTGTGTGCTTGACTGGAATGACAGTAATAGCAGTTAAAGTATTTCCAAAGCATTCAAAAGAAATATGCAGCTGCTGATGTTATTGCATAATCTTTCTGCAGACTCTGCTCTCTTACTGTTAATTTCCTCTTTACTGCTAAGCTCAGGCTGATTGTGTTGTCTAATCAAGGTCATTTGGCAATCCCACAAGCTTTGGGTCAATGTGTGTGTCTCTTATTCTTAGATGCTGATTTGACCCTGAGAAGCTGCGCTCCTGTTGATGTAATTGTTAGCAACCCTCCTTACTTGTTTTCTCAGGACATGGAGTCTCTGCAGGAAGAGATACTCAGGTAGCCAAAGCACACACAGAAATCCAGTAAGCTATTGTCACATGTTAATTTTTGTCCTTTTAATTAGGAACACTTGTACACCTGCACGTTCATGCAATTATTTAATCAGACAATTATGGTGCAGCAGTGCAATGAATGCAGTCATGCAGATACAGGTCAAGGGCTTTATTGTTCACATTAAAGATAAAAATGGTATGACTGACCATAATAAGGCTCTTAGTGCCAGAGAAGCTGGATCAAGTCTCCTGGGATTTTTCAAAATCTTTAGATTTTTACACAGAACAGTTCTGCAGAAGGAAATGCCTTGTTGGTGAGAGAGGTCAGAGGAGAATTGCCAGGCTGAGTCCTTTGAGTGCTGTGGGTCGCAGCATGGGGCCTCTGAGGATGGGACTTGTTCGTCTGGCGCTTCACATGGGTGCTCAATTGGGTTGGGATTTGAGGAGTATGGTGGCTGGGCCTTGGTCTTTTTCCCTGTGTTCAGTGGGCTGCGGTGCACTGGATGTTCTGGTGCCTTTCTTGCATAGCCACCATCAACATTTTTTTTGGTGAGTTGTGCTGTGGCGGCTTTTCTTTGGAATCGGACCTAGCCTTTAGTCCCCGTGGACAAGGCCTTGAGTGTCCATGACCGTGTCAACAGTTTGCTGGTGTATAGTTGGTGATCAATGTTGTTCAGTTCATTTGTCAATGGTTATAATTTTATGGTATTTTTGTGTACTCCATATTGCTTTGTTTAGGGGTGGTAATATATATATATATATTTTAAATAGGAGGATACCAATTTAACAATGTTCAACATAATGTTTAATTCATCTATAGACTATGAATAAAGATAGACACAGTTTCATAGTACTATTTCAAAGCATTTATTATATTAAGTCTATTAAGTGCAAATAGAACCAGTTGCTTTTAGCTAATCAGTGTGTTTGTGTTTTAGGGGGTTTGGAATGTTTTTTTATTTATCTTTTTCAAATGAAATTAAAATGTTACAAAAAATTTTGACAATTTTTTTTCTTTTTAAGCAAGCAGATAATTCTGATGCCGATTATTTTTCTTCATCGCTGCAGATTCGAAGACCACTCAGCGTTGGATGGGGGTTTTAATGGCATGTCAGTAATCAGGCAGATTTTATCACTAGCACCGAGACTCCTTACAGACGAAGGGTAAGAGGAGGGGTGTTTGAGTGAGTGTGTGTAAATGTGTGGTTGTTTTAAGGATCCCCTGCAGTATGTCTTTTGCTCAGTGAATATGATCTGATGTCTGAGGTCTAGGAGACAGCGTATACTCCAGCAGAGTATAAATAGAATGCTCTAATCTCACTAAGGAGCTTAACCAGCACTTCTTAAGTGCTTCAAGGAATCCTGATCCTGGTCATGGTTGTCCACACTTTCATGGAAGCGGATACTTGTGTTCTCAGGATTATAGGGCTCCTTTCCAGTAATTTGGCTCCATAATTCACACAATGGTGAAGTGTGTTACTTGTTTATGAAAAAAAGTTAAATGTCTGATTTTCTACCTTTTTGTTCCAGGAAAATAAAAAATACACAACAAAATTGGCAATAATAGCTTGCGTCTGTGAGAGTCTGTGCATGTGTCAGCACTGAATGTTTTCTTGTTTCAAGAATGTTTCTAAACATATTGTTTGTCTCACAAACATTATCACTCTGTCGAGGCCACTAAATCTGAAGTCTGCATTCCTTTCCTAGAAAGGCGGCTTATTCTACGAAATCCAAATTCCATTGAATCTCATGTGTATTGTGACTAAAATAATTTAACATGTTATATCTTACTGTGATAAAATCTCATTCTTATTATTGTAGGCCCTCTCAGCTCTCATTCCTGCAGTTGTTCATTTGCTCTCCGTCTGCTTGCATTTCAGTCGTTTGTATCTGGAGGTGGATCCACGCCATCCTCCATGCATAAAGAGTGAGGTAGAGGAAAACACGCTGGGGTTGCAGTATTTGGAAACACACTGTGATTTCACTAACAGGTCAGAAAATGTGTAAAAAAAATTAAAAAAAAAAAAGTAATTTTATCCTATCTTAAGCAAATAATATAGGATAAAATAAAAATTTTATATTATTAGGATAAAAATGGCCTAATAATAAATAAATAAATAAATAATTGTGTATGTTCTTATATGAGTTAAAGTAATTTATTGTGTGGGGGTTTAGTGTTCCCTTGGTGATCTGAGTCTTCAGTTCTATAGTCCTTAAAGTAGCAGTGCCTCTTACAGATCTGTTGTTAACTTTTATTAGCATCTGGTACGTGATTCCACTAAAAAATTATGAGGGCTGTGCTAAAAGTCCCAATCCCACAGAATGTATATGGAGATGGCATCACAGACAAGGGCAACGTGCACAGATGGATAAAGAAGTTTAAAGAAGTGGAAACCAACACTTAAGATAATTCATGCAGTGGAAGACCATCAGCTGTGACAAAGGGGATTTTTAAAGTTGACAGGTGCAAATGCATCGCTTGTGATGGAGACTATGTATTATATAGAGTGTTTCATAAAGTGTGAGTGAGACATGTTTATGTTTATAGGTTTTTCATTTTCAATTGTGTAGGTTTCAAATTCCCATAAATGATTCTGATTCATTTTTATTTAAAAATGAATAAAAAAAAACATGATATGCTTTATTTATCTTTATCTTAGTCTCATGTGTTGATCAGAGTTGTGATTAAGGCACAGATGATTTTCACATTTTCAAATTGGGACACAGACCTTGATAAGTTTGGGAATGGCTGGCACAGATGAAGAGTTACACTACCAACATGTTCTATATGAACGACGTATGTCGGTTAATAAAAAGCTTGCATATTTTGTCCATGTTGGCCTTGGCCATGTTTGTCATTTAGTATAGTGGTATTAATTAATTATTAATTATTAATGATTAACTTTAACAATCTTAGATAAGATAATTTGTTGGATAAATGGAGAAATCAATTGATTGTGCATCCATATTTTTCACTGATCCCACATAATATACTTTTTAATTACATTCCTCCAGCAGCCAAATCCAATACGAGTGGGTATCAAAAGGTTTTGACATTAGCTTTGTTTTCACGTTGTATGTCCTCCCTCAGATGCCTTAAAACCTGTCAGTAGAATTCGCAGTTGACGGTCTGACCCCTGGGGACGATCTCTCGATGCATAAAGCCGTGAATCTCAAAAAAGACGATGAGCATGCAATTGGTCGAACTGCCTTTTGGTCTGGAAAAAAAATGGACAAGGTGTTAGGGAGTATAGTCCCTTATCCCACACACCAATTAGTGCTCTTGATCAGGGGTTAGAGAGCTATTTGGAATTCAGTCTTGTATTAGAGATTAGTTGGTTTTATAGCTGTAAATAAAAGAACACACATGGTTCACCGGCTATTTGGAATGATTTGGAAGCTAAGGTAGACATAGTGTTTTTTGTTTGTTTGTTTGTTTTTTTAATGACCAAGTTATCAGATGTGCTTTCTTGCTAAAAGTTTTTCTGTGAATGTCAGTTTCAGCAAGTAGTTCCCTTCTCAGTACTTTCACCCATGCTGGCGACCTACAGTTAATGTAATTATCAGTTATTGGGACACCTGTGACATGGAGTGATACATATAGTTATACCTCCCCGTGATGTTAAGTCCTATTATCACCACTCGTAAAATGCCTCTCGTCCAATCAGACTGCTCAGTCAGAACTAACTGATGTATAATTGTTAATATGGCGAGGTCTTCTGTGAGATGTTTGTTTATCAAATTTGGATAATTTCCAGTGCCAGTACTTCCTACCAGTCAGAAGTAAAACTGTAATTTTAGGTTTAGCAGCGTGGGAAAGTATTTAGGATAGAGAACTTCTCAAGCATTTTGTATTTTCTGTCTCTTAACATTTAATGTGAAAGAAAGAAGAAGAGGCTGGTGAGGAAACAACTATTTATAGCTTTGCATAAGTGTTAACAGGAACTGACTCACAGGACAGTACACAACATTAAACATAACTTAAAAGTGGGTGAAAAATAGGGCCGTTCCTTACTTAATAAATAAAACTTTGTAGATGGTAGCCACAGTTTGATGAAAGATAACCTACTTTTATATGTGGTGGTGGAGGAAATTAATCAAGTTCAGTGTGTCCACATCACAACTCTTTGCCATCGCTTATTTTTTTTTAATAAGAGCATACTGTGTCATGATTTATTCCTTACATAGGCATCAGTACAATGAGCAAATTAGAGATGAAGCCTTTCTTAATGAGCACCGGCACTTTTTCTGGTTTCCTTTACAGGTTGCGGTTCTGCATTCTTCAGAAGGGAGGATGAACTAAAAGAGGAATCTGTGGACTTGAGGCACTCAGACAGCACATAGCTTGAGAGAAAGCTGATCTTAAAGTGATGGCTCAAGCGACATACATGAAGAAGTGTATTCTGCACCGTTCTGCCAACATGTATTACTTACACCTCACCTCTTGTCGTAGCGTACTGTGATTCTGATGGGTGTTTTTAAGGTTTGAGTTTTATTCCAGAAATGGGTTATAATAGGACAGACCTGCCAGAGCACTGAGATTTAGTCTACTGCAGTTTCTTTTTTTGCATAGTGTTGCTAGAAGGAAACTCTGACCATAAATGGTAGTAACACAAAAGTAAAAGTAACACAGTATGACCTGTTTGAGGGCTATTAACACTTTGAAGGTGTTGTCATGCTTGTAGGATTATTTGTTTAATAAACCTGTCTTGTTCATGGGGGTGTGTTCATGTTGTGGTGTAAGACTCTGTGCCAGGAATGGGAGCTGCTGGTCTAAATTCCAGTCAGTATTAGTATCAGATGACAGGCGACTCTAGTGTTTCGTCATTTCTTCTGACTACTGCAGTTATGCACTTGCGTACAAAATATGGTGTAGCCCAATGACATAAAAAAAATAATAAAAAAAAACTCCTTGAGCTCTATCTGTAATTGAATTGACATTTATATTGGAATATTATTACCATTATCCTAAAAATACATCATTGTATTTTATTATTTTACTATATCATTTTAATAAACAAAATATACTCTTTCTTAAGATGTTATCTTTTCAGACAAATGTTTAAAACATTCAAACAAAATTTCCAGTGAAGACACAGTGTAAATTTAGTTTGTATAGAACACTTAGGAGAAAATTGCATTATGTTTTAGATACTTTTAAGAAAGCTCTTTTTATGCTCTAAAAGAAATTGTGTGAATTGAGCTCAATGCTCTGAATATGACCTTAGCCACAGTAGGTCAGGTTGTTCCCAAATGATCTCAAAAGTTTCCCCAAATATCTTGTGGTTTGTGAAATCCAACTTCTCCAATCTACTAAGTCTACGCACAGCACAGGATTTCAGTTTGTAAATACATAAACAAAAAAATCCAGTAGTGTGCCAAAATGCTAAATGTCATGTGACATAATTCTTGACACTAGTTGTACTGGTAGGACTAGCTAACGGGACGGGAGTTACTATCTAGTAAAATTACTTTTTCCACATAGTCCTGCAATAATAGTAATGTTTTTTTCTTTTTTGTAGTAACTAGTAAGGCAAATGTGAAATACTTTTGTGTTACATTTGCTTGAATCGTGTGTCAAGCATCTGTGCTTTCTGCAGTTCCGTGTACAAATTGTTGAAAGTCGAATGCTTCATTCTGCATATTGTATGATCGAAATCACTATATTATAGGCACTTTACAATCCGTGTATCATTCATTCATTTATCACTATAAAAACAAAAATCAAATGAGAGAAAAATCTAAATTTTTTTACATTTGTTTCCAAAAAAAAAACAAAAAAACATTTTGAGCAGATGTAACACATGCCATCTTAGTAACAGCTCACAAGTGTAATACAAATCTGCAGCTTTTGATGTAAAAATCCCACGCCAGTTCCCAGAAACTTAACAAATCCTTTAATGTTTGTGCGAAATGTATTACATCTTCATTTTATTATGTTTGGGATTATCACGTTAAAAGCTATAGATTTATTTGCAGATTTGTATTAATATTTTTTTATTATGTTTGTTGGCTGAAAGGCTAATGAATACTTACTTTCAATTTTCAGTTTTTCATCACACACAAGTACTGTGACCCAGAATTCTTTTTTCTTTTTTCATGTTTTGTGTTAGATAAGTTAAAATGATTATTGTTACTTTTATTTTAGAATTTTTTACTTTTAGAATTTTTTTCTACGGTGCATGGCAATTTTTGTGTGCCAGTTAAGGAAGCTAACTTGTAAGTGGCTGAGGTTGCCTCACTTTAACAAGCATGGAAGCAGGATTAATCAGCTGCACAGGGCTTTTATGGGCATGGCTTTTATACATTTAGCATTAACAGCGCTGAAATTGGAGATGAGCGTCCGTAAGCTTTTCGTTTGCTTACTTGTATGCCATTTGATATACTATACTATACTATACTATACTATACTATACTATACTATAGGTACAAGTGTAATGCATTAATTTAGATATTTAGGTATAATTGTAATGTTACATTGTTAAAGAAATTTAATAAGTAATAATAATATATTACTTTGACTGAAAAATAACTAGTAATAGTAACTTATTACTTTTATTAGTAACTAGCAAGACTGGTAAGAGTGACACTGAACTTGTCGGCCATGTGTGTTTTGACCTGAAGTCACGTTTGTTCAAGAGGAAATTCTGCAAAATACTCGCTTCTGAGAGTCAGGATCATTGATCGTGTCTGTTATGTTTTATTACAGACTGAACTTGTAGTTTGAACTTTCTGAGACACTGTAAAGTTTGTAATTCCATAATTGTGTAACTGTTGGTAACTGTAAAGATATATAAACAGTCGGTACATCTGGAAAACTCAAAGCAGCTTTTAGCTTCTATGATTGCTCTTAGAAATCCTCCTTCATGTTGAATACCTGGCAACCCAGATAAACAAGATTGTTTATTTCCGTTGTTGTGTTTTCATTTTCTCTTCCTTGTAAACCTCGTTGTGCACCGCTTCGTACGTTTGTGTATCTGGCTGAGGGTTCTTGCATGTGGTTATAGTTTATTGCGGTGAGTCTGAGTTCTGTGCACTTTTGTATGTGTGTGGAAGGGTGCAGTAGGCTGAAGGTAATTATTGTAGCAGTTTCTGAGAACTTCCCCTCCCGATGCTAGCCATTCCCTAGAAGCACTGCACCATTCTGCGAAACAGCTGGCAGCCTGCCGCATGCTGACTTGCTCCTGAACAAACACACACACACACACACACACACACACATACAGAGAGACATATTCTCTGCAGTACTGTTTTAAGTGTACACTATGTTTTGTCTAACTGCCTGCCAGACATGCAGGTTAAATCACTTGTTTCCTTTGTAGCAGGTTTGAACAATGCAGTTTAAAACCCAGTGTAGCTGATGTAAATACACTTATGTTTACATCAAATACATCATATAACCTTCAAAATTAGCGTCTAAAGCTTCAGTTAAAATCCTAATAAAAACAAAACCAAAGCATTTAGAGTAAACAGAAGTTTGAACTTTAAATATGCCTTTATAAATAGGGTTTAATTAAGTAGCTCAGCTTCAAATAATTGTGTGTATCTACATATATAATTTTTTTGCCCAAAACAGTGATTCCTATAATGCCCCCTAACACACACAGGCTCTTTTAATTTGTGATTTTTTTTTTTTTTTAGTGCCACATTGCTGTTTGTTTGTTTGTTGATCTAATAAGCTTTTGAACACTGGTGAATAGAACTGCAGTGTGATAAAAAAGATAAGAGTTTTAATGACGTTTTAATGGTTTCGGCTTTGTCAGGCTGGTTCTGTTCATGCTGACGAACATAATCCGGTTGTGTGTGGAAAACCGAATTGGCTTTCCACACGCAAACATCCCCGCAGGCGTTTACTGAGAATCTAGTACCCGGAAGACAAGTGATTTGGCTGAGATTCTGTTATTTATTAATGTAGTTCAGCTCATCCTCTTTCCCAGATCTGCCTTGTTTTCTTAGAGCTCTCTGCTGGGTCTAGGAACAAAAACACAGACTAGTTTTGGTCCTGTGCAGCTCCTCATGCTTCAGTCTTCGAGCTCAGTTACAGAGGTAAATTGTATGTTAAATATACACAGTCTTAATACCCTCCTTATTAAGCATAAAATGTCACTTTAAATATAAGAACTCAGATCAAAGTCAATAAATAAATATATTTATTAACATAAATATATTTAATAAGATCACATAAAAGAGCTTAAATGGTTCAGTATTTTTCTTTTATTACAAAATAAAAAGGATCTTTGTCCATAAATATATACAAACACCCACATTGTGGGGATAGAAAAAATAAATTATTCTGGACTGATTATATAGTAGTATGTACCAGAACGAATTTCGCATAGAAAAAAGTAAAAAGGAAAGAGAGAGACATCACAGGGCTTTGAATTTATGTTGGTGTAAATCTGGCAGCCATGTTGCAAGCTGTAGTGCTCACCGGCAGCCCCTCACCCTTGATTGTCTTTTTTTTTTACTTAAGAATTTAAGGCCAAAAATGAAATGTACACATTTCTTCCTTAATGGTAAGCCCCAGAAATTTGTGTTTGAATTTTGTAGCTAACAAGTAAGACAGGCTAGTCGCTAATTTAGCATTGTGCAAACGGAACTCCAAAATAATCACATGCTCGTCAAAAAGGACAGTAAATGGTTCCTATAAAAAAAATCATTACATGACTTTAAAAAAATAACAATAAATTAAAAGATTACTATTAGATATCAAACTTTGCGTGAGCATGTTGATAATGTAAACAGTAACTAGCTGGCCTAAGTCAACTAGCTACAATTGTTTTGTTTGTGTTCTAAATACAAAAAAAAAAAATTAAAGATGTCCTCAGGATTCTTATGTGTAATCATTAAAACACACCTAAATCTGATGTTTTATTGTTTTTTTTTCTTTCTGTGAAATCTACCTCGGAGCAGTAAATCTGAAGTAAACAGTGTTTATTTTGGCTCTATATTGGTAGATGTGTGTATCCTGTTATCTTGTTTTATATGGATCACTCTTTAGCTAGCTAAAGTTAGCTAGTCCAAATCTGATTTTAGTGCAGAATTATATTCTTTGAGGAAAAAATGTCTCTGAGGAAATAGTGGTCTTCAAAATTGCTGTCTTCAATGGAGCAATGTCATTATTAACGTCTTATTAAAAAAAAAAAAAGAAGAAGAAAAAAAAAGATGTCATACAATGTATGAAATCACAGTACCAATTCAATATCCATTTCAAATAAAACCCTAGATTTAGGCAAGTGTGTGATGATTTAGACATGGAGTTTTAACTATGCCTAAACAGCTCTATATGCGTCTGTTAATTAGCTACATTAACCTCGTAGCTCAAACCATGGGAAAAATTGTGTAGCTTTCATTTTTTTCCCTTTTTTTCTTAAATCAAACACTGATGTGATATGACCGGCTATATGTTGAAGGGAAAATTGAACATACAGTGGTCTTCAAGTTTTTTAAAGGTTCAACAAGTTAAACCATGTCTAATTGTTTAAAAAACATTAGAATGCTGACATCAATAAGCTGCAATCTTCCTTTTGGTTGTTGTTTGAAATGCTGTTAGGTTCCAGTAAATTTCCAATGTAGTCACCATTTGGGAAAAGGAAATCTAATTTATCCCACAGGAGAACAAAGATTGTCCAAATCATAAATTAAATACAAGACGCAAAGGAAAAAGTGTTCTTGAGCTTTAAATATAGCCACCATTGGTTAGTGAGCCAAAGCTCCATTTGTCTCAAAACGAGCTTTCACCTGCATCATTTTCATTAATGACATCAGCATCCTCTCTTTTATGTTCAAGTCGGTGTTTCCATGGTGATGTCAGAGCTTGAAAGGGTACTTCTGTAGGTACTGCAGTAATGGCTTCGGTAGAGGCAGCTTCTCAGGGAAGGCTGTGCACTGATTAATTGCCAAGCGTGCAAGATGCTGTAGAGATGGAAAAGCCTTGGGCTGGCGGAGTGGATGTTTCAGCTTGAGCAGCACAGCACACTCCTTAGGTACCGGGGGAGTTACTGGTTCACACTCGTTGTCCTGAGGCGTGTCACGTCCCCTTGCTGAGGTAGCATAATGCTGCACCAGACTCAGAACGTCAGGGAAAGAGAGGAGACGAGCTCGTGCTGGGGAACTCGAGTCGAGCTGGAAGCGCCCGTGATTGTATTCGATGCGCACGTTAGTCGGGCCGCGTCCCGTTTTGACAGATAGGGTGAGCATGTAGAGAGGGTGACTGCTGTCCCTAATGAGAAAAGTACCCTCTGGGGCCGCCTCAAGGAGTGAATGGGCCTCGCTGGCTGTAATGGTGCCCCAGTACCACCCTGAAACAAAAAAGGAGCAAAAAAAAACATGAAGCTTGGTGACTTAGTAATTTAGTCTTTTGAGTTTAAATTTCAGGACAGCCAGAGAAATGTTTAAACCCTTGTGCAAGACTCTCAGGTGCTTAGTTTTTGTGCATGGATTCTGTTCGTCTTTGCCCTTAAGACACTCTGGATAAAAGACAATTGAATTAAGTTTTTGCAGGAAAGCCAAATTTCATGACACAAAAGAGACCTACATCACATCCAAGCTCTAAGATAGAGCATTTGCCATTTTGTCTATGAGTAACACTGTTTAGGCTGAACAAACATGTAGCTCTCGTTCCAAAACCTTGACTGTAAACTCGTTAGACTGTGGCTCTAAATGTGATCTGGAATAATCGGATATGTTTCTCGAAAACAATGTGATATTCATTTGCACCTGATTCTCAGCTAAAGAAATGGCAGATATCTTGTTAAAGAGGTTACCTGATGCATCGAGGTAACAAAAGTTGCTGGTGATGGTGCACAGGTCTTTGCTGGGGTCCCAGAACTTGGGGGTGCTGTGAAGGCAACGTGCTGATGACGACGAGATTACTGAAACCCCGAGAGGAACCACCTGAGACTGCGAGTCTCCTAACAGAGCTCTGGGACTGGAGAAACAAAGAAGAGAAAACACGTCAGCAAAAGGGCGAGTGATCTGACGATTACTTTTAAATGACACTGAGGCACATGCATTATTCACAGCTACATCTGTTGCTATTTTTATAAATGGAAAGAATCAAATCTGGCAGTAGATCATAGGGGCAGAGAAGCTCTTTGTTCTGGAGCTGACTGTCGATTGATTTGGTGTGTTGGTAAGCTGAATGGCTATATATGGCTGAAACCACTGTATATATATATATATATATATATATATATATATATATATATATATATATATAAAATATGTCATATAAATATGTCACATATATATACACATGTGTGTTTGTGTTTATTTATAAAAACTATTTGAAAGATCACATTTGTTTTTTACTATAAGGGACTGCAAGCAATCACTCTATTAAAAAAACAAAGACTACAATGAATCCATGTGATAAAGCCACACTAATCTCATACAGAATTACTACTGTGAATAATAGGAAGCAGAAGACTGGGTTGATCAATCAGTCACTTTCTGTTTAAATTCCTTACATTCAGTTGATCTATCAGGACTCACCCTTGAACGCAGAGGATCATTGTATGAGTAAAAGCTTCAGTCAGGTTCCTCGAGCACTTGTGGTAAAGTTTCTCAGTCGCTCCTGAGCTGCTGCTGGTCGGGACTCGGTGCCTCGCCGCGATCTGAAACTCTTCTTGCCCCGAGGCGCTTCAACAGGACCGCAGCTCTCTTTGAGAAAATCGCAGACGTTATAAATGAATAACACAGGAGCGAAGATGTGTCTGAAACGGCATCCGGTACGATTTGCGCTAATGAAGCGTGTTACCAGTCTAAAAGTGTGCATTCGACACAACTGTGGGCTCTGGTGTGCTGATTCCGCCTGAGTTCCAGGAACGACTATTCTCCGAATCAGCGCGCGCGTCTCAGCACCTCTGACGCCATCAGTGACTTTGTCTCAGAGTCGCGCCCACGCCCCCCCTCAGCCCAATAATTCCTAGTACAACTCCCATTTTAGTCAGTTTTTATGTTATTATTACTTTTTTTTTTTTTACAAACGGTTCGAATCAGTTTCCCCAAGATGTTCAGTCGCAGCAATATGGGACTGATTGAATCTTAAAAAAAGTTTATTGCAAAATGTAATGTGTGTTTCCTTTTTTTCCGCTTCATAAACACTGCATAGATACAAGCCTTTCCTTGGAGCTTCTCGTAAAGCCGTTCTAAGAACTTTCCAAGAAAAAGCGAGCGTTCTAGGGACTCTGACCAATCCCTGTGCGTGTCGTTTCCCTGAAGCCCCGCCTCCGCTCCGGTGATCGCACCAATCAGCAGCACGAGCTCCACCTTCAGCGCTTCGGCTCTGTTTGATATTTACTAATGACGGGAATTCCGACTCGATTCAGTGAATCAAAAGAATCGACTCAGCTCACCTACTGTATAACACCCGAGTGTTTTAATAGTCTCCCAAACAGCTACTGTAGCGTCCCCCAAACGTCTGCTCGTTCTCTTATGATAAACACAATATATACGGAACATAAGCACTAAATGACGTAATACTTAGCTTTGTGTATCAAATCACATTTACTGCACTATTTTTTACTATTTATTGACGTAAAATGTGAAGACGTTTCCTAACGAGTAAAATTTGAAGATGTGTCCTTGCGGGCGTGCAAAGAGTCAACTTCACGTTCACTCTCAATGGAACTGACCAACTTTATACTGTAGTGATCAGCATTATTAGAGAATCATGAGAAACACAACAGTATCATTTCTATTCCAATCCTTTATATTATTTAATAAATGAAAAACAAATAAAAAAGTAATTTAAATTAGCAATACATTAAGTTATTTTAAAAAATAAAGGAGGGCTTTTCAATACGTGAGTCAACCAGAAACAGTCAGTATAAAATGCATCCTTTTTTTGTAGACTAGGAGCGCCTGCTGCAGTGCCGAATCTCCAACTGCAGTTTTTGTGATTTTCCGCCCCCTACCGTCAAAAGTGTAATAGTGCATATGTAGAACACGAGAAAACGAGCAGCTGCAGTTTCAGGATATATTGAGATACAATTTTTGTGCGCCCACTAACGAGGCGGATAATAATAATAATAATAATAATAATAATAATAATAATGCATGTGCTCAAAACAGCCAAATAATAGTGATTCAGTCTAGAACTGCTAAATTGCTAGAGTGCTCAAATTGTAGTTTATGTAAATAGTTGATGTTTTGGGGCTGAAAAAATCAGAAGAATATCTGAGAGTGACACGCTATTGAACTTTAGCAATATTTTTGATCAAGGTATCTCTCACAACAGTTTTTCTATGTCCTTAAAACTCAGAGCATTTTAGACATTTTTTTGTTTTGGTATAATTTGGTTTATTATTTTGCTAATATATAAGACTGGATTGTGCAGTATAGAGTGACATATAAATTTTTATCATTTTACACCCTAGCCAATATTATAAACTGAATTTAATTTTAACCTCTGAAGCCTCCATTAGCACACACCAGCAAGGCATCCATATAAGCACATCTATTTTTTAAATCGTCATCGACCAGATCTGTGCTGGTTGGGTTTCACATGTTTTAAAAATTAAAACACTGAGCATATTTTTCTTAGCATATTATACATTATATGTCCAAAATATTAAAGACACCTGATCATCATGCCCATACTATATGTGCTTGTTGATTCAAAGTTTTTCTTATCTCAAGTTTACTGCTCTTTTGCTGTTATACCAGCTTCTTCATTCCACTGAAAAATCCCACTGGGGATATTTTCACTATTTACGTTACATACTGGCAGAAATGATGGAATCATCACAGAATGTTCATTCACAGCTCATGAATTCACTCATGAATTTAATGTTGGAAAATTGATGAGGATAGAATTACATTTCTAAAACAAATACAAGCATGAGTCTCAATGTTTGAAATATTCTGCAAATAGGTTTGAGTACTTATAGACCTTAATGAGTGGGTTCTGCTAATTGAAAGTAAACAATGGGAAGGATTATAAAACTCATAAAAGACAGAAATACAACACAGAGTGTGACTAAAGATGGCTATTCCCAGTCAGCTATGTCTAAAATTTGCAAGTCTAAACCAAATGGGAAGGTTATAATATATAATACACTCAAAAGTTTGGACACACTTTCTGCTCTAGTGTTTTTCTTTATTTTTATTATCCTCAATATTGCACATAAATACCAAAGACACCCATATATGAAGAGCATGTATGGGATTATCTGGTAAACGAAAGAATTTATTGTCCAAAGTAGCTACATTTAATTTTGACGACAGCCTGGCACACTAATAGTATTTTCTCATCCGATTCGCAAGGTAGTCACCTAGAATGTTTTCATTTCACATGTGTCCCTTGTCAGGAGTTATGATTGATTGAATGATTGATTGATTTAATTTATTGTCCTCAAAGAGGAAATTCTTTCCCACAGATGGCATCCACATAGCACACATTCTTCATGTACAAACAATAGTGCACACAAGAGAGAAGTGCATACATAAACAGGTGAAGTAAAAAAAATGTATTAATTAAAAAAAAATTTAATAGTTAATTTGTGACATTTCCTTAGTTGTTTTGTACAAAAAATGGTGCCCTATTAGTGCTGCTACAACCAATGCACTAATTCATATTATGTCAAGAAACACTCAGTTAAGTAAAGAGAAAAGACGGTCTATTATTACTTAGAAAAATTAAGGTCTGTCAATGAAAAAAAAAGAAGATATTTTTGATTGCATCTCCATGTGCAGTCACCAAAATCATCAAGAATTATGATGAAACTGGCTCTCATGAGGAACATCTAAGGAAGTAAGACTAAGAGCTACGTTTAAGAGGATAAGTTTATTAGAATGACCAGCCTCAGAAACTGCCACTTTACAGCATCTCACACAAATGCTTCTCAACTGGCAGTTTCAAGGGGCAGAAATATTTCAACATCCAATATTTAGACAGCATTGCATGAGTCAGGCCTTCATGGTTGAATTGTGACAAAGACACCAATACTTTGGAAGAACAACAAACAGAGGAGACTGGCTTGGGCCAAGAAACACAAGGGTTGGACATTAGATCGGTGGAAAATTATCTAATGGTCTGATGAGTACAAATTAAATTTTTTTGCCATTGTTATACGTGAAAAAATGTCATAGTGCCAGGATACCAAACAAACAATTTCTCTTGAAAATAGGAAATGCAAATTAAAAACAAATGAATAGAAATAGGAGTCACCCTTTGTAGCAGAACTGTAAGAAATCAGTCTAATAAAATAGGATTTAGATATAGAAAAGTCACAAGAAAACCAGCACTGAAAACCTAACCATAAGAAAACAGAGGAAAAGTAATAACGGAGTGCGAATGTGGATGATTGGAGTAAAGTGATATTCGGTAAAGAATCATGAACTTGCATTAGCTAAGAAGATGATGATGATGATGATGATGATGATGTCTGAAGAAACCTTTCCCACTCATTTGTGATAGAAGCTGCCATCAGCAGGCAACAGACAATGCACACATGTACATTGAATTTTGGGACACTTTTCTCGTTCCATCAATTTAAAAAAAATTGTTATAAAGAAATTAGGTTAAGGAATTTTCAGGATGATAATGCATATTGTCACACAGCAAAGACTGGTAAAACCTCTCTCAATCTGATTGTACATTATTTTCATTTTTCATTCTGTTGAAGATATGTTTTTCATGAAGCCATATATTCATATCTTCATATATTAAACAAAAAACTTTGTTTTGTATTCTATGTAATTTATATGCTACAAAGGGGCGAAAAAGATGGCATTCTCTAAATGTGGTGATTTCATCATTCTTAGCAATTAAATTAATAAGTATGTTTCTGGGGTGGTTACCAAACAAAAAGAGTGCTTATGACATGGATTGTGACAGTTCTACTGAAAATGACTCATATTGGAACTTCTGGCTTGTAGACAGAAAATAAAAATTTTATGATCCTGATGTAAAACACAAGACAGTTAATCTCTCATGTCGACAAGCTTTGTGGCAAACCACCCAAACCTGAACAGTTTAAAGTAACCAGACAAAGACTCAACAGCAAAATAAATAATAATAATATATATATATTTTTTAAAAATCACAGTGAAGGAGCAGTTGGCCAAAGTCTCTGCTAAGCACATGAGACTGGGCACTTACCACTTATATTTTAGACATTTACATGCTGTGTAATGAATCTGCAAGGCCCGTTTCTGAGTCTTTAAGAATGAGGCATCAAATTGACCCTGTGCTCTGACCCCAGCCTACTAACAAAGATGGGATATGTGAAGAATAAAGAATTTTAGTGTGCAATAATGCATATGTGACAAATAAAAGCTGAACTTTAGGTCTTTTCTTTGGTTAAACCTTTTTGGTTGGATATTAATTACCATCCCATGGGTATAGAACCCATCCAGATTTAAGACACTGATACAGTAAGCCTGTGTGATTTTCCATGTCCTCAAAGATTCACCAGAGTTTGGATTAATATTTGTGTTGTTGTTTTTTTTTTTTTTTGTAATTTTTTTTTACTAACCTCCTGTGGGCATATTGTGTAAGAATGTTCCAAGAACTTTTACTTTTGTAATGTCAGAGTCTAACACTATAAATCTGGCCATGAATTACCTTTTTGACAGTTCCACTGAAAATGATTCATATTGGAGCTATCTGGCTTATAAAACAGGAAAATGTATGATCCTGATGCAAAAGATGACTAAGTTAATCTGTCATGTTGACAAGTTTCTTGGTAAAGCAACCAAACCTGAATAGTTTAAACAGCCAGAGAAAGACTCAACAGCAATATGAGCAGGCACAAGCTATTGTTTATGGCCACCTGCAGAGATCATCCACTGAGGAAAAGGTGAATGTTTTGTGAAGTGATCACCTCTCTGCATGTAAATTTCTAGCTTGGACATACATGTAAATGTACAGTTTAGTGGTCATGATGTCAATGAATATTTGGAAAGTACTCTAAAAGCTATAATATTGAAATATAATGGACTGAGATTTTTGCATACACACAGGTTCACACCTCACAGGAAAAGGAATCAAATCAAAACTTAATGTACATGATCTCTATTTAATGAAATCGTACAATAATGTATATAAATAAAATTTGCAGTTTAGACAAGGTTAAAGAGAGGAACAGCTTGAGAATGGTTATGATAATGTATTATTATTTAAAACTGAAAAAAAAAAAAGACAGATTTTCTGTAGAATTCTGTTTAAACATTCCCTAGTATCATATTCTGCATCATACGTTCATAAAATGAGTGTAAGCTGGTGAACTGCTGCCAGAAGAAGCTTTGCATTTTACATGGGAGATGAGTGACTGACATTCATGAAACCATTACTAGTAGCATTTTGGAATACTGTATTGTACATACTGTACAACTACTGTGACACTCACATTCATTCTACTGCCATATACTGTAATCTAATATACAGTAATATTGTGTAAATTAATGTGGATGCACTGTAAAATAAGAGTAAATATGTTTGTAAGTTTGCAAGTTTAAGTTGTCAGTCATATTCATTCCCAATTGAGGGCAGTTGGTTATGTGGTCAGTTTGAGAGGTCTACCATTCATCTCCCAGTGAAACTCATGACTACAGGGGTAGCTCAAAATAATGTTTTCAAAATCCCATTTTTCCAATGACCGAGAATAATCATTTTGATTTGTTACAACACTGTGTACTTGTGTCTGTAAAACAAATATTAAAGATGAGTACAGGCTTTCCATGAATGCCTATAAACACCATGTCTGAGGCTTCATAGGTGATTTTCATGTCGGCTGCACTGTCCACTGAAAACAGATTAAGTGAAATCAGTGAGTAATATGATATTGTAGTCTGATATGTGAGCATTTCATTTGCTCAATTTGAAATGTCACTATGGCTTAAATTTTCGGGGAAGCTCGTTTTAAATCAATACAGGGTTTTAAAAAACCTGGTACAAAGGTGTAGTTGTTTGGTGAAAATTCGTTGAATTATCAGTGATGACAGAGTTATCTATAAAAGTAATCAGTTATTGATTTGCACTGAAAATATTCCTAGAATCTGAGTTAAGTTTACACACCCTCTTCACATTTTCTTCCAATGTTAAAACATTGGGTTTACATTATTTCCCTTATCATTATATGGCCAACTACTGTAGATTCAACATAAATCATATAAATAATTTATTCTTTAGTTCTTATTTTCATTCAGAACAGCTACTGCGCAAATGAAAATGACACAAAACAGTGAGAAAGATTTACATGTCACTGAAATACATATGCATACACGGTTTAGCTTTTCAAAGCTAATACAATAAAGCAAATGATCACCAATTCAATCAGTCATAAAACACAGCAGGAGTACGTTTTTCTTATTCATACAAAATTCACATTCTACTGAGTCCAGATCTGCCATTTCTGGTAATGTTTTATAGTGCTGTGCATAATAAAATAAATAAACACATTTAATTATGAATTGTACACCAGTCCGCTTTGATAACTAACAGTATTTGAATTTGTGAATAGAACTAACTGTCCAGTTATGTGTTGATTTCTAGCTAAATAAAAAGTGGAAACAGACAGTTTACATACAGTATATATAGAATTAATTCCTGAGTTTCCTTTTTTCTTTATGTGTTTACACAAATTTGATTAAAAGAAATATGATGTATGAAACCCAAGTTATTAAAGTTAAAAAGCATTTTTTTAAAAAGCATCACGATCAACAAGAATAAAAACAACTGGACAGGACATGACAACCTCTTTCATCTTTTATGCCCTAACAGAGCAAAATCCTCATATTCTTGGAGGGAAGAATGGGGACCTGTTCCTCTTGTTTGTTCTACTCTAGCTGTTCACACCATTCTCTCCCACTCCTTTAATCAGCCGTTTATGTCCTCTCTTCCCTGCGGGACCACGAGGTTTGGCGAATGCCTCCTTGTGAGCCTGCTGCTTAGGATGGATCTCCTCATACAAGTACTGCTCCGTTAACTCATCCCCGCTGTCTATCTCCAACTACACACACACACACACACACACACACACACACACACACACACACACACACACACACATTTTATATATATGTTCTTACATGATGGTGATGCTGGAGTATGTGAATTTTAGCCAGTCAGAAGGTGATCCATGTCTTTTGTATGATTTAGATAATGCATGTATGAATTCATATATAAACTTTTTTTTTTTTTATTGCAGACCTCTGACATAAGGTACAGTATTGGTAAAGGTAAAAGTGGCTACCCATGTGCTTGTGATTCTGTAATCTGTAGACTTATTACATATAACATATTATTTGAGCACATCACTGTGACTACTGAGTCACGACAGTACAACATTAGGTGTCTTCTGTTATTGGTTAAAAGAGTAATTATTATAGAAAAAAGCATATAAAAGTACAAGCAATTAGAAATAATCACAAAAGGAAAATAAATGTAAGTAGAACAGCTAGAGTAAGTGGCTCTGTAGGTCTTCATTTCTGATTAAGTACTATTGCCTTAACTTGTTCAGTAGGCTGATCAACAACTGATCAACTGATCAGTCTAGTCAAGTAAATAGGGGGACATTAAGCATTTTAGGGTAATTGGATTTGACTGATCAGCCTGCACGCATGACAGAGTAAGTAAAAATCAAGCAATCAAGATCAAAATCAAGTTTTACCATGATATGGTTATGATAATGTATTATTATTTAAAACTGAAAAAAAAACTGAAAAAAAAGACAGATTTTCTGTAAAATTCTGTTTAAACATTCCCTAGTATCATATTCTGCATCATAAATTCATATAATGAGTGTAAGCTGGTGAACTGCTGCCAGAAGAAGCTTTGTATTTTACATGGGAGATGAGTGACTGACATTCATGAAACCATTACTAGTAGCATTTTGGAATACTGTATTGTACATACTGTACAACTACTGTGACACTCACATTCATTCTACTGCCATATACTGTAATCTAATATACATGTTTGTAAGTTTGCAAGTTTAAGTTGTCAGTCATATTCATTCCCAATTGAGGGCAGTTGGTTATGTGGTCAATTTGAGAGGTCTACCATTCATCTCCCAGTGAAACTCATGACTACAGAGGTAGCTCAAAATAATGTTTTCAAAATCCCATTTTTCCAATGACCGAGAATAATCATTTTGATTTGTTACAACACTGTGTACTTGTGTCTGTAAAACAAATACTAAAGATGAGTACAGGCTTTCCATGAATGCCTATAAACACCATGTCCCGCTGTCTATCTCCAACCACACACACACACACACACACACACACACACACATTTTATATATATGTTCTTACATGATGGTGATGCTGGAGTATGTGAATTTTAGCCAGTCAGAAGGTGATCCATGTCTTTTGTATGATTTAGATAATGCATGTATGAATTCATATATAAACTTTTTTTTTATTGCAGACCTCTGACGTAAGGTACAGTATTGGTAAAAGTAAAAGTGGCTACCCAATGTGCTTGTGATTCTGTAATCTGTAGACTTATTACATATAACATATTATTTGAGCACATCACTGTGACTACTGAGTCACGACAGTACAACTTTAGGTGTCTTCTGTTATTGGTTAAAAGAGTAATTATGATAGAAAAAAGCATATAAAAGTACAAGCAATTAGAAATCATCACAAAAGGAAAATAAATGTAAGTAGAACAGCTAGAGTAAGTGGCTCTGTAGGTCTTCATTTCTGATTAAGTACTATTGCCTTAACTTGTTCAGTAGGCTGATCACCAACTGATCAACTGATCAGTCTAGTCAAGTAAATAGGGGGACATTAAGCATTTTAGGGTAATTGGATTTGACTGATCAGCATGCACGCATGACAGAGTAAGTAAAAATCAAGCAATCAAGATCAAAATCAAGTTTTACCAAGCAATCAAAAACTACCACCAAACACAACTGAACACTGGCACTGGAGTTCTTAGAGAATGAATGTTAAAGCTGGATTGCTTGCTGTTAAAGAATTACAGAAATAAATTTCTCACCCAAAAATCACCCAAGTCCCATCTATACCCGTGGGGACCAAAGGCCAGCACATTCAGCTCATCCCACAAAAAGCCAACGCAGCACAAACCACCAAAAAAAGTGAACGCTGAACACCCAGTGCATCACAGCCTACTGCAGATGTGGCTTAGCAGGAAACAGCATACAATGCATACAATGACATTCTATATGATTGTGTGTTCAGAACACTGTTGCAAAAGTTTGTAGAACGGGCACATAATGGTCAGGTCTCCACATACAGCATTTTTGTAATGGAAACTCTATTTCACTGAAATGTACTGTAACTCAATTTTACCTAATTTGATTACATTATGAAATATGCAGGCACTCTTCACATAGAGTCAAATGTGTGTTCTGTCTGAATGGTTTACCATTAACTTTTGATTTGTACTGATTCATTCTCTAACAAAAATGATGGAGAAATGATGGGTGTTTTGCAGCTGAAATGTTCAATTTTAGCAAATATGATTGCTTCCATGATTACTAATGATTATGTTTCTCAATAAATATTACTTTGATATTGACATTTATTTATAGATTTTGCAATTTCATGTAATCTTGTTATTGCTGAATCCTGTTATATAAATTACCAGTAACTTTACACTGATATAGAATTAGACTATTATAATAATTATTCTATATCAGTTCATAGCATTTGAAAGTATGAATAGAAAGAAAACACTTGGTCCACAGTAGCAGAACTTGGTCTATGATCGTTTATGTCCAAGTGTACATTAACATCAATACTGTTAGACTCAGTCAGCATATTAAAATTACTCAGCAAGGTTTCTCTAGTCCAAAAACTTCATTATTAAATTCATTGCCAGCTGATCCATCCCTGGCTTCTATCATTATGACAACTATTAAGATTGTTACACAGTGTCCAATGTACCTTTTTGACCAACTCTATATGGTAGTCTCGCTCCACCTCCTCCAGCAGTCGACTCTTACAGCTGGAATACAGCATCCTCTCCTTCACGGCACAGCAATCGCCTGGCATCGAGTAGATGAACACTGATAGAGAAGCATGAAATAAAGGCGAAATAATCATCACTAGGGTGTACATTCATTAATACATTTTTTTCTCAGTTTACCAAAATGTACACTATAGCTAATTCCCCCATACGTTCCTTTACAATAGTGGATTCACATTATGTAGCAGAGTTCACAACGAGAAACCCAAATTTTTACATGAGTGCATTAAGACTCTCCAGTTTTGTTTTAAGTTAGGAGTTGCAATTTTTATTTAACTTCTCTAACAGGAATATAAGTAAAAGTAGATAGTTATATATGAACTATAGTTATGGTTCATAGCTACCATTAGCATCTGTTTGTATTAAGTATTAGCACAGCTTCAGCTAAACTGAAGCAGGTAAACTGAAAAAAAAAGAGGATATTTTATTACTTTTGTTGCCTCAGAAACACAGTATGTTCATCAGGAATTGACTGGATAAATCTGGCTGACAGGAAGCTCCCACTCTCACGCTCAGAATTATCATACAGAGATAAAAATGCTTGTTTTTCTTACTTGGATTGTGACACTGTCAGTCAAAGGTTTCGGATCATTTCGCATTTCATATGTTTATTACTGTTTAATCAGTGTTACTGTCATGGACCAAACAACATAAAGATGAGCAATTAAATAATTGAACAAGGACAATTACGCAGAACATATGGACTGGTCATGCTCAGATCCAGATGCTGTATTACAGCTATATTAATGCTGAACTTGGCTTAATCATCTAAAATTTCACATATACAAGACAACTTTCAAATGTATTTGATTGTTAGGTTGTTTGTTTTATTACTTACTTACTTATCTACCTACTTATGTATGTATTCACTTAAATACTTACTTACTTACCTACTATGTACATACTTACTTATTTACTCATATACTAACTAGTATTGCTGAAGATTAATTTATGCAATATGGAAAAATGATGTGATCGCCATTTTTCAAAATGCTCTGACAAAGTTGTGCTGCTAGCTAGCATGAAGCAGATGTTTAAGGAAAAAAACGTGTGATGCAGGTAAATAAAAGACATTGCTACTGACCAAAAGACTCTAGGTAGACTCCATCATGCAAGTGCTTATAGAGGAAGAAGTGATAGCGTGGTGTGTCTGTAGGGATCCTGCTGCGAAGATCATGTGTCTCTGTGGGTCGAGTGTGCACCAGCTCAATAGTCTCTTTCTCAGTGTCCAACCTCTGACATAGGACAAGCAGACAACATGTACATACAAAAATTTGAATAACTCCTCCTGATCTTAACCCCTTAACACGCAACTAAAATGTGATTCTGTTTGCAAGCTGCTGTCTCTGTGAGGCTGGATTCAGTGCACTTGTCTGCATAAAGACAGGAATAGCACACAGCATGCCATCAGAGTATACAAGGAATAGAACACATTGGGCTGGAATAGGAAAATAATCAGTAGTAACGCCACCGTATCACAACACCCCAGGGTTATAGTTTATTCCCTTATGCATTTTTTAATGCTGGCAGAAATTCAGAAATGATTCCAACAATTTTGTTTAAAAATGCAAGCACAACCTTCCTACTAGACTGTTAAGTAAATTCACACCCTTTCATATAAAATTCATGTCCATTCGCCCAAATGTCTGGGAATCTGTGGACTAGTGTGTGTGAATATCATTACGGAGAAAGTGTGTATCCGCTGTGTTGCAGTCTCACCAGCTGGATGTAATTAATGTGTTTCTTAGCAAGTTGCTGTAAAGCGTGTTTAGCCTCTGCCTGTAGTGGAAAGGCCAGGCCCTGTAAGGTCTGAGGCTTAGTTTCCACACTCATCTCTGTAATAACCTGCAAAGGAAGATAAACACAGACAGATAGCAGCAATATGTAAGAATCATTCATCCACACTAATCTCTAATGAGCTATATGTAGGTACATTCTCATGATAATGAACGTATGCACGGCTTGGTGCCTTGTCTTTACTCTCAGAGTGCACTTTATTTGCAGGATAAAATAAGAATGCCAGGCAAGTGAAGCAGGATAATTGAAAAGCAAGCACAAATATGGTACATTAGCAAACACATGCAAACTATTCACTCGTACGAATTCACTTTAACATTTGATATGACTGTGTTCATTCGATTTTGAATACAGCATTGACCAGTCATTTGGGATGTACAAATACTTTCCCCCCACTGTGATCAGGCTGGTACATCATTCATCAAACGTATTAACAGTTTTATAGCAAAATGAAATAAATCCATTTTTGCCGTTTTGTGATATTTGAGCAAATTGAAGCATGATTTTTTCATTAAAACACAATTAACATGCATGAACTCTTGTGACTTTCACACCCCAAAGTGCACATGCATCTAGGTCCAGTGAACTGAACACAAACCACTAAAGCGTGGACAGGAGCATAAAGCTACTCACCTGCTTAACTTTGCACTAGAACAATAATAATAATAATAATATAAAAAAACTTTTAAATAAAGATTTTCTTATATGTCCAGTCTAAACACATGCAATAAACAAATACATATTATTTCAACAAGCTAAAATAATGGATTGATTTGAAACTCAGGACTTCTCACCTCTGTGGTTTTGATTCTCTGCAGCTCCTGCTCAGCTTGTGTGAGAGGAGCAGGAGCAGAGATTGATGATATATGACGCAGGTAACCCTGAAGACAAACATCCTCCTAATGGTGAGGACACAAAACGACGGCATATCAAAGCCGCATTCTGATGGACCTAATTTCTTGTGTCTACTTCAGCTTTGCTTTGGATTTTATGAACTAGTCAGTACCAGTATGGTGCAAATACATCAAAACATTTTATTCATGGTGTTTCTTTATGCTATCTTCTAAAGATAAAGATAATCGTGCATATACACACTGGGTCGAAAAGTCTACAGTGAAAACCCAGGTAAATAAAACCATGTAACGACTGTAGAGCGCTACCATCAGTCCTGTGTCATGCCAACAGTGAAGAATCCTGGTTGCTTATCTGCCACGAGGGCTCCCTCACAGTTTTGATTAAGAACACAGTAATGAAAAAGTTAAGCCTTTATTTGTCACATATACCTCACTGCACAGTGAAATTCTTTCTCCGCATATTCCAGCGTAACTGGGGTTAGAGCACAGGGTCAGCAGGAGCAGATAGGGTTAAGGGCCTTGCTCAAGGGCCCAACAGCAGCAACAGCTGGGACTCGAACCATCAATGTTGTGGTAACTCAGTGCCTTAGCACACTGAGCCACCACTGCCCCAAATAAAGAATGATGCAAAAACATCCTTGGAGAGCGATTTCTTCCAACTATCCAACAGTTTGGTGAAAAACAATGCCTTTTCCAGCATGATGGAGCACCTTGCCGTAAGGCAAAAGTGTGGACACTGCCGTAGGCAAAGTGATAGCTAGGTGGTTAGGGGAACAAAACATAGACATTTTGCGTCCATGGCCAGGAAACTCCCCAGACCTTAATCCTATTGAGAACTTGTGATCAATCCTCAAGAGGCAGGTGAGAAATAAAACCCCACAAATTCAGACAAACTCCAAGCATTGATTATACAAGAATGAGCTGCAATCAGTGAGGATGTGGCCCAGATCATGGTTGTGGCCCTGAATTTCCAAATATTGACTCTTTGCATAAACTCAATGTAAATGTCAATAAAAGCCTTTGACACTTATGAGCTGGTTGTCAGATCTGACAAAAAGATCTAAAAACACTAAAGAGGCTAACTTTGTCAAAATTAATATTTGTGTCATTCTCAAAACTTTTGGCCCCAGCTATATATACACATGCCAAGACTGTGCCAAGGCTAATGTGGAAGAACCTGAGTGTCCTGCACAGAACCATGACCTCATCCCCACTGAACACCTTTGGGGTGAACTTTAACACAGAACGGAGTGGATCTGAGAGTGGAGGTTCCTATAACAGCAAAAGAAAACTAAATCTTGCATGGGACATTTAATATGAGTCAGGTGTCCACATATAGCTCTTGAGAAGCTTAAGGTACCTTATTCATCATAACCTCGTTGTGACTTTAGTATCTTTTCAAGCTCTTTTGTGATATCTGTATTGGGTAATGAAATAATGAACAGGACATACCACCACATTGCCAAACAGCTCATCTTTTACATGTCCTCCGCCAAATTCTTTCTTCACTGTGGCACGAGTGGCAGCATACAGCATCTTCTGTCTGGTCTAAAGTAAGGTTCACACATGATCACAAAAATCAGTGGAGATCACGCTGAAATCATTGAGATCAAAACTGTCTTCACTGAACAGTGTTGTGATATATTCACGCATATATATAGCATGTCAAATATATTTGGACAAAAATTGTACTGTATATTACACACTGGAGACTGGTCTGGTGACCAAGAAACAAAGATCCACTCGTATCCCTGTGCATTGTGGGAATCAAGGCGATACAGAATGTAGCAAGGCTCCAGGGGGTCAAGTAGAGGAAGCAGGATGCGATCATAATCTTTGTCCCAGGACTGAGATGGCTCACGGTATGCACCCAAAACCAGCTGCTCTGAAACAGAAACATAAAATCACACACCTAGTGTAAAAAATGCATTCTTTGATGTGATAACCTGGCCATCCAATACCTGTAGGTCATCAGCTCAATTCATTGCATTACCTTCAAATTGAAGCCTTTCTGATTAGTAACAATTGTTTTTTTTTATGCCCACACAGCTGTTTAGTCCTAATCCTGTGAGTTCTTATCACATTGTGTGTGTATGGAAATGCTCATAATTTCACTATTAAACATATGGTTTAAATGATTAGATTTTTCCTGTTGATTTTTTACCTTTCAACTTCCACAAAGTTGACGGCTCAGCACTATCCTTCCAGGTGTCGATAATGTGTTGAAGGACTCTTAACCTAGTTCCAATAATTTCAAATCTCCTTAGTTGTTTTCTTTGATTAATGCATTACAATAATTTGACACTTATGAAATGGAGACTTTATTTTGGCCAAGCAATGTAAATATATACACAGGAGTATGCATACCACCGCATCATAGAAATACAGAGGAAAACCATTACTGCCAAAGTAACACACAGTAAATCGCATAAAGTGATATCATAATATCTTAAACTTAGAGATTAGCACTGTCACCTGTCACCGGGGTTTGATTCCCGCGTTCGTGTGCATGGAGTTTGCATGTTCTCTCCGTGCTTAGTGGGTTTCCTCTAACAGTCCAAGGACATGCAGACTATTAGCGTTCCCAAATTGCCTGTAGTGTGTGTGTGCTCTGCAATGGATTGGCACTCTGTCCAGAGTGTACCCCACCAATGATCTCTTTGGTTTGTTAGAATTCAAAATTACATGTCATTGCTTTAGTTGCACTCCATATTCTTAAATATTACGATATCTCAAATTCTTTTTGATATGTGTATACAGTTTACATAAAACAATGCAATTTTCTTAAAATGTAGGAAGATGATTTTTGTTTTAAACCAGCTATAGTGTTCTATAGATGGTAGGTGGATTGTGGCAACAAAAAATAAATAAATAAAATAAATAAATAAATACATGTATCATTAAATAAACGATAAAAAACCTTTGCTTACTGCCTACCCAGTTCTTAGCTACTCATATCAGTGACAGTCTAGGCTTCTACCCAACAGCAAAGAAAACTCAGTTAAATATAGGCAGTTAATGTTAGTAGATAGTAAAATAAATGAAACTTCCTTTAACATGCTGT
This sequence comes from Clarias macrocephalus, assembly GCA_011419295.1. Lineage (NCBI taxonomy): Eukaryota > Metazoa > Chordata > Actinopteri > Siluriformes > Clariidae > Clarias > Clarias macrocephalus. The sequence continues at coordinate 71,382 of JAAGKR010000214.1, read as the reverse complement.
TTGAAATCAAACAGCATGTTGAAGAAGGCTGGTGTTCTTGTCCTCCGGTTTCTCACTCCAGTGTGGTGGCTTATGCATGTTTAAATGCACTCAGATAGCTGTTAACTACCGTACAATGTGTATGAGAAAATCATCATTAATGACATCGATATCATTGATCCTAATTAGATGCTAAACTGAAACAATTGAATCCAATATTGAGCACATTGTAATGATGGGTAGTCTATTTAGTTTTGGCAATATTAAAACTATTATATACTATAAATATTAAAGCTCTATAAAGCAACGTAAGCATATTAATAAAGAACAATTTCTCAAGTATTTTCCTAAAGCCCTCATAATGTAAAACATCTAAACAAAAGTGCACAGACTGATTGAGAGAATATGCACTTGCACTAAAATAACCAGAGACTAAGCACACAGTCAAGAGAGCTGTTCTAGCCTGTCAATACATGTTCATGTCATGCGCACACAGGCAGAAGTGTGACCTTGGTTTGGGATTTCCTGAATGTCTCTTGCAGCAACTTCTATTCTAAGCCTGCACACATTCCAATTATCGGTACAGATGCATACTTTCCATTAGCCATTCATTTACCCATGAGAGCATGCTGGCACCCACATCTTCATAAAGTTATCCATGCACAAGCACATCTCTTACATGAATCATTTAGAATAGGCCCACACACACACGCACACACGCACACACACACACACACACACACACACACACACACACACACACACCCTCTCTCTCTCAAACACAAGGTGCTGAAAGAGCCTGAAATTCTTTCTGCTCTGTGTCACCCGTAAGCAAAGCACCATATGATGGACGCCAAACAACAGTGTACTCTGTCATAGCCAATCAAATACCACTTACTCATATGACTTAAGAGCTCAGCAAATCATAAGCGTTGTGACTGTTTGGGTCTAAATCTCCTACTGAATCATCCTGAAGCTACCTGTCATCAAATGGCGGTCCATGAACCAGATCAACACAGATCAAGTGACAAACAAACACGTCCCAGACAACACACACAAAACACCTAAAAAAGTAAAAAATAAAATCCAGACATGTACAGTACATCTGACAACAACAATCACATGGTGTGTCAAAGGGAAATGGTACAGACTTGCTTGAAGGCAGAACAATACCGGCAAGCATTTGAGTCTGATAAGACCTCCTGCATTTCAGTGCCTAGTTATCTGATCATTCTGAATAAATTGTCTGACAATCATGTTGTCCATGCAATATGATAGTGGCCTATGACATATAATCAGTCCAGTAAATGTTCAGGACACAACATTGATACCACATGATGTACAGAATAACACTCAATAGAAAAGTCTAACACAGCATTCAGCCAGAAAGACATTTTATCCGCTTATACTCTACTTGATTGGCACTTCACCTGACTACACACACAGACACACACAGAAGGCCCTCTGGTGTCAGACATTCACATCCTTAATTATCCACCTAAATCAGTGGATAAAAATACACAGTTACCACATGTGACTCAAAGAGGATGACTTCAGTGACTCTCTCAGAAAATGGACCATGTCATTTTTTTATTTTTTTTTTATCATTTGGAATTTTACTGTGGTTGCCGCAAACCCGGGCACACAGAGGACACAGTAATTTAATCTTGCTGTGCATACTCTAGTATGGAATAAATCAGTTTTGGACATGTCAACCTGAGTGTCATCTGTTGTGTCACCTGACCTGACCTTACACAATCTAACTACACTGAAATATGTTTGTCCCTTGCTACAAATTCCATCATCTTGGCTCTAGACACCAAACAAGTAAACAAGAAATGAAAAACACACTCAAAATCATGACAGTGAAAAAAAATAATAATTAAGTGAGTAAACGGTGTTATTAATTAATTGACTAATCATTAATTGTTAACTAATCATACATGTAGTCCTCTATTTTTCATCCTGACCTAGTCGAGGTTTTTGTTGGGTTGGTTGAACACGGTTAGACTTTTTTAGACTTTATAATGAAATGCTGATTAACTGCCAACTTTATTATCAACTTTTTAAAATATCAGTTTTATATAATTTTATTTATTCATTTATTTTATTACTTATTTTAGTATTTAAAATTTTACATATCAATATATATTTAATCTTTCAGATCTTAATTGTAAATTATGTTATGTTTAATTATTTTAGTCTCAATTATTTATCAAATGCTCTTTTTAGGTTCTTACCTTTTATGTTCAATGTAAAGTGTCCTTGGGTGCTTGTATGGCGCTTATAAATAAAATGAATTATTATAGACTTATTTAAATGGTATGTGTGTATGTGTTGGATTGTGCGCTGTCATGCTCACTGAAAGGCTGTAACTCAAGAACATGCCACCATAACATCAGACAGAAACTATAATGTGTAAAAAAATAAATAAATAATAAATATATATTTATATTTTAAGCTGTAAAAAGCCATTCAACCATACATCTGCCCCAGACACATATACAAACATTTTTCAGTTGTACAACATGATGAATAGATGAATAGTTGAATTTAGGACTTCCAGTTTTACCATCTCTCAGAGACCGACTTTAAAGTCAGTTTTTTTAAAGATTTTCACATTGTTCATCGTAAGTAATAAAATATAGATGTAAGATACATAACATGAAACTGGCTTAAAAAAACTTTTAAAAATCTTTACCTTCATTTTATTGATAAGTATTTGATTAAAGTTGTAGATGTAAAATTGACTGGTAGCTTAAACCACATTACCCCCTTGGAGAACTGCTAGGATTCAACGTAATTCTTCATTCTACCTCCACAGCTCACTCACCGTTTCGAATCAGCACCTGGATGAGACGCCCAGTCCCGCTCCGTGCCCTGGCCAGGATCTGCCTCAACTCATCGGTCACCACCAAAACCAGAAACATGGCGGGTCAGCAATTCTACCCGCCAAGGAGCTACACGTGTATACAAGAAGAAAACTGTGGAGTCAGGTGAAGGCCACCCTAAAGATCTTAACTGGAAGCAAATGTAAGAATCAGAGCGAGACTTTCTCAAACTTCTCTCCAGAGACCGGTTTACAGCATGAGAGAGCAGTGTGTATGACTGAGGGAGAGGGGTCTTGTAACTAGGGCAGGATTGGGTGAGCTGGGCAGAAGGAACCTGATCCTGTTGTCCCCAAATTTAGCAGTCACAGGCTCTGTGTGTCTGGTCTTGGGTAACAGAGCCAGCAGACTTGACGTACAGTGAGCAATCAGAGAGGAGGCGCTAAAGAGAGAGCTCACCTGAGATCCACTGAAGGTTGATCTCATATTCAGAACCATGTAACATTAAGCATTACTCTGAAATAGAAACATGATAACACTGTTGACACCTGCTGAGGTACTCAATTAGGTTATCAAATTTCTCATCTATTGCAAAAGACTCATACATGTTTAGCATCCAACTTTGAGGCTGGATTCAAAATGACTGTTCCCAATAAATTACTGAAATTCTTTTAAAAAGATCAACACAAACACCTTACATATTCATCTATAAAATTAACATACGATCATCAATAGTATCCCAGATTGATCAGATAATGAAACTCCGAGTTTCATATACTACCTACTAATATCACACTTAAGGTTGTGCTGTTGTGATGGATATCAGCGCAACGGTGATGCGGTTGTATTCACAAGGCCGCAGTACCGCGTGTGATATAGCTTTTATATAACAGTTCCACAAACACCGTTTAAGAACAACAGATTATGATTTGTTTGTTTATTTAACCTGCATTTAACTCTGACAACACGCATCCTCTGCCGATGACCAACAGTTAGTGTAATTAACAGAATTGAATTAAGATTTAAATGCTTACTGATACTATGGTGCCAAAAGGTGAGGAGAATAAATCATGGAGGGTTTCTCCTAAGTTTCTCTTTATATACAGTATAAAAAGTTATTTTTATTTATTTTTATTTATCTGGCATTCAGCCAGAAAGACATTTTATACGCTTATACTCTACTTGATTGGCACTTCACCTGACTACACACACAGAAACACACAGAAATCCCTCTGGTGTCAGACATTCACATTCTTAATTACCCACCTAAATCAGTGGATAAAAATACAGTTTTTTTGTAACATATGATGTTACAAAATGATGCGGTTCCTCCGCATCATTTCGAACTGCTCGCTCACGCACCGTTGGGGGCGGAGTAACACACTCTGCGCTGTCCGCTTCTTCCGCTTGCGTGAGCTCACAGACGACCCTGATTGGCTGTAGAGCGCTAAGTACCTTTCATCCCGCCCCTCTGAGAGAGCTCGGCCAATCAGCTCTCTCTAGGCCTTTGATTGATATTCTAAAGTAGAATATGTTAATTTCTAAGTTCCAGCGTTATAATTCCAAATAGCATTAAATGTAAAGCTAGTGTGCTAGAGTGTACAATTACTTGTTCAACACACCAAGTAGGGCATTTGATTAGATCTTAAAAAGAGATTTGAGATTCAGCCTTGTGTAACTCAGCGAGGTACAAATAAAACAACATTAAGGCAATTCGGAACATTCTAGAAGAAATTATTGAGCAGCCAAAGTGGTGCTTAAAATAATGATATCAGATGTGTTTTCATGCAAAAATGTGTCTGGGACTGTGGGTTTTGGCATGTAGCTGCACTCTCCTCAGTACTGTGAACCGTACCAATGCTGGACCAAGCGTTAGTGTGACATGTGTAGAACACCTGGGATGCAGAGTGATGGACATAATTAAACATCCCAGGGCTGTCACTGTCACTCATGCAAATACTTCTGTCCAATTAGATTACTTAGGCAGAACTAACTGTTGTTAACATTCAACTTGTAGATCACTGTTTATCCGAGTAGAGTCTGAGTTGAGTTGAGTTGTGTTGCATTGTGGAGACTGGTGTTTGACTTCCTCTCTACTTGAAATTCCTTGTGAATGAAATCATAAAAATAATTGACATTTACAGAAGACTTCTCAAGTGATGAGACTCAGCTGCAATAAGATATTGGAATAGTGCAAACACTTTAAATAGATCTTTAAATACATCTATGGGAATTATTTAGTGAAACAAAGGCAGTTTTAACTCTCATAACAGTGTTCTGCTACTCTGCACTATCAAAAGTCCTGGTTTGACTTGTAGGTGATGTCACTTTAATATGAATGTCACCAAAACATGTTATAAAAATAAATCACTTGCTCTTTTGTTTATGATGCCAACCAAAAAAACATGAGTATCCCTCGTTTATTGCCTGTCTATTTTTCTTCCTTTTACTATTAAAAGCCTTTGAAAGATGAACTAGAAATGTCACCCTCTGCGCTACAAGGACAGTTGCAAACATACAGTACCAACCATGAGCGAAATTGCTAAGCACAACAAAAATATTTGAATATAAATTTAATGCATTTCATAATATCACGTTCTTTTGAATAATATTCTTTTTTTCTTTTTTGGAATGTCTGGACACTTCTTACAAATTCATACTTTGGACAAATTTTGCCACTTCCTGTAATCATAAAACATGATGAAAAATGAGCCAGAACTGGAAAAAACAGCTGTGTGCCACTTAATTAAAATAACACCATATTACAATCTACAAGTTCAGCAGAAATTGTATAACAGTTTAAAACTTGGAGATGAATTTGCAGCAGAAGTCTGCATATTTATATCTGCATAAACAAACATTTATGGGCAGTGTACTCCTGGTTTTATAAATTGAGATTAAAATCTTTAGCACGTGATTTTTGAGTCCTAAAGCAATGATTTGCCAAAACCACAGAATTTACTCAGATTTATATGTGATCAGCTTTGTTTAGCAATCAGGGTAGGTCTACTGTTAATTTGCCAGTAATGATGGAGTATTTTAAGGATCTGGGAAAACACCTTGCTGGCTTATTTACACATCAGACTATTAGAATTATGACATCAGAATTATGATTATTTCTCATTAATGAGCCATGATAATCATAATATTTTTAGCCACTTATTTATCCAATTAAGTTTTAGACATTTTGGTCTAGGTCATACTTTCCAAAACCAACATTCGGATTGTTTCTTCCATTAGCATTCATAAATATTTATTGAGCACACGCCTCACAAACAGTCCTCCTGACTGCATGAATGATGTATTCAAGTGGCACTCATTTCTGCCACAAACCAAAATGCTAAACCCTTACCCAAGACCCTTTTCACGGCAAACAAAATCTTAAATTAAATGCACAGCACTGATAACACCAAATTTACAAAAATGACATGATTTAATGATAGAGGTATAAAATGGAAAAAACAACATGGCCTCAGGGTCAGCCTATTTACAGTCCACAAAAAGCAGTCCCAGTGATCCAGAGGCAGTGCAAATGCTTACATCTGCTGGATCACAAAAACAGTCAAACTCAAATTCTTGTTCAGTGCACAGCTTCTTCATCAGTCATCTATTGTTGGTAACCAGAAGGCCTGTGGAGGTGAGGAAGCAAAAACAAGTCAAAAACCTACTGAATATAAATAGATATTAAGTGTCCTACCTTACTAAGTGTAAGATACTAAAGGTTATAGGTATAAGGTTCTAATAAAATATATTAGGTCAAAAAATTAAATGCTGGTTACAAAAATGCAAGCTTCATCAAATATCAGAATATGATAAGGGAGAAATGTACACACTTAAACTGACTGAAATAGTGCAGGGAAAATAGCATACATTTATTTTTCATACTGACATAAACCTAAGATTCACTATAGGTTTGACATTACAATAAGGAGGACAGAGTGCTTTAATTGGCCAAATTATAAAACATTTATGGAAATAAATTATTTAAGGAAATAATGATTTATGACTGATGCTAGTTATGAGTAGCCTACAAAATGGGAACAATAGGTTTTAGAGCTAAGAGCGAAACTTTTTTTAAAAATATATATACTTTTTTGGGTTACACTGAGTAGATCATGCTTTTATTCATAGAATAAACCTGTAGTTCCAAGTAAACTGAAGTGGCAAAATTTTAATATTAACTAGGGGTGCTCCGATTGATCGGTCGCCGATCATAATCGGCCGATAATTGCTTTGGGAAGTTTGATCGGCAGTTTGAATTATATAAATATAATTCATGATATCCCTTTTTTTGTCATTTCAGTACTTAATTTAAATAAACTACATATAGTTTTATAAATGATGCTACATGATAAGGCTTCAAGTAGACCCTGTAATCGGTATCGGCCGATACAGCTTCTAGTGATCGGAAATCGGTGATCGGTGCCAAAAATCCTGATCGGAGCACCCCTTATATTAGGCCACCCCATTAAAATAATGTAAACAACTAAAATCTAATGTTAATGACATTTTTCTTTGGCAAAGAGGTCAAAAGACCATTAACTCGAGTTGTAAACTAGTACCCCTAGGACAGCATCTCACCATGTTAGAACAGGCGCTGGCAAAGGTCATGAATTTTGGGTTAAACTGTAGGCAGGTGACGGGTCCTGTGTGTTTCCCATCCAACACTGCTACTTTCATTCCACTCTCAGCATTCCACACGTGGATTTTCCCATCCTCCGAACCTACACACAAAAAAATTAATAAATAAATTATATAAATTAGATGTATTTTTCCAAAATGGGTACGTACTAACTTTGGTTTGGACTCACCAATCATGACAAACTGAGAATCTGGGGTGAAGGAGGCTTCTAGAACCACACCTTTACTGTTGTTGTAGCCCTGCAAAGCAGAACCATTAGAACAAAGTGAGACTAAAAGGCAGACTGACAGAATGACAGACTTAAAAGGTAAGGGAAAGTATAAATTCCAAACTTTTTCATGAACATAAAATGTATTTGTGCATATAATAAATATATTAACAGTAAAATGATATTCAAAATGCAGTGGAACAGACACAAAATAAAATATTTTGGATGATTTTTGATCCAGTCATGAATAAAGTGCGCACATGCACCGACTTGCATTTTCCACATTACATCCAAACTAAAACTACCTGTAAGACTTTATAATAATAAAAATGCTGTAAGAATTTTAAATAATTTCCCATATTTGTAAAAGTGTTAGATTACACTTTCATTAAATCAAGGCATCCTTTTTTTGTCAAAAAAAAAAAAAAAAAAAACCCAAGCACCATAAAAAAAAAAAAAAAAAAAAAAAAACATCCCGGTTTAGAACATGTATTTGCAACTGTAATCTTTGAATTATAATTAAACTACAAAAAATTCTTACACATCAGAAGACAAACATCTGTTTTAGCAAAAGTAATATACTATTTGAATTTCACACATCTTTGGAAGTGGCTGCCTTCAGTAAATCCATAAACCTATCACAATCTTACCGAAAATGAATGTAGCACAGCCCCTTTGAAAGCATCGAGCAGCCTGAGTGTTCCACCATTGCTGGAGATCAAAATTAGTTTACCATCGTTACTGAACTTCAGGCCAGTCCACTCGCATGAACGCTCGTACTGCAGCTTAAATGTAGCAAATGGACCCTAAAAGAAGACATAAGAGTCATATATAAGAGAATGAGACTATAAATCTATAGTGGAATTGCACAGATCTACATGGTACCCATGTTGATAAAGCTGCAACCAAATATCTGAACATGAAGCTGATGCTCCTAGAACTCATAAGGGTTCAATATTGAAGTTTATATTTAAATAAATGAAAAAGCAGATTTGATCATTCTTCACATTGCTAAAGCATCCACATGCTTATCCTTGTGACCAATTAAATTTTAATCCGGAAAAATCAGTTGTGCATTAAAAACAACAATGCAACCAGAAGGCGAATTTTTTTTTTTTTTTTACACTAGTCTTTCTTACCTTATCAAATGAACGCAAGTCATAGAGTTTGACCATCTCTGAATTAACTCCTGCAGCAAATATCAGACCCTCGGGATCAAATGAACACACTGGCTTCCCCTGAAGATGCATTAGACCCTGTGACAAAAGAGATGATTCAAATCAAGCTCCAAAATTATAAAACATCTATAGAGCAATAGCAAACAGCCAGCATATATATGGCTTACCTGACAATTGGGAGAGCGAAGATCCCATAGCCGGATTGTTTTATCCAACGAGCCAGAGATGAATGTGTCATCAACAGGGGACATGGACAGAGCAACAACCCTATTTAATTCAAGACAAAAGCCATGAGCTCAACAAGGATAAAAACAAATATGACCTTTAAAAATTAAATATCCAACCTAAACAGATAGTTCACAATCAATGCTGCTTAAGCAACATGTTAAAATTCCTTACCTCTTATTGTGCCCAGGAAAGTAACGAATGTACTTATTGTCATGAAGAGACAAGTACCGTATTGTATCTGCAATGAAACAACAAAGGTGAGAGCAGTCAGAACTAGAAAATGTACTCCCAAATAACTGGCAATCATGTGAAAGTCCATTAGAGATATTTAAATGTTACACTGCTCAAACACTCATACATTGTGATTGCTTATTATTGGAAACCACATTTTATAAATCGGGTTGTGCCAAGAAATACTGCCACTTGTGGAACATAATTAAATTAAATTCACTTAATTAAAAACAAACCAGAGGAACTACTACTATGTTTGAATTGGTGCAGATGTCCAGGTAAGACTCTGAGATGAGCAGGCACCACCCTGGGCAAGGCAGTAGTCTGTACAGTTAGCTCCTTGAAAGGGCAGAATCACAGACCCTCAAACTGTACAAACAACTACCTCAACCCAGAGTGGGCACAGACAGGCTTCCCTGCATGAAAAGTGAGCATTGTGAGAGGAGTCAATCAATCCCAACAAGAAATCAATGTTCATGGGTGACAGAGATATACAGCTTCTTTACCATCATAAATTGACATTTCTCTTTATCACGGTTAGCAATTCTACAACCATGAATAATACCGGTTGTTACTCAGAATAACAATCAATTGAAATAAAAAAATCAACAAAAATTTTCCCTCATTTTTAACATATGAAATCATTGGGCTTATATACATTTAAATTCCCATGTTACTGCATCTCAAATCTGATTGTGAAGCATTGAAAAATCTTAAGTATAACTGGTTTAGTCACATTATTATAAGGTATATTATAATATCTCATTATCAAACATGCATCAAAGTCAACTTGAATGCATTCGGCTTTAATGAAATTAGCTTACCATCAATCTTGTTGGAGCTGTAGACAACCGTATTGGCGGCGTGTGTGTATCTGATGAGATCCACGCCATATTTCTTACTGTAGAGAGTTCGCTTGGGTCTGTGTTACAGGAAAAGAAAAAAGTGTAAAAACAACATCGGGTAAATATTTTGTTTTACTATTATCTTTAGCTTTACTAATAAGCACCTCAAATAGGTAAATTACAAGAACAAAGACTTTTAAAATTCTGCAGTGATGATGATATCACGAAGTTTCGCAAATGTTAAGTTGCTGATATTCTTTATCCCATTCCATCCCCATTTGATAATGTTTGCCCATAAACAACCTTCACAAATTCTAAAAGATCTGCCCACTTAAGCAAATACATGTTATTCACCGCAAAGTCAGTTTTAAGATACAAATTTCAACTTATAACCTAGAATAATAATCTACAGAAACAGAAATTCGTTTTGGCCTGCGGCTGTTGCTTCTGTGTCACAGGCGTTAATCAACAAATGTGCAGTAGGCAGCGTCATCAAATTTTACACCATACTGTGAGGTAACATATGATATGTATATACAGTACATGACGTATACAAAATAAAAACCTGTATGAGGTTATGATATTTCTTAATATGGCTCGATATAAAAATTAATAGCTTTTATATTGAAATACATGACAGATAATTAAAATAAATGAATAATGTTACATCAATAATACGAGTGAACAAATAGATGCAAAAAAATGTCATTTATCTAAATAAGTAAACCGAAAAAAAGAAAAAGAAAAAAAAAAACAGAATCTACTTGCATTCATGATCACTAAGGCAGACTCGCGGCCAGGGTGAATTGAAAATTAAACCCAGATGCTGCAGTAAAGGAGAGGCGCCGAAGAAGAAGCGCTAACCTTAGCCCCATATGCTAACGGTTAGCCCAGATTATGAGGAGTGTGACTGGCGATTATACAAAAAATATATATATATGCTTTCTCAGACATAAGTGTTTTTGCAGCGAAACCTAGCCAAATTCACCCTGGCACAATTTCTTGCATCCATTTACTCCCTGCACCTCGCCTAATAGCAGAAGCTGTGTGATGAGCCAGCGGGGCGGACAGTACAGAACTCGAGGCCGAGGCTTTTCACACCGTCAGGCCTCAACGCTGTTTATAATTAAAAAACAAACCCACGCTCACTTACTTCCCCTCCTGGCAGTCGTATAAGACGATAGAGTCGTCGTCGCTGCTCGATATCACCGTCTCGCCATTTGAACTGAAGTCAAAGCAGTTGATTTTGTCCGAATTCTCTCGGAAAACCTTGGCGACCCTGAAACTCCGCAGCACATTGTCTGTTAGCTTCATGTTGCCGCGCTGCTTTATGCCTGGCCAGCAGGCTCCCCTCTCTCTGCCAACTCAAATAGACCAGGGCCTGTTTTAAACGATTTATTTAAAACAATCGCACCGTAGGGTTTTGTGGAAATATAAAACGCCCTATAGTATATATTTCATAATCTAAGGAAAAGCCCGCCGTAGAAGCCTATGAACTGGGTACCGGAAGTAGCCTACGCGTGAGGTAGGTGGGAAGAGAAGGCGTGTACTGCTGTACTACACTGCGTCTGAGGATCTTTTTAGTATGCACTCTGTCGTGTACACTGTGTGAATGCACACATACTGCTTCATCTAGTAGTACACAACACACAGGCTGATCATTTGGTAAAGTTACATCATAATTGCGTGAGGCTGCTTTATTTATAGTATGTGGCACAGACTCACTGTTCTCTCTGTGTGTGTTTTCTTTCCTTCATAAAAACATACCAGTTGGTTGATCAGCTATAACACAATACCCCAGGTGTAAATGAGTGTGGGGATTGTGCCCCGTTATTGCCATTCAGGGTGAATCCCTGATAAACCAAATCTAAAATTCTCTTTGTGTGTTTCCACAAGTTTATGTGTTTGCACAAGTAGTTGCTTCACAGGTGTGTCTTCGTCTTCTTTGTTTTTGTTTAACGGCGGTTGGAATCCAGTAAGTTATTTACATTATCACCAACTGTAGGTCCCATTGTCCCTCATCGTCGCGGCTTCTTAAAGCCGATTTTCCTGACCAACTTTCCTTAAAACTTCCTTCCCTAATCTTGTCTTGACTTGTTCTGTCTTAAACACTATGTCTACTTTATCTAGTACTTCCACATGCTCTTACCTCTCAGTACCATTCAGCATCTAGTTGGAGTTCTGCAGGTTGCCTCAGCACCATTCATCAGCTTCCCTGTCCTTTCCAGTCCAGTCTACCACAAAAACAACATTAAATGCTTCCTTCCCTGATCAGTGCCTCCCCAGTCTAAAAGATTCTTAACAATGCTTTATACTCAAAGGCGTTTCTCACTGGGATGTTTTTTATACATCCTGTTACAGATGGAGTTCATATCCTCCACTCCAGAAAAGTGGATGAGAGATTTGTGATTATTTAGCCCCAAGAGTGAGCATTAGGGAGGTCAGGCACTCATTTTGGGTGTGAAGCCCTGGGGTTCTGTCGGCCTTTCAGTTCATACCGATGGAAGTTTATACCACACTTGGCAAAGCATGCCTTCATAGAGGTTGCTTTGTGCACAGGGGGAGGTTAGATAACTGAACCTGATAAACTAGCCACTATTATTATTTTACATTCAAAATGTTATTGTGCCTTCTAAATGACCCTTCTTATGCCATGTTGCAATATCATGTTTGATATAAAAAATATCAAGATATGTAAATGAATAAGACTTGCTTAATGTGTTTATTAAATCCCACCTGTAAAAAGTGTTTGGAATAATGTTTTTTTCCCCCTAATTCAGCTGCAGGGTATTATTAGGGTAAAACAGTAGCTTTTATTAACTGAGTTTGCACAGTCTATGAATTTTAGAGCTGGAGTAGCAGTAGATACAGCCAGCTGGACATTCCTTCCACCTCTTATCCGCAAATCTGCAAATTCAATTCAATTTAATTCATTTTCAAATAAATTTTATTTGTATAGTACGTTTAACAATTGTGTTATGTAGAGTATGAGCTATCTGACACTGGCTAATTAAAGTAATGTAATATAATGAGCCAAAGTGGACTGCATATACTATATATCTTGTCATCATGAAAAAAGATGCACTTATATTGTATGCATTAAAAAAATACATTTTCACATAACAAAATAAATTTTAATGTTTAAGAGTGATGATTGTTGCTGACCCGTGACATTTTGATGCTGCCACTGTTTCCTTTTTAGCACAGGGGCAGTAGAGCCACTTGGACATTGCTGATACAATGGTTAAGACTCAGGATCAGGGTCCAGCAGTGTCAGCATCACCTTGCTGAATACTGTATGCTTTTTGTGGTTTATTATAAACAACATTTCTCCTATGCCATTTCATAAAGAACCATAGGGACAAGATAACAAAATGGTTGCTGCCCAAAAAGGTTATTTTCAGAATAAAAGCTCTAGCATACCCCGCTTTAGAAATGACTCACATCACTCTGCGACACCGAGCATTCCATTCTGTTTACGAGACAAACCCAAAGTGATGCTTAATTAGAGCTGGTGTGATAAATGTCATGTGTGCAAAAACATTCACGTCACATCATATTAATGCTCTAGCTGTTGCACAATTGTAATCATGGTGTATTTCTGTCCTGAATGCATTTAGAAATTAGGCAAACAACATCAATTCAGTAATTACAATAATGGCAATCATGTGAATAGATTGCCAGTATACATCATTCCCAAACTGACTACACAAACACAAGAAACAGATAGATATTATTAGTTACTTAAGTTCATTTCTCTCTAGTGTGATAAATACTACGCATGGACATCATAAGAATCTCAGCTATATAAACCCACCACCAAACAAAGGTAGTAAAATGGAGGACTAAAATGTGAAGCAACTGGAGATTCTTTTTGTTATTTTTATTCTGTTCATGAACATTATGACAAGCAAAGACACAAAGGTAAGTTTACATACAATACATACATACACTATGTTACATACATAATACATATGTTTAAGAAAAGTATTAAATTTTTTTGCTGATGTTAATAGTAAAAACTAAACATTAATTTTAGTAATAGTTCTAGGTTACTGGATCTGTCACATTGATTTTGCTGTTATTTCCCTTTCACACTACTAAAACCTTAGAAGCACATAGCAGATCAATAATTAATCCAGCCTTGAGTTCATAAAATTATTAATGTCTTTTATTTGAAAGTGCAACTGAATTTTCTATTGTGATTAGTGGTTTTGTGGAACATTTAATACCACATGTATAAATACTGCATGATGTGTCTTGTAGTGTTTTAGTAATTAAAATAAATTACAATTAAGTACAGTAAATTACAAAATATAAAATATTTGGCAAGTGTAATAACACACTTCAGGACATGCTGTTTTAAAAATAAATTACTTTGAGTTCATCAAACTTTCCTATTTTGTTAGTTATGTTCCTAGAATAGCATGCCCTGTTAGAGGCCTCTTTTCCTATTTAACAAGGGACTTTCAAGTCAAACCCGGACTTTTGATTGCAGAATAACAGAACCCATTTAATACAATGATCAATTTTACATTTTCCTTAATTAGAAATATAAATCACAACTCACAGTTTGGCTAGAAACGCCCATTGTAAATCAAAGTTTATTAATTTGCAAAGTATGTTCATGTATTTGTTTTAAAGGGGACAGTATATGCTGTAGGAGACATGTACACATTCACAGTGGATCTAAGTAGGTTCTCACCAGAGCAAGTGATCGTCACCTCCTCAAATAATCTCATCCATGTTTCTGCTGAGAAGGTGAATATACCTATACTACGGCATCTGCATTTGTATACAGTTTTTAAGGTCAGTGTTTTGTAGACTAGATGGTTTGTGACATACAAACATGTATTTACTGATTTACTGTACCATTTATAGTGTTGTGTTCATTTTTTCCGAATCACTTGTTGCTGGGGACTAGCTGGAGTCAGACGGGACAATCGTGGACATGTTTTCACACAAATGCCAGTTTCCAGCAGATGTAGACCCCATATCTGTGACCTCGTCCTTGGGCAACAGTGGTGCACTGACGGTTAGGGCTTGGAAACAGAAAGCTAAAGTTTAGACAGCAAATACAGAAGTGTGGATTTGTAGTATTGGTCTCTAAAGCATCTGCAGATCAATCAGGTTTATTTCACACATTAAAGTTAAGTGTTTTCTTTTTATGAGGTCACAATTTATGCAACTATATTTCTCTAACTGAACTTTTCTTTTTTTCTGTATGTGATTTAGATCATCTAGATTATATGCTTAATTAATTAAATTGTGCATCATTATCTCTTTACACATTTAATACATGTTACAGTAACATAACACTTACAGTATTATGAACAGACTAACTGATTATGAACCGTTAATGATGGTAAATATCTGTTGTGCAACATATTAATAAATTAACAATGTAAACAATTATAGTTTAATAATAAACAAAATATTACATGCATCCATCAACATTTGTCTTCATGGTCAAACTGTCAACTTTTATTTTTGACCAGAAGTTGAACTGTATCTTTATTACACATATCTACCATGTCTTCGAACTAAAATCCACTAGAAATTTGCAGTCTCTGACTAGGAAAAAACAAAGGAAACCCAGAATTCTCACTCTTATAAAGCCTGAGTTAAAAAACCTCACAGCATCAACATTATGAAAACTGGCACTTTTTACTTTACAGTTATATGCAGTGGTGGCTAAAGGTTTTGAGATGAAAGTAAAATTCAGTATTTTAATGACACTCAATTTTTTTATTGGGTTTAGGTCTGGAGATGACCCAGGTGATGAGTCCAGAAGCTGAATAGCATTGTCAAATTTTTCACAGACACAGATTTTCGATTAATTAGAACGACTCTTCAGCCAGACAGGCTAGAACTAATTAAAGTAAAAGCACACAGAAAACTAATACATGGCATATGTTGTCTTAATACCTTTGGTCACCACTACATATTAATATTTGCTTTAGAACACTGTCTATATACACAGTAGTTCTATACAAGAGGTAATTCATCACTCATATCACTAATGTTAACTAGATTGTTCCTGCTTTCCATTTAGTAACTTAAACACATGGAGGTCAAAATGACATAATTCTGACTTCCCACTTCAACTTAGAAAGCTCTAGCAGTGATGCAATTGAAAATATTATCATCAAAAGATGGCACAGTTATACAGTAAGTAGTGTCACAGGTTCACGCTCCAGGGATCCCTATTTACTCCTTGCTGTTTGTGAATCTTTATCCCTATTTTCATGCGGAGTTCCCATCCATGTGCTCCTTTTTTCAACTTCCCAAAACATACCAGAAGTTACAGTGTAACATGAAAGTGTGCATGTGTCATAATCTGGTGTCCCATCCAGGCTATATTCCCATCTCATGCCCAGGGTTTCTGTGATAGACTTCAGATCCACTGTGGGCGTGACCAGGATGAAGCTGTTACTGAAGATAAATACACGATTCTATTAAACTTGACACAGGTTTTTTTTAATGTAATAGTAGTGCAAAGTATATGTATATAAATATAAATGAGGTATATTTTTTAATACAGTACAAGTCTGTGAGTTGAATCCCTACAAGTGTACACTACATACTTTAACATGAACACAATCAATGCGCTTTAAAAATGAGAGCTTATACAATAATTTCTGGGCCACTGTGTCCTGGGGAATGTGGTACTGAAGTGGTGGCATGCATACAGTCCTGGTGCCACAGGTTTTCTGCCAAGGCATTTAAAAGAGGAGCAATTTCACCAAAGCCTCCGCTCACATCACCTCCCACCCGAAACACTGGCACACCCCACACCTCCTGAAAGCGTGTGATGTCACTGTCTGTCACATCTGTGTGCATAAACAAGTCAAACCTATACAGTTAAGGTCGATATGTGTAACCCAAAAACATCATAACATGTTATGGTGAACATTGAACAGAAATCTAAGTGTTTCATTAACCCTTAGGATCACAGCATGGCTTGATATTAACATATAACACATTAGAGTATGATTGAGTATCACTTTAAATATGGTTGAAAACAGGATTACACTATAGCAAAACATTTTTAACACCAGAACAAGTCTGAGATTCTGGGGTCAGGTTGTTCATTTAACTTTTTACATTTATTCTTTAATCAGTCATAAGAGACAAAACCTGAATCCTAATTAAAACCTAATCTGAAAATTAGGTGTTAATTTAAGGTTTGATTCAATTCAAGGATACTTGGTCCCAACCACCAATCTGACTAGTCTGTCTGATGGAGCTGTGATCCGAGACATTTGATTGGAAAGATCCTCAAAAGATCCACGGTCAGTAAAGGAGAACAAGAAGAGAATGGCATCCACACGTTCCTTGCAGGACTGTTGGAAAACCATCAAATAAATGTTGGTTCACAAAAGGTATGACAAATTAATAAAAAAAAAAATCATACACTAAAAAGATATTTTCACCGGCAGCATGTGGTCAAATCTGCGCATGGCATTCTCGCCACAGTCCCAGAGCTGGAAGTGGAAGAAAAGCATGCGGCCACTCTCCCTGAACTTCACAGGCCAAAACACCACACACGTCTCCATGCCTAAAGAGGGTATCATTTATGGGTTATAAAATTCATTACACAGTTCCAGTAAACACAGATATAAATTATTTTCAAAATTAAAAATGTAAAAATAACAATAATTCAAAACTGTTGAACCCCCAAACTGTCTTCCCATAATGATGTCCTATAATTTATTAAATAACGATAAAGTATAAAGTTTCACATCTGGTGCTCTGTCATATTTCACATGTATTCACACTTTTACAAATGTATAAAATTGGGCACTTAAGTTACGTACCTGTGGTTTCATAGTGTGTGTTGGGCATGTCTAGACCAGCAAGGCGAGCGGCTAGAGTCGTTTTCCCCACTCCACTTTTACCTGACAGGAACACTTTATAACGAACTATGTCTGCTTTCAAATTTGGAGGCATTGCTGGAGCTTCCAGCAGACCTAAAAAATATTAAATATGAATGTTACTGTCAGTTATTGTAAGCAGACAGCATTCTGGTAGATTGTGTACCATTGTCAATCCTGAGCTTCTGTGCATGTTCTTCCCATGCTTATGTGACTTCCCTCCCATGATTACTAAGGACAAATAGAGAAATAAACAAATGTAATAAATTTTTGTTTATTACTAGCTATTAGTCGCCACATACTGTATATGGCAACTAAATTAATGACATTGCTTAATTAATATCCAAAAGATTAAATTATTTTGGTCAGATCAAAATGAGATCAAAGAAAGATGGGACTATACACTGGATTGGAGAGCAGTCCATTGCAGGCCATCACACACAATTTAGAGAAGTCAAACCAGCATGCTTTTGGGAGAAAATTAGAGAGCCCAGAAAAAAAAACTATGCAGACATAGTAACAGAATTAACCAGTGACACAACAACATGACCCACCATGACACCCGGCCACCAAGCCAACCCCTTGGTTAATAGTGCAATAATTGAATGATGGGCGACTTAGTGGCCTTGAACCTCCAGGGTCTGGCGTGTGCACACATTCTCCCTGGTCTTGGAGGGTTTCCTCTGTGTACTCCAGTTTACTCCCACAGTCCAAAGATATGCAGATTAGGCTCATTCCTAACTGCTATGTGTGTGCCCTGCAATGGGTTGGCACCGGTATAGATGATGATTAAGTGAATATAAGAATGTGAAACATAAATCATTAGCTATTGTATATATATATTTTCATTAAGAATGGAGTGATATACTATAAAGACCAAATGATTGGATTAGACAAGATAGACAGATAGATGGATAGATAAATAAACCAACTATATAGCCAGAAGGTTTTAGACACCCGGCCATCACTGAAACCAAACAACTGTAGAGAATGCCTTTGTACGAAGTACATTTAGGATTTTTCTTCACTCCTATGTGAGGTCCATGAAAACACATTTGCCAAGTTTGAACTGAAAAAGTCAAGTGACCCGCACTGAACCCTGACTGAACACCTCAACCCCACTGAACACCTTTTGGGTGAATTGTAACGCTGACTGTGTACCGGGCACCGCCTCATCCAACATCAGACACTGATGATCAGAGACACTCCTGTGGCTCAATGTGCACAAATCTCCAGCACCACACTTCAAAATCTAAAACCTTCCTAGAAGAGTGGTGGTTATTACTACAGTAAAGAGGACTTGATCTGTAATGGGATGTTCAGCACATATTGATGTGAGGATCAGGTGTCCACAAACTTTTGGGCAGATAGTGTACAGACAATCAGATAGATGGATGGGCAAACTTTAAATAAAACAAAAATAAAGTATAAAACAATTAAGAGGCTCTGATCTATATAGAGATGCTTTACATCTCCCTTAATTTTAAACAAATACAACACGCCTGGAGCTCGGACAATCACGTGACACCATACAAACCAATAATCGAATCGTCTTGGTGGTATCCATGGAAACACCACGACGGCAACGTACCAAATTTTCTCCGCCTTTTCTTGTGTAATATCTTGCTGAAGAATTCCCGGCTTTCAGGGCTTCGGTGCCAGTCTGACACCACTGCCGAGCCTGCAGCTACATACGCCATGTCAGTCTACTGGTTAAATGAGCTGATAAATCAGCATACAGACTTAAACAGCATTCAGCCTGACACGCTTCACGGCCGGAAGGAAGCGCGCTTATGGTTTTTTTTTTAAAAATCAAAATAAAAGTCCAAATATATAAACTCGTTAAGAAAAGAAATAGCATTGAAACTTGCTACCAAATCGAATAAGGTCACACATACAAATGTAATAATTTAATCTTAAAACAGTTATTAAAATTAATTACAATTATTTACTGCACAGCGACATGATTATTTTTGCATATCAAAGTTAGGAGGCTGGGGTCAGAGCACAGGGTCAGCCAGGATACTGCACCCCTGGTCTGGAGCAGAGACAGGGTTAAGGGTCTTGCTCAAGGGCTCAACAGTGGCAACGAGGGGCTCGAACCCCCGACCTTTCGATCAGTAACCTACAGCCTCTTACAACAGAACAAAGTTATGAAAGTAAATCTCTCTATTTCTCTCTATAAACCCCTGCTACACTAAAGCACTTATCCCAGAATTTCACTAGTGCCTAGATACCAATAACATAGAACGTTTTCTCAGTAAGCCAGAGCCATGATCACAGTACAGTACAGTACAGTGATGAGTTCTGCTTCATGTCTGAAATGCTGGCCTCCCAGGAACTCCTCCCAGACATGTGGGAAGTGAGGTCAGGGCTGTACTGGGGATACATGGCAATAACTCCTAGCTGAATCCCTGTAATGTAACGCTTATTTGTACAGTTCTCACAGACAGATCTGTCTCTTCCGCAGGTTGATAAGTTATCTATTGATTTTCAAGGCTCAGGCATTCCACTCAGGTGTTTATGAGAATGATTGCGGAGGGCTCTGAGCCAGCGCGGCCTTGTTCATCATTCACAAACATACTTCTTTAAAATATTTGCACCATTCAAATGTTTTCCTGAAGCTAAGAGTCTCATGAATTTACTGTACTTGAAGTCTTTTGTAAATGCCAATTGATTTTTATGGCTTCATTTATGAGAAATGATCTCAAGTCCTGGTTTGACCTGGTTTCACCTAACGTCATTCTGTAACATCCTTACTAGCAAGCTCGTTCTAGATGCAACCCAAGCCATGACACTACCACCAATGGGCTGGAATGGTGACCTCATATGTTTTGGATTATGAGCAGACTGTATCATGTGGAATGTGCTCTATATTTCTGCTCTCAATGCCTTCCTCCAGCATTGGATTGTGTTACTTTCACCCCTGTCCTGTGAAGGTTACTATTGACTGGTTAAAGCACCTGTAAGTCACTTTGGTCGTTTCTGTCCATAGGGCATTGTTCCAGAAGTCTTGTGATTTGTTCAGATGTAGTACTGCAGACCTCAATCGTGATTCCATGTTTTTTTTTTTATACAGAAGAGGCTTTCATCTGGCACCCTTCCAAACAAACCATATTGTTCAGTCTTCTTCTAATTGTCCTGTCATGGACTTTAACATTTAACATGCTCAGTGAGGCCTGTAGGCTCTTAGCTGTAGATTGTGGGTTTTGTGTTTCTTTCTGAGCATTGTAGGTTTCTTGGTGTGAATGTTCTGGGACTTCCACTCCTGGGAAGATATGCAACTGTCTTGAATGCTTTTCAGTGAGAATAATCTTTCTCACTATAGAACATTAAACTCCTAACTATATGAAAATGTTTTTTTTTAGTAAACTTTTCCAGATTGATGTGCAGCAACAATTCTGTTCTCTATGCTTCTCTAAGACCATTGCATATGTGTTTCCCGCTTGGCAATGTGTTAACACACACCTGAACGCTCCAGACTAACAAACTGTGAAACCTTCTGCTTTTATAGAGGCTGCACACCTGCTGATGATCAATTAATCAAGGGCTGATGATTAGCAGCACCTTGCTGCAACTTACACTCTTACATCCTGTGGAAGCAGTAAAAGAAAATAGCATTACTTATACTTTTTTGACAACATTTTCTAAATAAATAATGGCACGATAAGAAAAGTTATAAGTTGTTTTTCTGAGGTGGTATTTGCCAAATACTAAGACCCACTACGATCAGATGATTTGTATTATGTTCTTAGAGAAAAAACATATAAAAATAAAAGAAGGGGCACTAACTTTTTTGCATGCTTGTAGGTTCATATGGGATTGTATATACACATTATAACAGTGCATAGACCAAATCCATAGAGCTTTTTGAGCCCAGAGTTACGAACTATGAAACAAAAACTATTTGCCTTTCATGTTGGAGTTTGTGTATTGTATATGACCTGATATGGACTGACAATAAAATAGTTTTAAATCACGCAGACAGAGGCACTGAGCGTATTTGTACAGTTATATTTATTGAGAGGCCACAGCTCTTGCATATAACAACTGTTGGCTTTAATAAGGCAAACGCAAGAATGAATCCACCAGCTAACTGACACAGAAAAGAAAAACGAAGAGCTTTCGGAGAAGGTGGAACCCACAGGCATGCAGTGATGGCTCAGAGTGCAATGTACAGCTGTGTATATACAAAACAATAGTGAGACCCCCCAGAATGGCACATATCTCTGGCTTTGTAAGTAATAACCCAAAAGATTGCTTTGAATAAAACATAAAACAAAAAAAAAACAAAAAAAGAGTCAAGAATCGCTTTGCTTTGTAAAAGTTAAACTGAACAAAAATATATTATTTGGTAGTCATTTCTGACATCTAAATAAAAGACGTCTCCAATGAGATATCAAAATGGAGCTAAGAGAATATTGCCTTTCTAGAATAACAATTCATATTATTTTTAAGATGAAGGTGAGACAATGTCTTGGTGAATCGCAACATAAGATTCTCGTAAGAGTCACAGAGCCTCAGCACAAGTAAAGAAAAAAAATCATTACATTTTTAATGAGAATGTGCAGACACAGAGGACATTTACAGTTAACAACTTTTAACTTAAGTACAGAGGACCATTTTCAGTTTTGAAGCAGTTGGCATCCACTTTAGAAACAGACAAGACAAAGAAAAGGATTCATACACTCATCTTTTACGACAATGTACCATTAATGTATGTAAGAGTACGTCAAAGAAGCGCCATATATGTTATCGCATTGGACAGGGACACACCTAATAATCTCACTCGACATTGTCAAACAAATGGTACTCCATATTGCTTAGGAACACATAGAAATAAATCCCCAAATAAATTAGTCCAAAAAAATCTTCTTTTTTTTTTGTTTCCATTCTTAATTATATATCATAACACAGCTAAAATTATCAATCATGTTCTTCATAACTCTTTTTAACATTTCTTTTTACTCATTATAATTACTAGATTTTTCTTGACTTTAGCTCTGTTTGTGGGCATATCGAGCGGATAATGGGAGGTCCTAGGGTGGCTAACTGGAGTAATCAGAGTGGGTACATGCATCTTCTTTTACCAGGCTAAGGGGAAAGGGTAGGGGGGTGGAGTGGTCAGGGAGGCTCAAGTTAGAGCACATGACATGGCTTGGAGCTCTAATCGTCCTCCTCATCCTCTTCATCGCTGTCCTTCATGGTAATGCCCTGCATGCCGCCCTCTCGGACAGAGGCAGTGGCTTCTTCTAGAGTGAGCCGATTCCGTACCGTGTCGTACATCTTGCTGTTCAGCGTTGAGTCAAGAACACCTTGCAGCCTAAAATCTCGATATTTTTTCTATAAAGCACAAAAAAGTCAAATACTACTGAATACGCTAAACAAGACAGATGTTTAATACTACATTCATACACACACACACACACACACACACATATATATCCTTTTACCTTTTAGGTGTTGCTTTACATGTTAGGGATCTTGATCAAAAGCTCAATATACTGACAAAGTCAATAAGGTTTGGAATATGAAATAAACTGCTATTATGGACAATTTATGGTGCTTTCATAACTACTAATGTACTTTTTAAAAATTTTATTTCCATTATCCAGCTTCAGAAAAAGCATTTGTCATTAAAGTGTTGGCTGGCCGTGTGATGATGGATAAGAAAGGGTTTTTTTTAATATGCAATTTCACATTTATATTCCTTTGCCTGAGAACAATAAAAAAATTATATATATTATTAAGGATGACAATTTGTTTAAATTTCATTTGAATTTAATTTCAAATGAATTAATGAGAAATTTGAAGTTCTCATGAAATTGATGTTGAGCATGACTTTTCCCACTACACAGTACCTTTACAATCCTAATGAGGATTTTGAGCTGGTACACATGGAGCTGTTGGTCCATTCGATCAGTGAGCCAAGTCCCCAGCAGATTCATGGTGGCTGTATACCATTGCTGTAATGCACACAAACACAAGGTTCTCCAGCAAAACACACACACACACTCACACAAACGAACCCATGCAAGAGACTATAGTGTCTAGACATATACATATATATATAGACGTATATATCCAGTAACATTCCATACATACGCATAGACGTGGTCACACTACAGTACTCAGGACTACAAGTGAATGCTCACTTTCAGAAACATACAGATATACAGGCACCCCCACATTTCACACACATACACACACACAAAACGCATGCAGAGACAAATACACAGTCTCTCTCACACACACACACACACACACACACACAAAAAAAAAACACAGAATGCACACCAACACAGACACAGTCACACCCTCACTAAGCACTAGGTTAGTCAAGCAATTTAAAATTAATTTACAGAGGCAGCAATATGACCATCTGCAAAAAAGTACATAAATCATGCATTAATTAGTTGCATAATTAATAAAAAAACAAACTGCTAACTTGTATTATTATTAGTATATATACAGCATAGTCTTAACTCTAAAAGATGTTAGATAAAATTCTTTAGATTTCAATAAGCATATATTGTTTTTATACTCAAGAGTATATTATTTGAATAAGTGAATCAGATTCTGATCAGAGAAATTAAAATGTGAAAAGTTACAGTTTTTTTTGGCCTGTGTGAATAGAACTATGCTGAATGTTTACACAAAACCTTGAAATTAAATAATTTGTCCATGCTATCGGCTTTAAGCTCATATTCTGCAAACATCCCCAAATTCAACAAACATTTTTTGTCAAAGCAGTGAACAATATTACTATAACCAGAAAATTGGAAATCAATATATCAGTGAGAATGAGAAGAATCTGCAGGCAAGGCGATTTGTACTGTTATCTTAAACCATTTCTATGCTTATAAATGATGATATCTATACAGTATATATACATACATACACATCTATATATATATATTATATATATATATGTATATATACTGCAAATCTGAAAACCCAGGTGTATTCAAAATCTCAGCAAACATCTTATGTATAGTTCAAAGAGAACAGCACAGGTTTTTGTGTAATGGATGATGTTATAGTCTCTTATTTCTCTTATAGTGAAAGGAGAAGTCAGTAGCAGGATCCTGTGGAGCATAACGGTGGATTGTAATGCATCTTTTCCCGTATAGTCATTGTCTTGTCAAGCTATTGTCTCTTGCTCATCAAGATATAATCTCATTAACTGTCATTACTAACTCCAGGCTTTCCATACCAATGCTGCATTTAGTAAATACTGCATATACAGTACAGTGCAAAAGTCTTGAGTCACGCCTAATTTTCCCCTCTCATTTGTTTCAAACCACTCAGCATTCAGCATCAACAGTATCCTAAACACCGCTCTGATTATCTGTCATCATCTGCACCTGTTTTTCACTAGTTCATGCCTTATGTTAGATATTTATTCATGCTTAAATAAATAAATGTTTTGTCTGTACATTGGTCAGAACTCGCTCTTCCAATGATATCTTTAAGTTTCATACATTGAAAACATATGTCTCAGAACAATTTCTGTCCGTCTGTCCAGTTTATTTTGTCACAGCCTCATACAAAACTGGTTGGACAAAATTTAATGAAACTTTGTCAGTCTTTCTGTATTTGCCAGAAATAAAATCTGCGCCATTCTAAACTGTTCATCTACTGTTCATCTAAACTGTTCATCTAAGGTGCGCAAATGCTCACAACGTAAACAAGGCATAAGATACTCATTCTTAAATGTTTTTTTCTGTGTATTAATAAGTTAAACAGAGCGTTCAGCTGTACTGTACGTGGGCTTCAACCTGAAATAATAATATCACTGATTATGGTAAAGATGATCAGCTTATTTTTAGCTTTAACCTTTTAACTATTTCTAAAAAAAACTCTTCACCCGGTTACTAACGCTAATTAAAAAGCCAAGAAAGTCTGGCTGTTTGGAAGCAAAATTATGATGATGAGCTGTGCCTCAAGACTTTTGCACAGTACAGTACATTATATATACTGTATATATACAGTATATTATAGCTGCTGTACCGACACGATACAAACATGGTTGTTCTGTGTTTGCTGATGTCTGACCAGGCAGGTTTTTGTCAATGCCAGCAAAGAATCGTCAATGCCAGCAAAAATATTGGCCTAAAAAAAAAATAGAGAATGAATTTCATCTTGGATATTTAAATTTTTTTTTTTATTCACTCAATTATATTTGCGATGTCAGTGCTTTTGTGTGAAAGCTATGATTTGCCTAAGTTGTGTTTTTAGCTATGTATTAATTTCCCACATTTTCTTATGTGTGTGTCTGTGTGTGTTTGCGTGTGTGAATTTATTTATTTTAAGAAAACAATATTTTTGCTGATGAGTATTATCTGATACTCCAGATTCCAATATCAGTATCAGGAAAAAAAAGTGAAATTGTGGCATCTGTATTCCTAACACATAATGTCTACTTCTTGACTACTGCGCACAAAAGCACATTTATCACTGATCTACTTTTTCCAACTAAATTTAATTCTAAACTGTTCAGATTTTATAATTCTATTGTAATGCCAGTCTTATTTCCAACAATTTCAAAACACATGAGCTCAGCAATGGCAGGCTATTTCAATGAGTGGATCATTTGAGTGATCAATGACTGCTTTGACCAGTAAAGGGAAAACCTATGCCGACATTGGCTGATTTGAATAATGATTAGGTACGTGACTGGTTGAGTTAATTAGGGTTGGGTGGTTTGGTTGGTCCACTTCAAGCAGTCAGTTGGTCCGAGCGTGCAGTGCATGCAGAAGGAGCAGGTGAGTCAGTGGGCAGGTGTTTGTGTATGATGTGAGAATTTTAGGAGGTGGTCATGCTAGTAGATGTACACAGGAAGATTATTTGATTAGAAATCATGCCACTCAACAGAATGTGATCAAACAGTAGGACATCTAGAGATAAGTTCCACTTTGTTATAAAAAAGAGAGCATGGTGGTGGTGTCCTTAGAGTAGAGAGTTAAAACGTGAAAAGAGAAGACACAGAGAAAGACTGAGAAGTCCAGATGAGGAAATCTTTAAGACACTTGTTTATCACAAATGCGTTCTTGCTTCCATGCTAAATATATATTTGAACACTTGTGTGTGTGTGTGTGTTTAAAGGCAGGAAATATTCTTGGCAACGGTGTTGCTTTAAGCATTCTTAGCAATGGTGATTTAGAGCACTTATTCAATTATCCCAAAGGCTTGGGATGTAAATTAAAGTACATCTAAAATAGGTTTTGAAGAGCAAGCAAGTACGCAGATTATGAAACAATTTGTACATACATACGTATAACAAAAACGAACAAATTAATTAATGGAATCAATGGAGATGCTTAAAATGGGACAGGGAAAGGTGTATGTCCTTTAGTGTTTTGTAAGAATTTAAATATTAACAATCTATATACAGTATACTCTTACAAAAATCAAGGGTGCTGAGTTTTATGTCAAACCCTACAACAGAGTAGAACAGTCTGACAGAACCATAAAGAAAACACATTTTTTTAAATAAGTCTATTTGTGTATGTTCTGTCCCTTTTAGGAGAACCTATTGGTCAATATATTTAGCGATTGGCTCAAGATGTGCTTTTTTTTAAATGTAATTTTATTAAACTTGATTAAAATCCACCCTCATCACTCTATGTATATCTGAATTTTCACACATGGGTTCATGAGATTAGGTTTTTTGCTTAGAGAATTCACCTAGGACATATAACCTCTCATGTATTGTAAATGCCCCCATATTAATGAGATTTGAAATAAAATAATAGTGAAATGATGATGGATTGTAAGTGTTTTTTACAATGATTGGGAAAGTACAAGCCAACAGACATGCTTTAGCATATGGTGCTTAGTAAATATGCTGAAAACACAGCAGAAGAAGCAGCAGAAAAGCACACTAAACCTCTTTAAGACGCACCAAACTCAGACACACCCACAAACACACTGCTCTCCACCACAGACACATGCTAAGTGCACCTTAATGCACTGTGCCGCACTGAGTCAAAAATACAACCTTAACCACACTCATACACACTCGCATGTGCACGCACTCAACAGCAAGTTCCGCACATATAAATAGCACAAATCTACTGGACATGGAATAAAACACCTCCCACTACACACATAGAACACTGTGCAGGACTGGAAGTAAGAGAATGATCCACCAAGGATTATTTCTAAATTTAACAGTGCTCTCCAGTTGGCATCAATATTTACATAACGTTTTATTATCTGATGTCTAATGCTACGTCACGTGTTCATATTTCACCACAAATATGATTCAATAGTGACATAATATGCCAATAGGTATATCATATTATTCAAAGATCCCATTGGCCGTTTGGGAGCACTGCCGTAAATAATCCACTTGGTGGTGATAGTGACACTTTGCCTTGTGAGTTCTAAGCACAAAGGTCCAACAAACAGCTAATGCGACACTGGAGCACAAAGGTGCATCTGGTTGTGTTTAATGCAAAGCCAGTGCACAGAGAACAAGAATTCACAGTAATGAGACACTGAGAAGTGAGAGCCTGAGAGCCTCAGGATAATGCTGGCCGTTTTTTTTTTTTTAAATCATGATGAAAGAATTCAGAGCTCAGCACTCAAAATGTGACTTATCCCTCATATGCCCCATTGTTTTGCCACATTTTGGATGGAACCTCCCTTGTCAGGCATGGAGGAGACGGCATCTTACTTACATCAAATAACCTCTCTATATACACCTCCTCATTGACCTTATCTCGCAGTATGTCCTGAGAGTGACGAACAAAGGTCACATAACCATCAGCAACATCCATTCCTGGCTTCTGTAGAGGACAGATTGTAGATGAAGTTAGTTAGACACTCCTGTGACAAAAAGACAAGTGGTAAATAAATTACTGTACATTAAATCTGTTCAGCACTTACGGGCACATCCACATATTTTGATGCTGCTTTCACCTAAAAATAAATAACCAAGCTTAGAATGGGACCTACCGTAATAATAATAATAATAATAATAATAATAATAATAACAGACAAATAGACAAATAGCGGAACATGGTTAATAGTATAGTCAGGGAAATAATATGTAATTAATTCTCACCGTGAAGGACAGGAAGGAGGAGAAGAGAGTTCCCTCATCATACCTAGAGATCTTGGCTAGAACACTTTCGAGAATCACCACAAACTGCACATGTGACGAAAAAAACAAACAAACATCTAAAACAGATCAGTGACCACACACCACCACAACCGGAATTATAAACCATTTACCATATTACACACTTGCAACCATGATACATTGGCAACTAAAACTTTTACCTTGGCCACCAAAAGTGAAATCATATCCTTCACACTCTCTTCAATGAGGTCATCGATTTTAGAGTGATACTGTTTCTGAAAAGCAACAACACATTTTCAAGCTGACTAAAGAGTGAACTCTTATCTAATTAAAAACATTATCTAATATGAGTGATTTGCACTTACAGCATGTCAGGGATTGATCTATTGGGTAAAGTGTTAATATACGAAGGTAAGTTAAAAATGATCTGCACTCTGGATGTAGAATTTACTTTAATGAACCCTTAGAAAAGAAAAATGCAGAATCTTTTGACAAAATCTCCTTGCTTTTCATACACTTTGTCCATCTGTCAAGAAGCTTTCCTATTGCTTCATTAAAAATGTTTTAGGCTGAGCTGCCAGCCATGAATACACAGCTGTCCCCACTTCATCAGAAGTGAATCTTCGTCTTTATAGAAGTACTTTCAGAGGACAAAACGGGTGAAAGTCCAAAGGAGCAAGATCAGGACTATAAGGAGGATGCTTTAACGCCTTAAAATGAAGATTTGGCGAAGTGGCGACAGTGTGGGCAAAAGTGTGTGGACGTGAATTGTCATGAAAGATCACAATGCCCTGCATTTAATCCAATTTAGGCTTCAGCTCTTTAATAAGCATCTCACTGTAACAAGCACTATTGATTGTTGAACCTTATTCCTGATAATGTTCCAATACTGGAAATACTCTTGATAATCCCTTGATAAAACTGTAAGAATACATTTTCCAACTGATGGTTGACTTTTGAACTTTTGCGATTGAGGATTTTTCAATTTCATACGTTTATTCTCAGGCTCATATTGATGAATCCATGTCTCACGAGTAATGATTCTCTTTTTTAAAAAGTTGCCTTGAACGAAAAGTGCTGATAAGATGCGGCCAAAAGAAGTTTTAATATAACCAAAGTGCGGATCATTTTCTGCCTTAAAGCACATGGGCCGCATCAGTCAAATGCGGCTTTTGAACCTGTAATATTAATCTCAGTATTTATTAGCCCATCTCTATTATATATACATCTTTTATTTATTTATTTATTTATTTATTTTTACATATTGTTAACATTTGGACACCACTGATACTGAGTATATGAATGTAATGTTTGTGGATGGATGTGACTGTTATAATGTTTATTGTTACACCACTGTATAAATGGACATGGAATAAAACACCTCCGACTACACTCAAGACTGTGCACTAGGCATCATTATTTACATCCCTTTTATTAGCTAATATCTAATGCTATGTTACCTGTACATATTACACCACAAATATAATTAAATAGTGACATAATTACAACTGTAGAAAAAAATTGCCAATTGGTATATTATATTAGTCAAAAATCCCATTGATCGTTCAACACAAGCTTTATTTGTGTACATGCTTTAGAAAGAGAATCTACTGACTTTCGGTAGTACTGTAATCTTTAGTTTTGTTCCTCTGCACATTAATCAGATATATTTTTTAAATTAGATTACACCTTTTATTACCTCCTGGCCCATCTCCATGGCACAAAGTTTAGCTGACTGGTCCTTGGCATCCACCATCACGTTGAACATAGTGCATAAGGAGAGTGGGATGCGGAAATCTGTAGAACGGCTACTCTTGGCCAGCTTGGACTCAAATGCTCCCCTGGTGCTAAAGACATGCAAAGAGTTGACCAGAAGAGTATTAATGATTTTTTTTTTTTACCGCAGTATGAAGACAAATATGCACCCATTGGTTGGAATGGTTGGTGGACACTTAATGTTTTGTGGCATGTTTATTGTCTGGTGGGAATGGTGGACTTATTTCATTTATGAAGTTTCAACTAGCTGCTCAACTAATGACATAGTAGATTATTATATCTGTGCATCTTTCATTTTCAAACTCATACATGCATGTACCGTTTAACACACGACTCAATCATGTCGCTGGACATGAGCTTCATCCGGTTTTCAAGGTGCTTGGCAAACTCCTCCTCAGGCCAGTGCAGGTCTCTAATGAATGTTTGCAGGGCATCCAGCTTCCAGAACAAATCCTCTGATGTCCCCGAGCCATTACTGCCAGGCACATTGACACATCAAGGGTCAGAGTCTTTATTAATAGGCAAAAGGGTGGCATTATCTGTATGACTCAACTCATTGCATAATATTTCTCTGATTATTTTATACATACACTGACTGATGGTCAATATCTGGTTGTCTCCCAGAAATGGCTTTCTCATGTTCAGTCAGTGTATGGTAAAATAGAGACATGTTAATAACCTCGCACAGTTGCGTGGTTATTCCACCCTCAAAAGGGTCTGAAATCATGCACATGTTAATCAGTCACACTTCTCTAAAAGGGGAAAAGGGCTTGGGAATGTCATGGTGAGAGAAGGCATGTAAGAGATCTAGACCACGGATTTTGAATATTACTGGGTGACTAAAACCTGACACTATTGCTTTTCAGGAACACAGGAATACATTCATCATTCATCTGCATACCTGCACATGCTGAGCAATGTGTACTTTACTACTCTAAAGCCCTATCATTATCCTGTTAGTGCTACACACCTTTCTGAGGGCCCAAAACAACATGCATGAGAATTTGCATGGACTTGAATTTCGAGTGAAAGAGGACACTATGGGTGTCCAGATGAGAAACAGAAACACAAAGATCAGGCTCTCTCTCACCACCCATGCCCGACGAGGTTGACGGAGTTCCAGAAGTCAACACACACCATGCAGTCAACTCTGAAGACGTTGCCATCCTGAGTGGAGATAGATGGGAGAGGAGGAGGAGGAGGAGGAGTGTTGTAAGGGTCAGGGAGGGGGTGGTAGCCTACCATAGAGTTAAAACATAAGAGTGACTGGAGGTTCTCAGAGTATCTAACGGCAGCCATCTTGGTAGGGTGAAAGCTTTAAAGCAGAATATGTCCTATATCACAATGTATTGTTAAGAAATATTTGGATTTACCAGTCCAGGATCTTCAATGATCCCATTGTCTTGATCATGGAATTGAGTATGCTTTTTGGGATACATGGATAAATATCTGAAGCCTACTCTTATGTTTAAACTCCACAAGAGCTGATTACTGCTTCAGAGTACTTATTTTTCTAAAAACAAAGACCAGGCAGGGAGGTCCACCAACCCACACCCACTAACCTTTCCTAACCTTCCAGGCAGACCTGAAATCAGTATTGGCCGTTTAGAAAAACCCTCCACTTCAAGAAATGGATTTCTTACCTCAGATGCCAAAGCCAGCTATTTAACTCTTTAAAAAAATCTTTAGGGCCATTATAGGTCATTAAGATTTGTCTTTGTCACTTCAAAGAGCTAACACATCACAGGTGGGTAAGTAAAACTGTAGTCCTATTTGTAGACACCGTTTTAAATGGGGAAATTTTTCTTGGTTGGGAACTTAAGACTGACTGATTGTAGGTTTGGGTTGCAATCCAGATCTCACCACCTCAGTCCTACCTCAATGGCATGCACATTGAGGAAAATGAAAAGCTTTTCAGTTCTCATTTCAAGTGAACAAACAACTTGGGATTGACCCAAATCCCTTGCAACCTACTTGGCATGAAAATGACTTGAAAGCCAGTAACTGCTTTGTGCATGTGTTGCATTTTTATGCAAACCAAAACTGCCTAATTAGTAGATATACAATTTTTTAAAAATCCTCCTTTGAGAGGCCAATGCATAATTTATATGAATATGTTTGTATAAATATTGGATGATATACTGAAGCCTAATTATGACAGTTTGACAAACATTTTTAAATCTCTTTTTTATGCTGTAGACAAATCATGTTGACTTTCACATCAAAGCTTGATAAAGATCAAACACCAAGCTTCAACTAGTCTCTAATGAGGTTACACATGGGAGACTTTGAAGTTAGATGTTTAATCAAAGATTAAGCTTTATCATTATAAAAAAGAAAGGGTAGTTTCTATAATCGTTCCTTTATCTTATGTATGTTATTTGTTGAATTCCTGTCTGACTCGTTCCACAGCTCCAACTATTGTCCAATACATGTGGCATCTTTCTCTAGGTTATGAAATTCCAATGTATTTTTAATAATGTTTGTCAAGACACTACTTTTTTAACTTTACATCATTCCTCCCATTCAGGTTTTCACCCCAGAGATACAGTAACAAACAGCTTCAAGAGGACATCTTCATGCCAAGGATATATTTGAATTAATCAGATCTGAGGTAAACTCATTGAATACACACTCAGAGTCATAAATAGCAGTCATCCAGGATGGAGTGGAAAAGCTAGGCATTTGTGGAAGGTTAACAGATAGTCCTGCTACTGGCACAGGAAGATTTGGTACTTTGGGAATTTGGAGGTTCACATTTGGTAGATTCACATTGGGTAGATTACTTGTTAAACTCCTGCAGAAACAGACAAAAAAAAGAAACAAAAAAATCCATAACAGTGGCAATGTGGAATGCTGCAAAAAAGCAATGTAAGACATACAGTAAAAAAGTAACAAGTAAGAAAAGTTGTAAAGGAAATGCTTTAGACATTCAAAAAACAGCAGACATAAAGAATCAGTTGTTAAATGTAGGGAAGGTCTCTAAAACATTTAAACACAGGACCTACAGTAAAACTGAAACATGGTTGATAACAGAGACAAGAGCACACATATACAGAGAAACAAAAGAAAAGAAGCAGCAGAGTTCAGCAGCTTGGAAGGTAAGACATGAAGTGGTGGGAAATTGAAAACACGAGACACAGATGACAGACGAATAAAGGATCTATTTTCGGTTTTACTACTTGAAGGGGACTCAGTAAGAGCACCATCCAGGGTATCAACCCCCCTTCTTGTACAAGCTTACAAAGCCCTAAGCTGAACATTTCCATGGTACATCTGTTTAGTTGAAAAATATTGATAAAATAAGATTATGAAGGAGAGGGCTTGACAGCCCTTCATCTAGATAAGATTATATTGTATATATGTGTAA
This sequence comes from Clarias macrocephalus, assembly GCA_011419295.1. Lineage (NCBI taxonomy): Eukaryota > Metazoa > Chordata > Actinopteri > Siluriformes > Clariidae > Clarias > Clarias macrocephalus. The sequence goes on along the minus strand of JAAGKR010000214.1, from coordinate 37,128 downwards.
AAGGGTAAAATGCATATGCAAAGAAAAAATCCAAGGCATGAAAGACAAATTTATTAGCACAAAAAAAGGCATCCTATTTCCTTTAAGCGCACGAAATGAGGGTTAGTTAAAAAAAAAAAAGAAAAAAAGATGAGAACATGAAAGGCATTGACTGGAGTCTGAAAGAGCGAGTTGTCATTTGGCCTGAAGTTATCTAGTGTAAACTGATGAACAGCTCAATGAAAAAGCTTAAATGTTCTTGGAATTAATTCTGCAGTTCTTCCGCCATACAGTATACTGTATATATAAAACATTTAAAAAATACTTTTAAACTGTAGGCAAAACTGAGGTGGCTGATTTGTTTTCATGAAAACTTAAGTGAAGCTTTTAATATTTAACGTTAATGCGTTATCTGCGATGCCTCCAGACAGTGAAAATCTACACGCCGACTGTACGTTTGTCCTCACTGCTTACTGCGGCAATACTGTAGGTGCCCTAAATGTTTTATTTATCTCATGAAATGCCCTGTGTTACAATCACTCCCAGCACTGTGGATTCAGCAGGAAGTGGTGTCTTACTTTACAGGTTCCCAGGACTCGCGCTCAAAGCCCCTGTGAATGGACTGAGCAATGGAGGACTCCATTAGATCGACATATCGCACCACCAGCGGTGCGTACAGGTCCTGCAAGTGCTTGTGAAACTTTCCATTGCACAGATGGTCTAGAACAGAAAGAGCAAGCATGAAATCAGAGCCATTCTCAGCATTAAGCCTCTTCACACATGTCGCCTATAATATTTTAATCGTCTCTTATAAAAACAGGGAGCTTACAGTCCATCCGTAGGAAGTCATTGAGGAGCTGGAAGAGAGGGAAACTATCCCAGCTTTCAGGGGACTGGATCTCAAGAGCTGCATCCATATCAACACTGTAAAGGGATAAGAAGTGCTCGGCATGCTCCACCATCAGATCTGACCACCAGGCAAAGGCCTTGATTATTAGGAAAGGAGGTAGTGAGAAGGGAGAAAAAAGGAGAGATTGGAAGACTTTTAGAGCGAAGTGAGGTAAAAGGAATAAAAACTGGTTCTTGCATGTGGTGTTTTAACTTTAGAGAATTGGAAGTTACTGAGTAAGTAAGCCTGATGATGCTACGTTACCTGTATTAAATGACTATTTTCCCACCAAAAGCCTCTGTAGCATTTGTGCCTATAAACTCAATTACACTGTACAAGACATCCATATTGATTTTGCAATTACCGTTTTGGATGGAAAACAAACAAACTATTTATTAGTACAAATTGACCACACTGCTTTACCCACGGAAGAGATAAGAGATAATATGTTTAGCCTGGTTGACAAAACCGTCAAAACTGATTTCTGCAGCAGAGGCCCTGATTTACTACAGATTTACAAACTTGATAACAAAGCTGATTTACCATAAGGGTCTAAAGGACTGTACAAAATAGCTCATTTCACCCAATTGCACATTAAGTTACTAAATATGCAATTTAGGGCATATCTGCCTAAAAAAAACACATGCAAAGGCATACTGTGGTTTCACTTAGCCTGAAAATTGAAGTTGTTTTATATTTAGTATTCGCTGCATATACATTATGTACCTCCCGTGTTCAAACCATTCATAGTGAGTCCATGAAAAGGTTTTCTTTCCATACAGTGTTCCATATGCTCCAAGCACAAGTCTTCACTCGTGTCTCACTGCCTTTTCCTGGTATAATACATTATGTGTTTTTATATACTGTATGTGGGGCAAGATTCTGTTCACTCTTAAAGAAATCCATTGGAAATCCACTGCAGCGACCATGCAAGTCCTCTTTTAAATATTGTCTTCTCCCCTTACTATGCATTAGCAAATTAGTCTTTGTGAATACTCTGCAATATGCTCGCCAGCTGCGCTCGCAATTTATATGACTGCACACCCAAAGCAGCTCTTTGGTGACTTATATGAGATCTTAGTAAATCAGGGCCTGAAAGTCTCTTGCTCATGCATCTATACACTATTTCTGTACTTTGCAAAATACCTTATGTATACTTAACACCCTTTAACATTAGATATGTTATTTATCTCCAAATAGCATTCAGACCCACTGAATTAATAGTAACTATAACTATGTTAAAGTAATAATTGTCTAATTTGTTATTATAGTAATAATACTAATTATTATTATTATTATTAGTAGTAGTAATCCTACATATTTTAACAGCTTACATATGACAGTGGCATAAATACCAGAAGTAAATCACTATTTAATATTGTGTGGCAAACATCCTTGCACATGGTGAGATTACTCCACTGTATAACAACCTTTCCTTCATTTTAGTCTATAGCCAATGGAGTCAAGATGCCAGAAAATGTGCAGTTCTCATGCAGGTGGAAGTAAAAATCGCTGCATGCTTTTGCTCTTCAAATGGAAGATGTATTCTTTTCGACCATTCACATCACTGCATCCCTGCCATCAGGATGGGGATGTGACTCATGCAACCTTGCAATCCCTGGCATGCCTTAGACTGCAAGCATGCAACAAGCTTCATAAAAAAGGGCATTGTTTTTTATTATGATGTTTTTTTTTCTCTTATCTTTTCTCCAAGAGTGCTGCTCAGTTTCAGACACAAAGCAAGATGGTAAAAAATGCAAAACAAGGTTCTGCATATAAACTGAATAGTGTCAAAATTGTTTAGGGAACTGATCAGCATTGGAGACGGTTCATCCTTTTCTTCGGCAGTATGCTGTTTAGATGCCATACCCTGCAAACACACTTTTTGAAAATAATATAGCTGAGGATGAACTTACCATTTGCCTAAGCTTTAAGGACACTACACAAAGCGCAATGTCTCAGGTTAGGGACAAAAACAAAGCATTCGCTGGAGCATCAGGGCAATGTGTATGGCCAAGGTTAACCAGACACACAAATAGGAAGAGAAAAAGATAGAAAGAGGGTAGCAATGTCAAATCCAAACAACTCCAAGATCCTTCCCCAAGTCCTTTCTTGCAGAACTATACTGGGTAGATCAAAGCAATATGGGAATATGTTAAATGGTTTAGTCTCTGACAAATGACCATCATATTTAAAATTGGCAAGACAAGCCAAGGGGAGGGAGCCAGGCTATGGCTTTGGATTATGATGTATAGAGACAAAGTAGACTTTAAATTTGGAAACATTAGCAGGAAGGGTCAAACTCTGACACGCTTAGGATGACAAAACTAGGGGGTGGGGTGGGGGGGGGGGGTGCGAGTACATAGACAGTCCCGTTGGACGAAAAGAAAAACTTTCCATTAGACCGACCCCTGAAAGTGGGAATGCAAGCCTTACAATCACCTGCTTCAAAAAGAGACTGGACAGAAACAGCGCTAACAAACTGAGACGGACCATAGGCAGACATAATGCTTAAATTCCCCGTACTGAAAGGAACAGGGAATGAAAGAAATAAAGGCCCCACAGAATTCATGCACAAACCATTACTGGGGAAGAAAGGGGCTGCTTGATTGCATTCAGATTGCTCACGTACCTCTTTTCCCTGCCCAAGAACATGTGGATTGAATGGTAAGAAAAAAAATGCAAATATTGCTCAGCAGATAAGTTACAGGGATAAACTTAGATTTATTTGGCTCAATGGCATACTTTTGGACTGTTGATAATTCAGGTGAAGTTCACACTGATTGCAGAACCTCCTAAATTAATTTAACTGCTAGATTGAATTTCATCAGTTCCAGACCATGTCTAGATACTTTACTGATCCGCCCCATTCGCCCACCCCAAAATGACAGTTAAGCCTCTTGCGTGGCTTGGCATGCTTGAGGGGAAAGGTACAATATGTGATGAGGACTTGAGAAGAAAGGAAACAATTGATACTGTACCGACTGGTCTCCTGTACTTGTGACCGCAGCCTGTTAAGCATATTCAAAAAAATAGAATAAATCTATAGAACTCAGGAAGACCACGGATTATCTAAATGATCTAAATATAAACTCCATGTACCGAAGGCATGCCAAGCATGGACATCTCTCACCAGCTGGTGGATGGAAATAACTAATGAATCATGCAAAATATTATAAGTGACTGGTTTGTTTTCCTGAATTGGCCACTTTTCATTTTACATGGTATGCTTTTCCAAAGCGAAAAATAAATAAAACAGGACTTGTTTTAAAGAGCAGAGACTGGAAAATAAGTGCGTGTCAAACACAATTTAACAAAGTTATGAAGAAATGTATGTCTTAAAAAGCAGATTTTTTTTTTTTTTTTTTACAGCATAAGGTGTGACAAATTGGCTGGATAAAAGACAGTAATGACAGCTCACCTCAGCATGATGGTCCTGATTCTGCTGAAGAACCTCAATGACTAACTCCGCCAGGCGGATGACATGCTCCAGTTTTTTGGCAGGAGTAGCTAGGTTTGCTACATTCTCTGGAGCAGAATATTCAGACAGGACACAGATCAACAGCGGTGCAGTGTAACCTTCTGGCCAAATTAACTAGGGACATAACATCAAACTGCTTCATTCTGCATGCAGGAACAGTAATATGGTTGATGGCGTACAATATTTTAAACAGAAATTCCTGTGTAAAGTCAGTAATGCCTAGTCAGGAACTAACATGGCTTTTCTGAGTCTGCAAATTAGTCTAACTAAGGGGCTCAACTAAATAGCCTTGTAGAACATGGTTGTAAATAGATTTTAGCATAATTCCTGATGTAACATCATATAAAGGCTTGTTTACAAATTTTACTACATTTTTATTTTAGAAATCTAAACTAATATGAAACTAGCAATCCTATACATCGTATTATACTTAAGACTTGGAATGCCACAGTTGAGACAAACAAACTGTCAGACATTTGATTAAATGAAATGAATGCAGGACAAACAATGCTTTGTGTTTTCACATATAGTACAAAATTGTCTGAACACACAACTTTAAAAAGACAGGAGAACAAAATACAAAGTGATGATAAGCAGCAAAGTCTTTCTTTCCATGGAAATGTGGACCAGTTGATTAGTTACTGGATATGCAAGTTGCATCCCCTGGCCTCGGGGTGTAGGGTGAGAGGATTAGAAGGGGGCTGAATTAGAAAATTGTGCGAGGTACACCCTGGACAGGGCAGCAATCCCTCACAGGATACACTCACGCAATTTGGTAGTGCCAATTAGCCTAACTTGTATGTCTTTGGACTGTGGGTGGAAACCCACCACGAACTGGGAGAACAAACTCCATCCACACAGACCCCAAGGCGGGAATCAAACCCGGACCCCGGAGGTGCAAGGCGACAGTGTTAACCACTAAGCCACCGTGCCACGGTGTATATGCATGTCATCACTACTATAACACTACCGATCAGTGATCTCTGAGCCTTTAAAGCTAATTGTATACAAGTCACGATGCAATCAACACAAGATGATGAAGTAATGATAATCAAGGATTATCATAATCCAGGTTCATACTTCATCCATATTCAGTGTGGTAAATTGTTTGTACTTCTCAATACTTTGTCTGTGGAGATACCTGGGGTATAGTGCATTGTGCAGTTAGGGTCGAATAAAGGGTCGAAGAAATGATTAAAAAAAAAACACTTGATCACACTTTAACACACTGAAAATACAATCACTGCTATATTTGTGATAGATAGTATTGCACAACTGACCAGTCACAAAGAATCATTAGGACCCTTTGTTCATACCTTTAAAATAACAATACAACGACACAAATGTTGTGCAAGCTTTGAAAAGCATACTATCTTCACATACAGTTTTCAGCATTCAGTATGGTGCAAGGAGAGAGACAGACCATGCCATAGTAGCACAAGGGAAATACTTGTGTCAGGGGAAGTGCATGGGGTTTGGACAGTATGCTTGTATTTAAGTGTTATTGTGTGTATATATATATATATATATATATATATATATATATATATATATATATATATATATATATATATATATATATGTAAAATGTGTGTTAAGATAAATGTTAGAGGGCGAAGGTCATAGGTCAATGTCAAATATAGCTTCACCTGGATCCCTTTGATCCTTTAGAGTTTTCTCAACTTGAAAGAGAGAGGGAGAGAGAAAGATAAAAAAAAATGAAAATGAAAGAAAGAAAAAGAGGGGTCATTATGGAGATATTTGGCATAATGCGGTGTTTAAGTCAGTGTTAGGCATCATCTTTTGTAAGCTGAATCTTCTGTGGACTCCAAAGGATTTTCACGTGTTAATATGCAGACAAGTATCTTGAAAATAAGTTATACACACACAGTGGTAAACGAGGACAGAGATGACAAACAGTGAAAAAAGCACCAAAGAGCTGTTGATCCTCATGAGAAAAATGATAAAATATGCAGACAAATAAAAAACAAGTCAAACATTCAATGACACACGTTAACTTGGCAGAAATAAACCTTGCAGTGAAAAAAAAAAAAAGAAAGACACACTTGACAAATAGAGCACAGGATTGTTGACCCTCACAAAACACTGATGGCTGCTCACGTAGTCGAGAACGGAACAAACGTATGACACCGGTTTAAACACACATGACTCATTGCTCCATTGCTCTAGTCCAGTTCTCCTGGAATCTGAGTCAGCTGCTGAAGTGCTCTGGAATCCCCAGTGAAACCAGCTAGTACAGTACAGCACAGACACACGAGCAGACGACTGAGGGAGATAACAAGTGAGAAAAGCAAAAATGCATTCAAGTCATGAGCATGAGCTTCAAACCAAAGAAAAGGACAAGCAGAAGCTGAACAGATGCATAATCGTGTTATGTCACAAACAGATGTGGCCATAACCAGCACAACTTCCTGTCCACTCCATGGAATAATAATGGATTGCCTAGTAAATCATAGACGGTATTGCTAAAAACAGATACGTCCATTCTATTGTACTGTCTTAGCCTAGTCCAGCTTGAGCCTAATACTGTATATGCATGTGTGCAGCAGGCTGATTGTTTCTATAAGGAAAATGTCTTGAATGAAAAAGCAACTTTTTAAATCGGTTTTGTTATTGGCGCCTTTCTCCAATAAATGTAGAATATTCTGTGCCAGTGTAAAAAAAAAAAAAGCAATCACACTGGTTCAACAATCACTGCAGAAGGAATGAAGAAATAATGAGCCAATAAAAAAATTATAATGTAGTTTCATATATGGCCCTGTCTCATCTACTCTAATCATAACCACACTCCACAACAAATGCTAGAGGGCTGGTATTGGACAGATTGCATTTCAGTGTTACACTTTTTGTCACTAATAAAAACCAGTACGGTTTGTTAATTGCATTTCCTGTTTTTCAGCAGTGTGGTTACTTTATGCCGTGGAACATAATCTTCTCCATAAATAATTTTAATCTATAGAAGGTCATCTTGCTAATTTGGCCGACAAGCTCACCTTGTCTAACTACAGTACCACTGCTGACCTGGATTATTTAAATTATTCAACTTGTTTACAATGAATGCTTCCTATAGCACTAGAAAATGTACATTAACATTAAGTTTCTATACAATTTTACCTTCTATCTCTAAAAAAAAAAAAGAAAGGAAAAGGCTGGAGATATCATGAAAGACAGGATGTACAAGAGTGAAGAAAGAGCGATGAATAGGGTGAGAAGAAATTACTCACGGATGGTTAAATCCATCACTTGTGTAGCCAAGGAGTAGACAGGGTGATCATACATTTCCCTCTTTTTTCCTGAAGAAAAAGAGGATTTGGGCATGCAAGAGTTTGGGGTCAGAAATCAGGGGGTTAAGGGCTAAAGATGGTGAAGGGCATGTCTGTGGTCTTTATGCAAACTCATTTGTAATATAATGGCACCAAAATCATTTTGAAATGGCAACGAGCAGACAGTGCTCCCGTTTTACATACTTTTTAGTTCACCATTTTAACCCTCAAATATCACAAATTATAAGGGACAAAAATATTAACAGGAAAGAGTCAATGATATATGGTATAAGACAACCAGTTAGGGGGGTAAGGAGGGTGAGGTGTGAGGTGGGATCAAAAGACAGGGGGGTACTCAGTTGATCAGAACCCCATGTCTTTTGAAAGGGAAAAAAAGCCCAATTCTAAATAGACCATCTTCATCTTCCTGTAATGTTCTTACAGCTGGCTCAACCAAAAAAACAATCCATCATGCCTGTCCTTTCTGTCCTACATATTTGCCTTTACTCACTACTATTTTTCCTCTTGTCCCATCGTGTAATTTAATTCATCTCTATTGCTTATGGCAGGGCCACTATTCCGCCAATTCTGTACCAAGTTTTTCCCTTTCAACAGTTTTCCCTAGCCTGGACCTTGTTGCATCTTCCTTGCTTACCTTAAGTCCCTTCCTCAAGTCTCTTTCTAATTCCTTAGTCTATGACATGAGGCCAATCAGACCCTAGATCTTGGAAGATTTACTTTAATCCAGCCATTGCAAGGAAGGATAGATCTTGGCTTTAGAATTGGGCAAAACTGTACACAAAGAAACAGAAAGGTGCAGGGTAATGGAAGATATTTTGCATCTTTACATCATGTCCCTATGCTTCATTTTCCATGTCACCTCAAGTGAATGGAAGGGATCGGAAGCTCTTTACTCTGTGAATTTGAATGCATTTTTACTCACAAGGTAGTGTGCACAAAAGCATCTAAGCTATAAGTAAACAGCTTGTAATTAGTTCCGAAGTCAACCATGATGGTCTCTGAAAATACAATAGATACAGTGCAGTCGGTAATCATTTCTGTTGTTCCGTCACTTGTGCAAAACCTTTTTCACCCACAGCATCTGGAGATGGACTGGTATTTATAGATATCCTTCGAAGGGAAAAAATATATTTCCTGCAGGATTCCAGCAGGCACAAACCTACAGACATTTTAAATAAATTTTACATCAGTTTAGTCATTAATAAGTCATTTAAAATGTGTCTAAATGAACGTTAATTAACTACTTACAGATAGATTAGGTATAAAAAGCATGTAAATATTAGCAGGAATTAAAATGGACCAATGTAAAAATTCCTTATAGTTAATCTGATTATCTTGACATTAAGGTGGATTATAAAGCAATATACTATATTATACATGTACATATACAAATTCTGCACATCATATGCTACACACAAATCTATACATACATATACAGTACATATTAACACTGCGTGACCCAAAAAAAGTCATACACTCTATAAGATTTTTTTTCCAAGCATTGGTTATGGTGCACAATGTGGTAGGCAATTTATGTGTGATTCCTCATGCTCACAGGACTACTCTTTTCCAATTTGAATTTTGGAATATAAAGTAAAGCTGGACTCATCAGACCACATGACCTCTTCAAAGTCGACTTTTATCCCATATTTAATTAGATTGTGCTTATTATAGTTTTGCTATTAAACATAGGTGATTCCTACAATAGAGATTTTTTTTTTACAATCTAATCAAGCATTTAAGTCATTCATGATATTTCCCTGACTGAAATTTCTTCCATAAAGTTGACAGTTCAGCACTATCCTTCCAGGTTTTAATAATGTGTTGGAAATTTATTACACAAATTCCAGTAATGGTGACCTTCTGAAATAGTGACATTTTCTGGACAGGCAGTGCATATGGGATATTTTATTAATGAACTGCGAACACATCTTTGGGATATAGACTTGTTAAAAAGAGCAAGAGAGTGAGAGAGACAGAGAGAGACAGAGAGAGAGAGAGAGAAAAAGAGAGAGAGAGAGAAAGAGAGAGAGAGGTGTCACAGTACAAGGCAATCAGCTGCTCTTCCTACTGCATAGGTTAAGCTGGAGGATAAAAAGGTTAAAGACATAATGGTGGGAAACATAAAGACATTGATAGTCACCTTCCACTCTGGCGTACTCAGTAATGCGCTGGTAGTTGATTTGAGCTGCCTGCTCCAGGCATTTACGGATGACACCCTTCACGTCTTCCTGTGGCACTGGGGTCACAATGTCCTTCATCAGCACCTGAGAATAGACAATATCCAGAAACAGGCTGTATATATTTACAATTGCTTGTTACTTTAATAAGAAATGCTTTAATAAAAAAAAAAAAAAAGAATCCACTATTCTCCCTGTTCACATACACAGATCAGCCATAACTTTCAAACTATTAACATTAAAACGACCTAGATTTTAGGTTCCCATTGTGCTGATGGCATCTTGGGTGTGGCTCCATGGGACCTCTGAGGGTGTGCTGTGGTGTCTGCCACTGGAACATTAGCAGTGGATTTTTTGGGCTCTGTGGGTAGGTGGTGGGCCTCCATGGATCAGACTTGTTTATCTGACGGGATGCTCTATTCCTACTATGCCCCATACATGGCATGATGTGATGCCCTGAGTGTTCTGATACCCTTCTATCGCAGGGTATCACAGGTGGATGAGCCTTGGGTGCCCATGATCCTCGCGCCAGTTTACTACTATATAATTGACAATCAATGTTATTCAATTCACCTTGCAGTGGCGTTACTGTTATGGCTCATCAGTGTAATACAGGAACATGTCAGTTGAAAATAATAGTATCATTACCCTCTCCAGCAGAGACAACGTGGCTTTTAGAGCTCCCTCAGGACGACCGAACGGAAAACAATACCTATGGCAGGAACAAAAGCCTGAGTGAGTAATATTGTGGGTGGTATATTTGTGTGATAGAAAAAAAAACACAAAAAATTAAGACAGCTAAATAAACTGCACTCACAAACATGCTATGTATCCTAAAAGCAACTAGTCACCTGAAGTTTGTGATCTGGTTCTCCAGCAGAACACGTAACCGTTCTTTGATGTCCTCAAAGCGGTCTTTTTCTTCCACTATCACGGTTCCAAGACCATCAGGTCTATTTAAAAAAAAGCAAGGTCGTTTCAAGTTCTGCTGAATTAGGTCATCAGATCATACATGTGTTGTGATGTGTAGTGGTCTGGCAAAACCCTTTGCATGTTTTGTGCCAAAAAATAATTATTTTGTATATGAATTAAGTTTTTTTTTTTTGCTAACTCTATAAAATATAAAAACACAAATATATTTCAAAAACATTTTTTATACCCATTCCTTTTATCACCCTGTTTGTCTGTGATGCCCTTGACCTATTACATTATCAAAACAGATTATTTCACTACCAGTGTTAAGTGAACAATTGAAATGTTCCCTAGTTTCTGTATGCCATGTTTGGATTTCTTCGCTAACACTTCAGGTTTCCTTATAAAACACACACCCTGCTGCTTTTTCGAGTCTCAAGTTCAGGGGTGTACTCATGTATGAGAGTGTCAGCATGAGACAGTTCTAGCTGTTTCAGTTGCAAATAAAACAACTACAAATATAGCAGTTTCCCTGTGGCGTGTATACAGAGTCCAGTGTAAATAACTTCTCCCATTTTCTATTTCACTCACTCACTCATCATCTATACCGCTTAATCCTGTATTCAGGGTCACGGGGGGCCTGGAGCCTATCCCAGGAGACTTAGGGCACATGGCACAGGGTGCCAATCCATCGCAGGGCACAGACACACACACATACATACACTCACTCATTCACACACTACGGGCAATTTGGGAACGCCAATTAGCCTAACCTACATGTCTTTGGACTGTGGGAGGAAACCAGAGTACCTGGAGGAAACCCACCAAGCACGGGGAGAACATGCAAACTCCATGCACACAGAGACGGGAATCGAGCCTGGCCGGGGATCGAACCCGGACCCTGGCGGTGCAAGGCGACAGTGCTAACCACTACACCCATTTTCTATTTATCTAACTTAATTCAAACCTACTTGATCTGTTCTGTAATTTGTCCCCAGAGTTGAGCCTTTTCAATAATGTTTTCAATAATGATTCAAGAGATTTTTAGGGTTTTTGTGGGTGTTACTAAATGAAAAAAGCTGTAGCGTCAACCCATGTTGAATTTCCTCAAGTAGTTGGCATTCAATTGCATACTCACACGAGTACACAGAAAAAAAGAGAATATACATGGTCTCCACATTACAGTTCCAGAAAAAGAAATAAATGTCCACATTTCGTGCATGTAAAGGGTTTTTCCAGGCTGTCACACAAACTGATATAACACAGCTTTATTTTTTAGGTCCTATTTTCTGATATGAATGAGATTTTAAACATTTACAGAAAAAAATGGGAAAAAATGGAAAAGTTTGGAATGAATAAAAAGACAAAACTGATTCAATAAGAAAAATGTGCCCTCAATTATTAAACAAATCTCACAAGATATTAAGATTGCATGAGATGTTAATCAAAAACCTTTTTTTGCATAGCATGAGGAGAAAATCTAGTTAAAATGAAAGAATCCTACAGAATTTAACTTGGTTCTTTCAAGTAATAATTGGATACGGGAACAAGGGCCTTTAACCATCAGGCATTACTCATACCTGAAAATACGATCCCTCCTTCACACACGCTGGGCACCTTATATACAGCTATTAATGTGATTATTCTCATCTTCTGGATCATGTACCAGATTGTGGTGCACACTTCACCAGCATGCATTAGGTTTCAATTTAATTCACAATTTGGTTCAATTTAGATTTTTGTGAACATGTCTCTAATGCTTAAGAGACATGATTGTGCTTTGTACCCCGAATCACCATCGCCGAGAATACTCACTAATAAATCTATTTTTGTTTAAATATAAATTAAGCCAAACCCATCCTGAGGGTGGCAGCAGAGACACATCCTTAACTGAGATTGACTCTGCAGGTAGGGGAGTTTTCAATTAATGTTTTTTTCCTTCTTCTCAAACTGCAGCATTAATTGAGTTTGCCATGAAGAAGTGCATCAGTTTCATTTCCGTGTACAGACGCTTTAGCACAACTGTCCATTATACGTACCTTTACCTGAGCTTCCTCTTAAAACAACAAAGTCATCGCTAATGTAAAGACCAACAAAAAATATTCCTTAAAAAAGAAAATAATAATTCAACCAAAACAAATGTACAGTATGATTTCATATTAGTGCTAAAAGTACTACATTCCTTTTAATTTCGTTCATTTTTTGGAAGCCAAGGGGAGCCTTAAACCTGCATTATTTTCATTTAATAACTCAAAATCAGTCCTATTTTATTGTTCCAAATGTATAATGTAGGACTAAATATACTCTTCACGTGACTTCACTCTTACATTGTTATTATAAGTCTGCTTCAAATTAACTTTTTGCAGACCATTTTATTCTATATCCTGGGTATGACTTGTATATGTACTGTTTAAATAAAGGTTTCAAATGTAATGGTTATTTCCTTGCATTTAAAGTCCTCTTACCTTTGGAACACTGGGACTTGGTGAGATTTAAAGCTCCTCTTTTTTTTTGACTCCGATTTCCCTTCCGGCTTAGAGCCAGCCCCTTGTAACTCAGACCCCCTCTGACTATCAGGAACATATGATGAGGTGAGCAGCAGTGAAGCAGTAAGATGCAGAAATAAAAACAATGAATGAAAAGATATGGTGTCTTTACGGGTTAATGAAAACTATTAAGATAAATAAGAAAAAAATGGATTAATGTCAGAAACAAAGCAGAAATAATCAATGAAAGAAATCATACATGGTATATGAAAGCAAAAAACTTAAAAATATTAATTAAAGGGTAAATACTAAATCAAAACTGATGAAGCAGCGTTGATGACCCTCTGGTCCTATATTCTTTTCCAGATTTGTCTTGAACCACCCCAGTAGTATTATCATGGACCATTCTGATACCTGTTGCCATGGACATGGGAGGCACAGAAAGCGAAGCTGTAGTGTAGCAGTGTTGGGTCAATCATGTGACCTGTGTCTGCTCGTTCCAGCAGGTCCCTAAGGTAGCACAAGTGCCTGTGGCATCCTCTCACACCATTTCGAGCACAGTATTCATCCAGAACAAAGACCTGACCAGGGCTAAACCAACCCTGGAAGAAGAAGGGAATAGAAATAGGTTGAAGACTGTTAATGCTAAAAAAGCAAAAGGATGCTCGCGTGCCAGGTGGAGTAATGATTGGTCACTCAATCAATCAGCATTCTTGCAAAAACACTATAAGCCAATACAATACAATTGGGTGCAATACAATGATACAACTGATATATACACTGATAAAAACACTCTTAAATGATGTAAAAGAGTTCACAAGCTATCTTCCAATTTGGATGCCCTACATGTTTTAAAATGTATTTAATGATATACTGCAGTTATTAAAGGTGTATTGGCTGTTTTTTTTTTAAATAAATACATATAAAAATCCATGCATCCATCCATCAAACAACCCACCCACTCATCCATCCATCCATCCATCCATCCATTTATCAATCAACAGGTTTTAGGGAAGGTAAAGGTAACCTGTTTTAAATGTGATGCCAGCCATCAACATTTTTTCTCCACAAAGAGCAAAGATCTACCTGACCTTTTTCCAAATACATGAGCTAACAGACACTCTTATTTGTCCAGTGCCATTGTGATTGCCAGGGAACGACATGTATGTAATCCCTCACAGCCAGAGAGCATGGCCAATTTTGCTCCCTGAGCTCCCAGAGATAAATGGCTAATAAAAATAATTCTTGATAATGAAGCTGGATATTTGGACCCTTCTGTCCATCTGTGTCACTTACCAGGCACGCAAAGTTGTCATTGAGCCTGTGGTCCAGCGTGAGCCTCTGCACCATCTCGAACAGTGAGGCGTGGTCAAAATTACACGGGTTAGCTGAGATAAACTCATCCATGCCGTGTTTCTGTGCCCTATCAGCATCTGTCCAGCCAGTCACACAAGTCGCAAGGAGGTGTAAAGAAGATGATGTTAGCAAAACAGTCTATACAAAGACCTACAGTATATTCCTTCAACATAAGAATTGCATCTTATTAATCTACTCTAAAGCAAACCAAAGACTTTCAGCTTTCACATTGTCAACTTGCAGCAGAAGTCAAGGAGCGTTCAATCAGACCTAGCAATGTGGAACTGGGCAATGCTCAAGTTCAACTCATCAACCCACATTCAGACTGGATGGGCATGCATGGACAGATTTGGGTGCATTTTCTCCAAACTCTCACTAGGTTTTAGCTTGCAAGGACCCTAATTATAACTTAAGGGAAAGTGGATAGTGGAGGAGTTCTTAATGATGAACTGTAATGCTTTTTCATTCACATGAGTATAATAGATTCTGCCATTCGCAACGGGTTAATGTCATTCATTTAGAGAGAAATGATGGATTGTGTGCTTGTAAAAATGGAGATGTCAGAAAACCTGGGATTTAAAAAAAAAAAAAAAACTTTAATAGTTTTGTATTTTTTCTGTTGTGGATACACACTTTAAATGGTTAAAATGTCCAATGTTTTGAGGGCAAAAAATGAAAAATCTTTTACTTCCATCCTTCCCAACAGATCTTTAAAAATATTGTTTCTATAACAATTAGCAGAGCGATCTTACTTAACATGTCTATCTTTTATTTAACATGACATTATTGTCTGATAATGCTTTTGTATTATAATTATTATGTACATTTATTACGGGGTAGTTTATTTTCATGTTAAAATTAATTGTATTAATTGGTTTCTATTAAAAAAAGAAAGACTTAACAATATATACATGATAAAAGTTTTAAGGGAGCTAGTGAAAGCAATGATAGAATCCAAACTATTGCTGTGATGGTTGTGTGAACAATGTGTGTAGTGTCTTTGAGCTGAAGTCTGTAAGTGTCAGCTCATCATGTTTTATTTTTTTTACACATAAACAGGGGGAAATGGTTATGAATGTGGTGACAGGACAGGATAATGACTTTTTACGTAGAGAAAGAACAGACCTAGAAAAAGTTATCTTCCTTTTTTTATATAGTCTTGGTGGATTTATGAGATTTTGTGCTGTATTATTTGCAGACTGACAATAATCATTTGTATGTAAAATCAGCATTAAGGTGATCCAGAATTATCATAAGTGACAAAAAAGAGTAGGAAGGGAAGATTCCTTAATGGGTAAGAAAAATGTGGAGTAAACGTAATGAGGAAGAAAGCGTCATGGCAGTAAAGAAAGAGTCAACATAAAATACATTAAACATTAAAAATGATGCAGGAAACTATGATGAAACTGAACGTATTATTATAGTATGGGTCAACTACGAACATAATATGTGAGAAAGATACAAAAGGAACAGTAAAGCTTCATTAGAGAAGATAGCCACATATTTGGACAACAGAATAAGAAGAAATAAAGAAGAAAAGATAAAGGATTTGAGAAAGGGGCATCAGAAAAAGATGTATAGTAGCACTTCAGCTATGTTATTTTGCTGTAAATATGTATCATCTAACAGCTGTGATTTACAATAAAATGTTAATCTGGTTAATACATATTATACCAATATTTCCCATGAGATTTTAATATCCCTGTTAAAGCTTACTTACTAGAAAAAGCATTTTACATTATTGGTTACATTAATTAAATTCATTTACTTTGAACATGAGTGTATGTAAATGCTCCATGATGATCTAGAATCACATGCGGGAAGACAATGAGTCAAACCACTATGCTTTTCAGTGACATGCAGGAAAAGAATTGTTGATACATTTTCCACTAAAGACTAACTATTTGCATTCCTTCTTTTTTAAATTATCATTATTAGCATTTGCAAGTTGACAATACTTCAAGGTTTTTCAGTGTGTTCACAACAGTTGCTGAGCACACTAGCAAGCAAGCCACCATGGTGATACGCTAACAGGCTAGCATTACAGTTCTGTTGCAAGTACATAGGTTTAGCATGAAGCCAACAGAGGCTAAAAGTGGGTCATTCATTCTCTGGGAAAACGGGTAACAAGAAAACAAACAGAAACAGAAAATCTTGCCCTTTTGTCACCATCTAAATAAACTACTGTCACATCTGAGTGCTCACCTCCTCAAGCAATAAATGGGCAATCAGAACTCAAATTTCAAATGTAGTTTATCTCTCATTGCTAAAATAAATAAATAAATAAATAAACCTGGGCCTAGCAGCTGTCTATAACAGACCCAGAAAATCTGATCAATATTTTAAAACTGGGAGTATTTCATGGAAACAAAAGATGGCAATACCTAGTCCTTGGCATTGACATTCAGAATACTCCGCTTACATATTTGCCAACTCTCGTGAACCGAAACCAAAATGAAATAAATCAGCCTAGAGGTAAATGAACCCTCAAGAGTAAAGTGCCACAGCGTCTTCTGGCAACAGCAGATGATTTTATTAGTGTAAAAGTTGAAAGATTTTAAATTCAGCTAAATACTTTGACTAATAAATGCCTGTAGGTCCAGAGATGTTATCTTAATTTTTTTTCATTTCACAGAAATAATTAGTAGGATGATTATGAGTTAGGCTTCTTTCCCCAGCATCCAATATAATTGTTTGTTAGCATCTTGACATGTCTTTAGACTTTTGATAAATCCCATCTTTTCTTTACTCTGAGGGGTCTCACACCAGTAATACTATGTACAGTAGAGAAGGCAATTATGCAAAACAAATCAGTCATAATATCTGTGCTTTGTAATAACAAGAGACGGATTAGAAATTCATGCATCCTAATCTGGCAAAAGAAGAAAAAAAAAAGATATTAATAAACCTACATTCATTAAATTAAATAATCTACTTTGGTCTAAGGCATGGAAAGATTTTAGAAAATCAAAAAATAAAAAATTAATAAGAAAAAATTAATTAAAAAAAAAAGCACATTATATTTGTCAGATAATGGTTTTAGGATTATCTGACTGGTTCTAGCTAACAGGGAAGCACTTACCCTTAAGTCCAGCTAGAAGACAGCAGGGTAAGAAGGGACAAATCAGAATAACATAAAGACTAGCAACAAGGCTGAAGGAAAAAATGCAGACACGAAAACCCTGACCCCACTACAGCTGCACGACTAAAGAAGGGTACAAGCAAAGCATGAACGAAGAAAAACACAATGTAAAACGACGACCTGTACCGACATGATAGTGTAGTCTGAGCTGGTGTAGGACAATGTCAGAGAGACAGATAGACAAGGAGAGGGAGGGGGAGATGGGAAGAAAGATAAAGATTGGTGTGTCTTGTGTGTTTTTTTGTTTTTGTTTCATTGTTATGGTGCAGTTGGTTCTAACAGGATTCTTTAATGTAATATATATAATAATATTCTTTAGTAATATAATATTGAAACAGAATCTAATATAATTTATGCCAGTAACATGGACTATAGGGATTCTATGATGGCACTGCATTAGTTGAAAAAAAATTATCTACCTTATTTACATTAACACTGACATTTTTATTTACCCAATAATAGAAAAGAATTAGAATACTGGCATTTAAAAATCAAAGATGAAAAAAAAAAATTAAAAATGTCTGAATATTTTTAGATTCAATCACAATTTTAACATTGGCTTAAAGGAAAATACCACCGTAAAACTTTAAGTATACTTATATTAAAATATAGTGTTTATAATGAAATTAAGGATTCTTGTGCTAATGCAATGGTTGGTGCTGTATTTAAAATTTTCCCATTAGAAGATTTTTCCTCTAATTTGACGCCTTTTTTATTTTATATACATCAACCAAAAAACTTCAGAACCTTCATAGCATTCAAGAATCTGTTTGAATCAACTGCATTTAATATCGAAGCGTTTCCTCTGTCCAAAGTGTTTTCTTTGTTTGACGAATGTAAGTGGTGCATGTTACTTCTCTGTGTCATAAAAAAACCATCGCTAAGGTGAGTGTACATCTATAGTATGTGAAAGCGTTTCAGAGGGAAGAGTTATAATCTGGTTTAGATTGAAGAATCAGAATGACATTAGTAAATTTGATAAGAACTGACCACAAGAACCATTTCCATACTGAATAATGTAATGCAACTCAATGAGAAACAGCAAAAAACGTGTTTGTTTTTCTTTAAAACAACCTTCCAAAAAGAGTGGTTTGCTTACAAGAAAAGTGCAAAGATGATAATATCTCAGGAGCTTTCAAAAGAAGATTCAGGACTTTAAATCCTCAGTCTAAACCGATGCTGAGGTTGAAAGATGCACACCAAAAACATGGACTCGGTTCTGAATAGCAGGATCTATTTTTGTTTTGCTTAGACATTCTATTGTCTCCTCAAAATGCTTCATTTGCATATTATCGGAGTTAATTAATGTCTTATTGATAACATATTGTATCACAGACTAGCTGAATTGTAATTCTGGTTAATGTTATTTAGATTGCTTATGAACATGATGATCATATAAAGTTTCATGTTTAAAATGTAAAAGATAGAGCACTTTCAGATTGCAGGCTAATTTTAAAATTATTTTGATCATTTAGAGGCTGTACTCATTTCGTGTTTTGATTCAATGTCCACTTTTAGTTGAATAGAGAGCTCTCTGAGGATATGTGTGCAATTAAAAAACTTGAAAACAAACAAACAAAAAAGATCAGGAACTAGTCTTTGGGGAGAAAAGTGGTTTTTGTGTTTATAACAAATTCAAACCTCTTTCATTTACGTGGATGTCAGAAAATAAGGACTCATTCTGAAACATTTAAGACATACAGTGCAGTGTATATACTCCGAAAGTTGCTCCATCTTTTTTGTTTTTGGCACACAGGATAAAACCTAACACAGAAAAGGATACCTTAAAACCAACGAATCAACACACACTCCACTCTACACACTCTTTTCTTACCTTTTGCTACTGCTGCAATCTGTTAAGAATGTAACCTATTGTACAGGTGAGATATTAGATTCTCAGTGTCTTGAATAATTCATAACGGATGACTGGGGTGAACACTAGGACATATTTCGGATGCCTAAAGTGTGTGTGCGTGTGAGTGTGTGTGGCTATACTGCATGTATCATAGTGTTAATAGTGTTTCAAATTGACAGTAAACTAGCTGGTCATTGCTGAGGATTAAGCTTAAATTTATAGTACACTAGGCCTTGATCATAAGTGTAAAAAATGGTGTTTTATTAATTTTTTTTTCATTTGAAAGCTTACAATGAAATATATTTTACACTTTTATACACTAACAGTGTGTCAGAATGTACATTTGTGGAACAGAACTTACAGAACTGAGAAATGGGTGCATCCATCTGTGCCGATGCCCCGCCCTTGGAATTGAGTTTCTGAACCTGGGTGGGCGGGACCGGCTTGTGCGATTGGCCGGTAGCCCGGTACATGGCCTGCACCCATAGAATGCGGTCCTGCTCATCATCGCTGGCGAAGATCACAGTGTCGCCCTCCTTGACAGCATTAAAAAAAGCACGGCCTCCGTCCAAACCTGTACAAGAGAGAGAAAAACACACAATTTAAACTGTGGCACAAAGGCTCAGTGATTCTACCATAAATCAGATGTGGGTATTAAAGATAAGTGAATTAATTAATTAATTAATTAGTTAATATTGTAGCAAATTATTAGCATTAAGAGGGTTGCGTCAGGAAGGGTATCTGGCATAAAACCTGTGCCAAGCTTGTGTGTGTATCGGATGGTCCGCTGTGGCGACCACTTGCCAAGAGCAGCCGAAAGACCAACAACAGCTACATGTAATTTTCCTACCTGATATATACCTGATATATATATTATGATTCTGTGATATTTTTATTCTTTTGGTATAATAGTTTTTCAAACAATATACATTTCAGCAAGACATATTGTGAATCCTTTAAATGTCAGAAGACGACACTGCTCCTTGCTCAAGTCGATTTTTGCGGGCCTTCAATTCAAGGTCAGAATCAGGTGTAACCGAGACGCACTTACAATATATTTTAAGTGGTTGTAACCCTATCTAAGCTTTGTCCTGTGTGAGCATATTTCACACAACTCTGTGTTTGACTGTGTGTGTGTATGTATGTGTGTTCATGTATACCTGGCTGTGGATCAGTATAATCCACAGTATACCCATCCAGCTGTAGCAGCTCCTGTGGCTCTGACTTCTTCTCCCGATAGCTGCACATGGCGAAGGTGTACTGGCTCACCTGCAACATAAAACACACACACATATACAAAAATATACACATGAGGATTTGAATCTTTTGTACAGATCGACTTTTATTTCTCTAAAATAACATCCTGTTCTGTGCCATATGTCATATTTTCATTCATCACCCATTTCTCTAGACATTTTTTCTGTTGCATGACTCACACAAAAGAAATCTCAGGTGACTAACCTGGACCAGAACAAAGAAGCGCTTCTTCCAGCGCTTCCAAACATTCTTCCCAAAAGCCCATAAGTACCTATGCAGGAACACCGATAAAGTATGAATGGGATTTAAGGACAATTCATGCTATTGTATGTGCAGCAGCACAAGCTGTATAAAAGTACAATATATAACAATGTAGAGCAGTAATGGTGCACTATATCCTGATACATAATTATTAGTTCGGCTAATTAAAACATTTTCAAGACCAACATGAAAGCAATACTATGTTTTGGATCATCGGTTTCATCCGTACCCGCAAGCCTTCATGTTCTGGGGCTTGTCCATGCGAATAGCCAGTTTGATCCTCAGGTCTTGGTCAGGGCAAGCCTTGGTGACGGTCATCTTATGCAGCTCAGACTGCTTTGGACTGTTAGGGGTTGGGTGAAGGACAACCTAATCAACAATCAAAGAGGATATTAGTAGTTTATTACTATTATATGACTGCATGAGATTATGCCCACTCAGACAAAGAACAGAGTGTTTTCACATATGCAGCATCATTAACCCGGACAAGCACTTTGAAGGGGATAAAACATCATTCAGGTATCTGTTTGAGCTGAGCTAATATGTACATGTTACATTTCCAGTCAGCACCTTTTTTCTCTCTCTTTAAACCATTGGATTTTTACTCATCCTCCGGAACGAGGGGATTTGAATGTTGAAAGTGTTGCTGTTCCTAAGGCATCTTATCAGAAGGAAGCAAGCTTCTTTCTTATCGTATCTCGTGTCGCCTTTTTCAGTGCACCTCTCTTGTCTGACTCCTCACTCACCTCACCTTCTGAGCGCCTTTGATGAGTTAGCATAATCTTTGACTTTGCAAAGTTTAAAGAGCTTTGAGCTAGCTTGCTCCTCGGAGGAAACACATCACACTTCCCTGTTAATAGGCAAGGTCAAACTGCACACACTGTTATCTGGAACGACTTCAACCAAATTTCCGTGCTCATATTAACGTGGGCTATCGCTGAATATGTTAGAACTGCTCATGTAGCCAAACATGTGAAACTGCCGCTCTGTGGTTAAGAGTTCATCCAGCACCACCAAGCTGCCAGTGTTGAGCTCTTTTGAGCAAGGCTCTTTACCCTTTAACCAGTCAGATGTCTAAATGAGATAAATGTAAGTCGCTCTGCACAGCAAAATTGTCCTTTTTGGATTCCTACTTAGAGAGTTCCCATCCATCCATCTAGGAACCAACCAGGGACCGTGGAGGCCAATACTGACCATTGGATTTATTCCCATTTTGTACGACCGTTGTAGGACCTCCGGTTAACATTTACACACATTTACACACTACAGCCAATTAGCCTAATCTGCATGTCTTTGGACTGTGGGAGGAAACCGGAGAATCCTGCAGAAACCCACCAAGGACGGGGATAACATGCAAACTCCATGCACACAGACCCAACGCTGAGAGTTTACATAGGTACTCGAACATGCTAAATCAGGACTATGGGTGTTAATTAAACTCGGGGAATTTTGCTGTGTGGATAAGCCAAATGTAAATGTAAGCTTTATTATAAGCAGGTTAACAGTATCAGTTTTTTTACACATTATTTTCTTTTTGTATTAAAATGGTCACTGAAAAATGGTAATGTCTAATACAAACACAACAGTTTAGTGATGTTATCATACAGGGGTCTAAGCAGTGAAAGTCACAGTTTGGGTATAAAGTGTGAACTGGACACGTCTCTCCACAGGGAGGTTAACTGAGTCTGAAATAGACCTTTCTACTGTGTGGGTGTTTGTGTTTATGTCAGCAGGGAGCTTAAAAAAAAAGACAAAGTGAAGTCAGCAAATGGATAGAATGGATAGACTTTCAGTTCGAGCTAAACAGTTTCCTTCCTACAGATGCTTTAAAAATCAAAGAGGGATAAAAGAAGCTAACCATCACTGCTGACATGCTCCTAAAGCTGCAGTGTGCTTTAGCCCTTTATAAGATCAAAATATACGTTAACTATAAATCCGTGAAACTAAAATGGTTAAAGAATTATTATCCTTATGCATCATCATCATCATCACATTTATTTAGATTTCATACATCCATTTTCTTGACATATCCCTTTTCCACATTTACCTTTACACACTTACAGAATGGTTAATATTTAATAACATACACATAACTCTGTCTTTATGTGTGGACACATTCACACATTCACAACAGGACACACACGTTCAATGTACATTTATATCTTTCTATTTCCTGCAGCACATTTTCATACTCTTCATATTTCCACCATATAGAATTAATTGGATCTGTTTTTCACTGCTCACTCTGTACTTCAATACTATTTGGTTAGATGCTAAGCTGGAAAACTTTTACTTGTACCTCTGCTTTGCCCAGTGGCGGCCACAATTCCTGTACTTGAATAAAACAAAGATTTCCTAGGGCAAGGATTATAAGATGTCTTCTGTTTACATTTGTACTTAAGTAAAAGTACAAAAGTACTTTTACTTGAGTATCAAAAGTACTGGGCTTGTATTAGCTCATTGTAACCTCTTTTATTTTTATTTTTTAACTGTTAATGTTATTTTATCACTCCCTGCAACCAGCTCTCCTTCTGATTCCAAACACTAGTTATGTTATTAGACATGGAAAGGCAAATTACACAGTTAAGCATAATAGTCAGCACATGAAGTATTTTAAGAAGCAATATCCCACTTCAAATAATACAAACCATTATGCATTATAAGGTAACTTGATGCCATGCAGAAATTTAGTGAGGCAAAAGTATAGATATTTGCTGTACTTAAGTACAGTAATAAATTAAATATACATAAATCACTTACCTGTGATTGAACCTATGGTAATATAATCTACCTGTTTATATTAGGAGTGTCTAGATTCTATATATTAAAATCTGTGTCTGTATTCAGAGCATGGTCTCCACTTTTTTGTTTTGAATTATTATTAGTAATTTAACATGAACTCTACCACTCTACCAAAGGAAACACTAGAACAAAGTAGAAATGCATTTAATATCTTTGTTTACTTCGCTACTGTCTAGGATCAATAAGGGCATAACCTGAATTAATCACGTAAACTATTATTAAGTTATTCATCTTATATGAAAATACTTTTATTCAACAAATACTCTTGTATTAAGTTGTTCAGATACTAAAGAATACTAAAAGGAAAGTTGTGTTCAAGAATGAAAAATGTGTCCATGCACTTTGGAATCCTGGGAATAGTTAACAAGATAATACCATCCCTAGAAAAACAGGAGAATATTAGACCACTACACAATCACCTACCCAGGCTTCTTTTGTAATTAGGGGTATGGGTATGGTCAGGGGTATGCTAAACATATCTAAATGCCTAATGCTGTAGATTAAACAAATAAAATCAAATCACATAATCTTCTGTAGCATTTGACAACATTTTCAAGATGATGATGATGTTTTTGTCTGCTGTCACTTGTTATGAGTGACCAGACTTACCCAAGCTCCCCCCCCCCCCCCAAAAAGCCAGTAAGCCAGATATGGTGGGCTATAGGTAACAGAAGCTACTTTAGCAATAAAAGAAGGAGATTCTTACCCTGCCCAGCTCCTTGTCCTCCAAGGCCAGCACTCCTGTACTCTCAGTGAACAGTTTGACCTTCACTGCTGGCAAAGGGTGAGTAGTGGTGAAGTCTCCTTGAGTCCCCCATCTAGAACACACGAACACACACAATAAACACTCACAACTGTCCACCTCGCCCGAGATACTGCAGCTCCAAAAAGATGTAGCTAATAAAGGTTTTCTATAAGTGGCATTCAAGTCGAACTGGGAATGAAGGCATGAAACTAACTGTGATTCTGATTTGCAGTAGACTCCAAGCACAGTATGGTGATGAGACTTTTAGTCATAGTAAAACTTTGAACAGTACAAATATTTTTAAGCACCTCATCTTTGAAAAGCGACCAAGTCGCCAACTTGTACTACAGAAGAGACACCATTTCTGACATCACTTCCCATACATGTACTGTATGTTTGGGCCATTAAAGGAGTTCCTGGGAGGCCAGATGTAAAGTAGGCAGTCCAATCACGACTTCAGCATACTGAGCAAACTTTCTGCCTTGATGGTATCCAAGCACTAGTGAAACGCTGGGATAGGTGCATTAGGGGATTATATAGAGAAAGAAAAGGCAGCTTTTACTGTTATAATTATGTTCTTTTGTTCTGTACAATCAAACGTCCATGGTTTGATTTGAAAGTCCCTCGCATTTGATCTACTACAAATGAATTGGACATGGTCAAAAAGTAATAAATACACAGTTTAGACAATAAGTAATCCATTTAATATAATTAAGCTTATAGTTTATAGTATAGTTTCACCTTGAAGTTATATAGCTACAGTATAATGGCATGTCCTGAAGTGCTTTTTTTCTATCCTGAGGACTTTCATGTTGTAGAAAACATTCTTCTTGATTCCCAAGACCCCTTGTGGTAAGGTTAAGTAAATGTGGCCTTGAAAAAAAAAAGTATGATTTGTTTTTTTTTTTGTTTTTTTTTACTACGAACACAAATAATTTATTATTATGATATAATGCAGAGTATCTACAGTTCAGGTTCCTGAGAATGAGCTGTTACTATAGAAACGATAATGTAGGAACACATTAATATAAACTTGGGATTTAAATGACCGTTGTCAAACCATTCAAAGATTTTATCCAGTACTTTCATAACACACCAGGCATTTTGTTTCACCCCCTCCTCCTGTCCCCTGTTGTATTCTTTATGACTTCTAACCCCTGTTGTAGCTCTCCCTCTTTCTTTCTGCTCTCTTCCTAGCATCATGCTTCATGCCCGCTTCCCTCTTTTAGCACATTCTTCCTTATTCTGAGCAAAGCCATCACAAGAGGAGGAGCACAATAAAAGGCAGACAGGCGCTACGTCTCCGCTTTGCTGCAAGCTCGCCTTGCATCATTTCTAACATTTATATGAATGTGAGATACTGCAACGGTGTGAGCAGGCAGAAAGTGAGAGGGGACGGAAGGAAACATGTAGAAAATCTAGCTGCTACTTATGAAGTAGCAAGAGTGCGATTCATCTGATTCTGTTATAGATGCAATGATATCAGGTGGAATGTAGACAGAAAAGCGGCTAAATCACCACATAGTGAGTGAGAGAGACAATTTCACAGTGCAGAGATTTAAGTTGGAGGTTTAATACAAGCTTAAAATCACATGTTTAGTACGTTCCGCTGAGCAATCATCCCTCTCTCAATGCATGTGCTTCCACAGCCTTGATAAGAAGCTGAACTGCCCCAGTAAGGAAATGAACACGTGACATCGTCTGCTGCCGTGGAAACAGGCTGCACGTGTCAGAGGCAGCAGTCAAATGAGATTGAGTAAGTGTGTGAGAGACAAAAATAATATGAAGAAAGGCTTTAGTGGGAATCAGGAGAGTAGTGTACTGACAAATTTAGAGTCTGCACGAAGAAAGGACATTCAGCAAAGACAGCATCCCCAGTATACCTTCACAACACAAAGAACTCTGTTGGAAAGAGTCCGTAAATATCACAAGGGATCAGCCGATATGATATTATCACAATATTATTGTGATAGGTGTCGATTCGATTTGTATTGTGAATGTGTTAATATCCCTATACTGTATATACAGAGTCTGCCAAATTGGCCGTAGTGTGTGCATGTGTATGTGTGCCCTGCGAGGGATTGGCACCCTGTCCAAGGTGTACCCCGCCTTGTGCCCCAAGTCTCCTGGTATAGGCTCCAGGCCCCACGCGACCCAGGATTAAGCGGTATATATGATGAGTGAGTGAGTGTATATAGTTGGCAGAGTCTGCCAATAAAATGTATACTCACTTCAGGAAAAGAAAAATAATATGATGTATAATAATAATAATAATAATATATTATTATATAATATATTCTTATCATAATATTATCATATGTTTAGCAATAAATTTAGTATTAAAATATTTATACAGGTTTTTCTTTTCCTGAAGTGAGTATACATTTTTTGGCTGATCTGTAATAAAAGTGAATATCTGAAGAATCAGATATGTGTGTGTGTGTGTGTGTGTGTGTGTAGTGTGTCCTATATGGATGTGTTTTCACATCCATATAGGACAGTTTTAACCTTGTAGAGGCATTTTTATACAAAAATCACAGCATCTAAAACTCAAAAAAGGGTGAAGATTTCCCTCAGTGTAGGAGGTTAGGTGAAATGTTGTGTTGGTAGTAGTTAGTGATGTAAAATGATGGTACTTGCAAGGAATAGTGTGTGTGTGTGTGTGTGTGTGTGTGTGTGTGTGTGTGTGTGTGTGTGTGTGTGTGTGTGTGTGTGTGTGTGTGTGTCATTATCACTTAGTTTTTTTTGGCATTCTCTCTGCTGTTGGTCAGGTGGTGTTCATTCCTGGTCCAGAATGTTTGGTTCCTCTTGTGATGGGGTGGTTAACATTCTGGCAGCAAGGGTGCTGACACTGCAATACACTGTGCATCACAGTATTCTGTGTGTGTGAGTCTGTGTGCATGTGTGTGTGTGTGTGTGTGTGTGTGTGTGTGTGTGTGTGTGTGTGTGTGTGCGCGCCTTATTAAATAACACTGGCTTCTTTCTGGCTTTTGTCTATCTTATTCGGATAGATTACAGTTCGGTTTAAATATAAACTGCAGGCATATATAGCCTATATCATTGTTTTTGGATCCCACCCCAGCCTCCTCTCTTTCTGTCTCTTCATTTCTCCTTGTCTCACAGAGAGCACAGAGAGGAAGAGATTGGGAGAGGGAGAGATAGAGATAAAGAGAATGGGATGAATAGAGGAGAGAGTGTCCTTGGTGCTACTTCATGCAGTTTGTCATCAATGCCGCAGACCATGAAGGTGACCTTGTGCGTGAAGCAAAAGAGTGAAAAGGTGTTGAGAAGATTTCATATATTTTTAAGATAAATCTCTATGTTTTTTGCATGAAGCAGTTAGATGTGTTTATGTGAAACTATGCGCTGCATGTGATGATGGATCAAACTAATTCTCCTGTGATGTCATTATAATTCAGTCCTGGAGGCTTGCTCATTTTCACTCTCAATCTATTTTCCATTCCCTCATCTCTCTCTCCCTCTCTCTCTCTTCACACTCCCTGACTGTCTTTCTCACTCTCTCGTTCCTTGTTTTTAATCAGTTTCTCCACAGCTGACTGCACTTGTGAGGGGTAAAAGAGGCTGTGCTCTCTCCTTCCTTCTTCCTTTTTCTCTCTCAGTTCTTTCCTTTCCTTCTCTTCCTCCTCTCCCGTCTTTTCAGTTCATTATAAATTGGCACCTGATCCAGTGACAGAATAGGGAGCCCCGAAATAGCTCAAAGTCATGTGCTCCTCCCCAGAGCCCCAGAGTGTCCAAATGAGTACAGGCTGGAACACACAGCACCTGAAGCAGCAGTGACGTATACATACGTACATCCAGCCTGGGATGAGCTGCACTCTAAACACTTTTAATACACAACAAATTGCAAATAAATCGAAAGTCATACTATAGTGTTGATTTTTAAATGAAGATTTTGCAATAATTTCCATTAGACTTTACAAGTATGTGAGCCAAAGACATTTAAATGTCATTTAATTAAAATTTATATTCTGTTTTTTTTTAATTGTGTGAAAATTACTGTCAGAAAGATACAGTATAATAGCACATTTTTCTCGAAGTAAATAAAAGACCTGGATCCTGATTACTGACAAATTGTTCAGGCCTTTGAAGCAGATTTTATTTCTTAGACTTCATAACAAGCCTATAATTTGTCATTATGACATTGTCTGAGTCAGAAATCTGGCTCGATTGTTCTTTCTGCTACTTCAAAGCCAAATTACAACTACAAAATGCAACTGGTCCACCAGAGGGGAAACATCTTTGCATTCATGACATTAGACTTCGTGCTACAGCAACACAAATCACACCAGAAAGCTAAAGTAGCTAAAAAAAAACAAAAAATCATGTCATAAACAGAAACAGAAATAAAATTTCTTCACTGATCGAAAGGAAATGGGATGTTGTGAACATGTGAGCCCATCAATTTTTGTCTTGTGAGTCAACAGAGACTAAAAAGGCTAAAACCTAGCTAGCCTGTTTTTGTTAAATAGTGGTCACAGCAGACATTGTATATCTGGGAGAAAAAATTCTCCTCCATGTCCATCAACATAATATTCCCTTAAAATGACTCATTGAATTGATTAAAAATGCAATAAAAGCTCTTATGCAAATGCATGTATTTAAAATGCATTCTTGTGCACTATGACATTAAGCACCCATGAGCTATAAGATTGAAACCACCTGCCTAGTAATATGCAGATTTCCATTTTGCTGCCAAAACAGCTTCGACCCATTGAGGGATGGACGCCACTAGACCTGTGCAGGACTGCTTGGGTATCAGGCACCAATATATTAAAGGCAGATCCTTTAAGTCCTATAAGTTGTGAGATGAGGACTGCATGGATCAGACTTGTTTGTCTGGAAGTCAACACCTTCATGTTCCTCAAACCATCCCTGAATAATCTGTGCTGTCTAACGGGTCACATTATCCTGCTGAAAGAGGCCACCACCATTACGATATAATGTCACCATGAAGGAGTGTACTGTACTTGGTCCGCAACAATGTAACATGTCAAAGTAAGATCCAGGTTTCTTGAGTTTTGGCATTCATGATCATTATCCAGAACATCACACTGCCTACTCCAGCTTCCCATAATGCATTCTGGTGCCACCTCGTCCTCAGACATGTATGTTCATTCTAGGAACGTTTTCTTTGCCAGTGTACAGGGGTGTATCATAGCCAGCAATATTTTTTTCAGCATTTTGTGCTGCAGTACCTCTTCTGTGGAATCTGACCATACAGGGTAGACTTCACACCCCATGCAGCTCAGTCCTTCCTTGCAAATTAGTCATCCTTTTTTGGAGCACCCCAAAAGACCTGCTGTTTTGAAGATGTTCTGACCAAGTCATCTAGTCATTACAATCTGGCGCTTGGCAAAGTCTTAGAGTTTTATGCTTGCACATTTTTCCTCCTTCCAACAGATCAACTTAGAGAAATGAATATTCACTTCCTGCTGGTCATATCCCTGCATTAACAGGGGCAACTGTAATCAATGATATTGACTACACATGCTAGTGGCTTTTATGTTACAGCTAAGTGGTATATGTATTTGAGTTAAACATTACTTAATGATAATAAGTATGATCAGATAATGTTACTCAAGAAATTAGAATTAATAAAAAAAATAGTCTCAGCTGGTATGGTTGAGGGTGTAAATAACAGTAAGTGTATCTTACGTTGGTTTGGAAGCCTCGGCCTGGTCAGTCTGTAGTTTCTCTCCTCCCTCCACCTCCATGGTACAGTACACGATGCGGTTTGGAGCCAGAGATTTCAGCCCCTGCACCTCCATGATCACTACCTACACAGGACAGTCACAATGGGGGGAAACAGCTATTATGAATTCTTGGTCAGAATAAACATCCTTAACCAGCTCACTGAGCATTCTCCAAAGAAGAACCGTTGGACCCTTTTTGGCATCCATCTTCATTAATCACAATACACTTAATAAAAATGCCATCAACGTTATCATTACTTTTTATCACGCCTTCTGGATTTGAACCTCAGCAAAGTAAATACTGAAAG
Organism: Clarias macrocephalus; assembly: GCA_011419295.1. Taxonomy (NCBI): domain Eukaryota; kingdom Metazoa; phylum Chordata; class Actinopteri; order Siluriformes; family Clariidae; genus Clarias; species Clarias macrocephalus. Next base: position 6,456 of record JAAGKR010000214.1, on the reverse strand, counting down.
TATGGCAGTTTCATTTATTTTTGCAATAGACAGTTACCTTCTTTAACCTGCATTTAAAATGATAAACAGTATCATAAAATATAGAAAAATGTTAAAACTCAAGCAAAGCTGCACTGTGAATATTGCATTTCCATGTCAATATGCGTTGCCGTGATTGTGCTTTATTGCTCCGCTGAGGCAGAAAAACAATTATGTGAGACGATAAGCATACTGAGCAGGATAATTCATATGAGCACAATAAAAAGCATTAAGAATGGCTTACTAAAAAGCTCTGTACAAGTAACTTCAGCATTAAATTTAACAACAGGAGTTAAAGTATTAAAACTGGGTATAAACATATGGGCAGATGTGTTTAAAATAAATATATAGATTTTAAATTCAATAAATATGTGTCTACCTTCAGTCTTAAACATATACATGTTAAAGTTACAAATTTCTAACCAACTTCCTGCATCATTCTCTTTTAAATGGAAAATAAAAAAATAAACAGTAAACAATAATTAATGAAACAAAGTCAGTATTCAGTGTGTCCGCATTGAGGAACTTGTACAGTTTTATAAATACATTAGCTACTAAGTTTTACTAAGCATCCTGTAGAACCATCCACAGTTCTTCTGAGGGCTTTGACTGTTACACCTGCTTCTTTTTTGTATGCAAAAAAATTATATTGTTTTTTATTTAAAAAAGTTATCGCTTATATAATATGCTGCTTTCTTTTCTGGCATACAAATATTTTTCTGTTAATTTTTTTCTGTTCCAAAGAACTTTTGTGCCTTACTGTACAGCCCATGAAATCACACAGTGTAAAATAATGCAGAAACAACACTAAAGAAAACATCCACCCTGAACCAGTTGCATTCCTTTATATTCATCGTGTGGTCACTTTGGTTAACGGTTTGGTTTCCTACAATAGCGGTGCCAGTTGGACATTACGTCATCTCTCCCGAAGGAGACAAGCAATGCTTGACTATCCAGCTCACTTACCTCCTCATCTGTGCACTCTGCTCAAGCAGATCAGGTTACAAGCTTTATTGCCAACACCTCCATCATTGTCGCTGTACTCATCATCTTGTACAATGCTAACAAAGCGAGACGTTCTCAGCTATAACGTCAACATTTAGCTGCACTGCATTGTGAAACTCTAAATCCAACTTATGCTGTCTGCTTCTACACTTCATTTCGCATTAGGATTGCTGAATGAAACTGTCAATGTGAAAACAAGCTTGTGGTCTTTTCTTTGTAGGTGCTTAAAGCAAAATCTTAATGTTATCACTTATGTTTAAGATCACTCACTCACTCACTCACTCACTCACAGTGTCACAGGGGCATGGAGTCTATCCCATGAGACTTAGGGCACGAGGCGGGGGACACCTGGAATGGGGAGCCAATCCATCGCACACACATGCACACACTCATTCATACTGCACACTTTGGGTAATTTGGAACACCTGCATGTCTTCGAACTGTGGAAGGAAACCAAAGCACCCAGAAGAAGAAAAAAACTCCATAACCCGTACCCAACTTAGATTTTTTCCCAATTTTCTCCCTAATTTAGTCATGTTCAATTCCTCCTCGTCACTAGGGGGCTCCCAGATTAAGGCTACTACTACCACTCAGCCGGGAGGGCCGAAGACTATCACATGTTTCCTCCGAAACCACATGACGCCAGCCAACCGCATCTTTTCGAACTGCTCGGTCACGCACTCGGAGGACAGCGCTATCCTCTCCTTCCGCTCGCGTGAGCTCACAGATGCCCCTGACTGGCTGTAGAGCCGTAATTAATGTGGGAGCACTAAGTACCTCTCATCCCTCCCCTCTGAGAGAGCTCGGCCAATCAGTTCTCTCTAGACCTCTGGCTGCGAGAGGTTACAGCATCACCCGGGATTCGAACTGGCGATCTCCGGATGATAGGGTGAGCACTTTACCACTGCGCCACTCAGAGGCTCCCAACTTAGATTTAAACATATTTAAATTCTTTAGAATTAAGAGTACATAAATTTTTTTTCCCAACCTCACTGTCTATACCTCCTTGTACAATCCTCATGTGAGTAATGCTACATTTTTTTCTTTTTTGCCACAATTCTTTCTGCCAGGAGGCATTGAATAAGTTCATAGTTATCAGGTGCTATTAGACAGAAACTGTGGGGAGAAAATGTAACATACATAACAGTAGAATCCAGGTTTCAGAAGGTTAATGTATTCCATAGTGGAGTTTCCCTTTAAGAAAAGCAAACAGATTATAGGATTTTTCCCCCCCCCTTGAGTTAGAAAGAATTATATTGTGGTATTTGAGTTTGTTCCTTTTCACTCCGAAACCTGAACATGAAGCATGTGACGATTTTCAATCCTGTGCCCTTTTTATCAGAGCCACACGCTGTTTCAGCATTTCCCTGAATAAGCGCTGTTCGTTTCACTGCTGAAAATCAGTTTGACAAAATCAATTTTCCCTCCACCCTTAGAACCCACAAAATCAGAGCACTGACACAAAACAGACATCTCATGTCTCAACCCTGTTTAGATCCATAAATCATTGCTTTGCCAAGTACTATAATGACTGCAGCCCTGCTGTATTATAATAAACAGCCAGGAGGACAATCCGGCAGAAAATGCTTTAATTTTAGCACAAACGTGGAGAGGAGAATGCTTTTGGGGATTCAATATTCTCCGAGATCATTCATCAAAAAACAGTATTACTCTTTTTAATATACTGCGGTCCTGTCTCCTGTCTGCTTATAAGCGTGCCTGTAATTCTACACTCAAGTGTGGAAATCTTGTGAAAATCGAAGCCTTATAAAGGTGTCAAAGTATCACTGTAGCTGCCAGAGTTGCTAAATCTATAACTGTCTCAGATTCTCTATCACAACTAGGCTCTTCATGAATTCCTAATGAGGAGAGTCCAACCTTAAAAGCTGGCAGAGGACATTTTATGTAAATGAAGCAAAGACTGGATATTTAAAAATAGCACAGCGCATAGTATGGAAAGAAAGTCTCATCAGAAGCACCCATCACAGCAAATATTGATTCGCATTCTACTTATAAATCAGGTTTTGCTGCAAATCACTAAATCGCATTCCCTCATGTATCTGAAAGACATGGCGTATAATAGGAACAACATTAAAAGCACATTTAGATGATCTTTCCCAGTGACATTAAAAGCACATTTCTGCTTGGCAGAAGATCCGCATTGTGGGCTGTGAGTAATGAAATATTCCTATAAAATGCTCACTGACAGTGACAGAGAGTGACAATGCTATTAGGCTCTGCACCAAGAGCACTCAACGTGGTAAATACAGTAGTACTGCTCATATGCCATCCACTGGACTGCAACATGACTCTGTATATGTTATAGTTTGTTGTTCACAGCATGCCAAATTTATGTCAGAAAAAATTACTGAATTACTGCTGATGCATAAATTATAATCTAAGATGATCATTGTTGCAGGTGTTTTTTTTTTTTTTTTTTTAGAAACCACGCCATTTATAGCCGATCCACAAGCGAGGTAATATCCTTCCAAATTTAACCTACATAAAAAAAAACACCTAGGTAAGATTATAATTGATTATATGCAGCAAGCACACATATAATGAGGAGTAGGTAGGATTTGAGGATTTTTCACTTTCACATAAAAAATAAATGAAATGTTCAGTAAGTTTAAAAAAAAGGATCTTTAAGTAAGGAATAAAACACAGTATGTAGTAGAGTTACATATACAGTACAGTACAAAACCAATAACAGTAGGGCCATATTATTTCTCTCATATCACGACAATCTGACAATGATTTTGACTATTTTTAATATATTAATCAATGCCAGCTGTTTAACTGTTAGGTTTAAAATGTGGAACTGCCACAAGATAACGTATCACTTATTTTATAGCAGCTATAAACATATAATCTTTATATAACAGTCATTCCCTCACCAGTCTTTAATTTTCCTCTTGGGGTTTTTACAACTAAAAAGCCCCAGCTTGTCATGTTACTAAGAAACAGGGAAACTCCTCTGTCCAGAACTCGCTCACCATTACAAAGCACAAAGTCCGGGGATTACTTCCATAAATGTTAAATAACCCTTTTTCATATCATTAATTATATACATTCTTAATTAAATACTCACCTGGGAGCAACAACTATGCAAGTCCCTTGTGCAGAAGTTACTATAGAAAGAATACGTCGTAAAAAAGGTAATAAAAACCTGTGCTTTGTCTTGTAGCTGGAAATAGTTATTGTCAGAGTTCTTTATTTTCTAATCCATTTTTTTTACCAAGAAGAGGCATGAATTTGTCAAATCTTGTAAATGTCTGTAATCACATCTGATCAAGAGCCATGTCTCATATTGTGTCATTCTTGCATTTAAAACTTGCTGTTTATAAAGAAGTTGTTGGAGTGATTTAATAATACGAGTTATGCATTACGAATGTGCAGTAATTAGTCATTGGAAAAAAATATGTCCAATATGCGAAAACTCTTCAAAAATCCAAACACACGCAAATACCATATATATCTAATGGAAAAAAGAGACTAAACTGCGCCTTTATTTGTTGCTGGGGTGGTACCTTCCAGCATGCACCTTCTGCAATTTTAGTATGTTGTTTATATAAGAAGATATAAAGGCAAATGTTGTACATTTATCATATGAAGTATATTCTATACATTTATTCTATATAGTTATTTGTAGTCTGCTTATATAAACTTTTCATGAACCTACATATGACTGCAGATGAATGTTGCAAATTCCAGGGCAGGTACTGTACAGTTTAGTATTCTTTAATCTTCTGCTTGTGTAATGTGGCTTCACAGTATGTAATGTAAAGCTTATGGTATCTAGGGTTGGTTCAAAACATAGCCCAGTACTTCCGATAACAACGAAAACATACTGAGCTTAATAATGAATATTAGCAAGAGTAGACATAAAAACATACAGTAGACTGCTCAAAACAACAATCTAAAATTAATCTTACTAGTGCTGCACAATTAATCACATGAAAATCAAAATCGCAATATGAACCTGTGCAATTATTTTAATCTGGTAAGGCTGCAGTTTATTACAGGTGATATATACATAGTCGGGACTTTATGTAGAGGTTGTCGATGGAATTATTTATTGATTAATAGTGGAATCTTGGATTGTAAGTAACTTGATCTGCGAGCGTTTTGCAAGGTCAGCAAAATTTTAAAATAAATTTTAAGTTGATAAACGAGCAAGGTCTTGATATACTAATAGTACACATGCGCCAAGTGTCACATGATCACAACTGTTTTTTCTCTGTCTCGCGCTGCGGGATTATGGGTAATATTCTCCCCAGTCCTATGCGTGTGCGTCACTCATTAGGTCAACATCTGTGCACATGTGTATTGCTTATTTTAACATTGTGTCCACGTGTGCACACATAAAGCATTTTTTTTTTATTTTGTGTCCAAGTGTAGTTACTGTTTCTTTAGTAACTGTACTGCAACAACAGCTCCCGGGAAGGAAGAGGTTAAAATGGCTGTAGCAGTGTGGGAGATCACTACAACTATGATTCTTTTCGAGAGTAAAGTGAAGCTTCATTTGTTTTATTTTTACATTAATTTTGTATGAATTATTTTTGGGCTGTGGAACAAATCATCTGAGTTTCCATTATTTCATATGGGAAAATTCACTTTGCTATACAAGCATGCTTCTGGGACGAATTATGCTTGCAATCCAAGGTTTAACTGTATATATTCTCTTAATGAGATCCTTTGTCCAGTTATTTTGTGTTACCCTCGATTAATATGTTTGAATACAAAATGACACATTTAATAGGTTACATAATATTATGTGTCAAAATAATGGCAATGTGATATTTTTCCTGCAGTCCTTCAGTTTTTTATCTTATTAAGCAAATCATGTAACCGTACTTAACATGTGTCCTTTGAACAAAGAGATCATTTTAAATAAGCTAGAAAACTCATACTGCACTATGTTCTTTGAGAAGTTAAGCAGTGAAGTAAAAAAGTTAAGTCTTGGGCTATACCTCTAGTGTGAAGGAGAGCACCACATCTGACTTGGAGAGCTGGTTCTCATCCTCCTGGCCCATGTCGATGATGGATGTGTTGTGACCTCTTTTCAGTTTCTGAAGCTTGAACTCTCCTCCTTTGGACACGGGCATGCTCTCAAGGTTAGCCATGAGCTGGTTTACAGATGACTTCAGCTCCTCAATGTACATGGCCTCCATCTCTTTTGACACAAACTTGGGAAACTTGGCTGCCTTTAGTATTAAAAAAAAAAGAAGATGCAGCAAAAACGTATCAGTTTAAGGATCTCTGGATACCGTACAATGCTGTGTAAGCCTTTCAAGAATAAAAAATATGCAAAATGCTTAATTGGAAAAAAAACAAACATTTCATTTAGATGTTCAGATTAACAGTGCATGATGTTTCTGTATCTGGTGGAACGTACAGTAAAGTCGCAACACAGATTAAATAGATGGTGTC
>JAAGKR010000213.1:176359-256155 GCA_011419295.1 Clarias macrocephalus | reverse complement strand
GATAGAGTGAGATCCTGAAAATGAAAAAAACGTAACAGAAGCATATTTGCATGTTCACAGAAGTGCACATTTACATGCTGCTGTACAGTATTTGGGCCCTGCGCATGCGTGCTCACTGTTTAAACAAACCGAAACAACTGGAAACCACATTCACACTAACTTACACACGAAGTCATGAGCAACCAGGAAGATGACAGCAGAAACAGAGAGATCCAAACAGAGACAGAGACAGAGAGATAGACAGCATGAAGGTACTGTAGTGAGCAGAGATAAGGAAAGAGTACCTGCTTTCACTTGACGTTCCTCTTGGACGTCTGGTCTTGTTTTATTTGATCACACGACTCCACCTTCCTGATGTTTTCTGAAAACAAACATGAAGGCAGGGGAAATCAAACACACACGCCGCACTGAGCTCGCACTCTGACCTGCTTAACTACTGTAGCACACACGCACATATACACAGACATGTGTGCAACACACACGCACACAGAAGTGCAGTTTTTCTTCTTAAACCGTAGAAGGCAGAAGCAGTAGCAGGACTCTTGATGGAAGGAATGCAGTTCAACTTCTCCTCCCTTGCTTTGGGGTGGGTCAGGAGTGCCTACTTCAGCTTCCCTCCTCCTAATGGCTGGCATCCTCTGGGTCCTACAGTCCTCCATATTCTTGTCAAAACACACACACGCACGCACGCGCGCACACACACACACACACACACACACACACACACACACACACACACAGACCATATTTAATGTAAATAGTTTAATGGTGTGTGTGTGTGTGTGCGTGTGTGTATAGAGTATATATATTGAAAAATGACACAAAATATAACTTTCTTTCAGAGACACTATAGAAAAAGTCACAGTATTTAGTAACGTCGGTGCTCAATTGTGTGTTATCATGATAGCATATTGTAGAGCATACTGTACTGGGAGATAACCCTTAAAAACTGGTAGGCAATGGTTTGGCATGACACCAGCTTGTCAGTGTTTGATTACTCTTGTCTATCCTGCTCAGAACACTACCAGAACTCATGAGTTTTCCTTTAAATTGTATTTTTTTTTCTTCTCTGCATCAGCATTTACCTGAAACAGGCATGTTTTTCTCCTGCACCTCCATCAACACTAATCAGAATCCCACTGTCCTTACCGCTGAGTGTTCATAAGGATCATTTTGTTGACCCTGACAGGATGACCCAAACAGGATGGCGGTGAATAATCTCCATCCATCCGGCGTTTTGAATGTTGGCTGCTCTGGTTAGTGTAGGATCATGGTGGTGATTCCTAATTTAAAAAAAGCAAAATGTTTATGTAAGGCAGAGATCACATAGAAATGACCTATGAATGATAATTGTGATTATTAAAATCTTAAAATATGTTAATCTTTAAAATAACAGTTAGTTCTGACTGATTGGATGAGAGACATTCCATTAGTGGTGATAATGGACGGTAACACGACTGGGAAGTTTGACTATATGTATCACTCCCAGTCCCAGGTGTTCTAATAACATGGAAAGCTATTGTCACATACAACAGTTGTCCCCTTGATCAGGGGTTGGAGAGTGATAGGAGTTAGGAGCTAGTTAGCTGTAAATAAAAGAACACAGACTTTGCACATGCGATTTGGATTTAAGACAACATTATTAGTTGACGGTCGCAGCATGGGTAAAATTACGTCCGTACAGTCGTACATACTAAGGAGAGAGCAACTGCCTGCTGAAAAAACAACATTCAAAACCAGTCATCTGATAACGTTGTCATCTTAAATCCAAATTGCATGTGCAAAGTCTGTGTTCTTTTATTTACGGCAGACATCCTTATCCAAAGCGACTTACATTTTTATCTCCTTATACTGTACATCTGAGCAGTTGAGGGTTAACGGTCTTGCTCAACCGGAACAACTTGGTGGTGCTGGGGCTCAAACCTGGGACCTTCTGGACCATGGTCCAATGCTGTAATCCCTGAGCTACCCCTGACGTTTTTAATCCGGGGTTTGGGACCAGTAATAGTGGAGTGGTTTTGTATGGGTTATGGGCCTTGCCCAGGAGTCCAATAATATCAACCTAGTGGTGGTAAGACTTGAAACCCTGACTCACTGACCAGCATTCCAGAGCCTCAACAGCCTTAGCTAACCATTAACTCTTTATATTTAAGATAAAATAACATACAGTACTTAAAATGGTGGCAGCGTGGCTCAGAGGTAGCTCCAGAATGGGGGATTTGATTCTGACCTCCAGAATCCAACGACCCAAAAATCAGTGAAAAATTATTACTATTACTATTATGATTATTTTGGATGGCTCATGGCTAAAAAAAAAATTGAGCAAACAGGTAACAGCCTGCAGTATAGTGCCACCATTAGGCCAAATGTATCCATCACACTTGAGAGAGGTACAGAGTACTACATGTACTGCCCCATTTGGGCCAAGATTTTTATTGGTACCCTTAGTAAGGATGGAAATGAAATAGAAAAATGTCTCCTGTGATTAACCTGAAGCTGGTTTAGAAAAAACAAGACAAATTTAACCTTTGAAGTGCATTCATACTGTATGTCATAATTATTGGCACCCTTAGAATTTCTCATAAATAAAATATTAACTGAAACGTTCCAAAATTCCAAAAAACAATTTTAGGTAAGCTAGGGTTACATTTCTCAGAATATAATGAGTTTTGGTTCCTAGATTATATAAACTGTCCAGTGAGACATTTTGGGAAGTTTCAGATAATGGGAAGATTTTTACAAAGGTTTATGTGTTTTAAGGTCTATATTTGTAAGTTCTAAGAATGCTGTTGTTAAGCAGAATGTTCATAGAACATTTCAACAAGGTTTGTGCAATATTTCATGGACTATATTTGTAGGTTGTTAGATGAATTTTTAGTTTGTTTTTTTTTTGTAACATTTTCTCATTCTTCTAAACCCTAAAACAGTTTTAAAGTACCTAAAGTCAATAGTATTGATCACTATACAGTATATAGAATGTATACTACTTTGAATACCTAGGTTTAATATGCAAATGGCTAGAACATAAAAAGTATAATGACAAGTATATAATCCAAAAAAAAAAATGTTTAGTGTTATATTTGCAATAACCAGACACAAACTCTTTTATATTTTATATAAATAAACATAAACTATCTACAACTAAATGAAACTACAATCTGAATAAAGCTATATACAAACATTAGATGTTGGAAAAGGTTAACGTTACCTTTAATTAAATTAATTAAAGTTGTTAAATGAATGTGTGTTGTTAACAAAGTGTTAAAAATTGGTTATTTATATTTTACTTTACCTTTAAGTTACCTTATACTGTAATACAATACTGTAGACAATAACTTGCCTGGATTTGTTTAAAAAAAATATTAGGTTATGTCAAAATGTATATGTCAGAATTTTATACTTTAATATAATTTTACTGGTTTTCATTTCTTACCTTTGCTGCATATATATATTTCTTTTCTGCTAAAAGACGCTAATCAGGAAATGACCACCTGAGGTAAACCAATTAGCGCTAACCTGTCAAATAACACAAACGCTTTGTTAAATAGCGATACAAAAATAACCCTATTACTGAAACAGACTAGATATTTTATTACATTTTTTAAATAAATGTATAATTAATTACTTCTTTAAATATCATTATTTTTCATGCGCGTTTAACGGTTTATTTCGTTGCCTCTGCACACCTCTCATGTAAGGTGTTTCCTTGGAGACGCCACAGGACACACTACCGTTAATATCGTTTCAACCCATTTATAAACTCAGTGAGGTGGGTTAAACCACTTTTGCTTTTAAGGGGGGGAAACAATGAGAAATTCTCCATAAATCAATCAAATATTTATTAAAGCAAATTTAAGTTTTATTATTATTATTTTTTTTTGTGTGTGTGTCTATAACTCAATTCCCACATCATATTAAAGTTCAATCAAACGTGAAACTTTTTAACCCGCTCCCCTGGATTATAAAATGGTCAGTTCCACAGACTGCATTAGATTCATTATAATGTTAATCTGTAGTTAGTGCTGCATGTTTGTTACACAGTCAGTGTGTGTAATGTTTGTAATACATTGACAACATGCTGCATAAATTGAACTAATTATTTGATCGAGTATTATTATTAAATTTAAATATTATTATATAACTGAATATTCAAATTATTGAAATTATAAATATTTCACCTGAAATGACCTGAATTATATGTAATCACTGAGGAAAGCACACACTCAATAATTTAATACTGAATACTCTGATCTAGTCATCTCTAGTCAAGAGATGAATTTAGTAATTAAGTAATAACAACTCAACTGTGTTATTATAAGTTTAACAATCGTGTGTGTGTGTGTGTGTGTGTGTGTGTGTGTGTGTGTGTGTGTGTGTGTGTGTGTGTGTGATTAAATATTAGTTGAGGGGAAAATGGACTATAACAACTTAAACAAGATAAATAGCACATACAATAATGTAAGGAAAATAATAAAACAGCAATCATATAATTTATGCTAAATGTTATAAATGAAGCGGCGATTCCTATTGGCATTCCCAAATTGCTAGTAGTGTGAATGAGCGTGTGTGTGTGATACCCTGCGATAATTTAGGTGTACCCCTTATCTGCGATGCATTGGAACCCTGTCCAGGGTTAACCCCGCCTTGTGCCATAAAGCTCCTGGGATAGGCTCCAGGCCCCCCCGACCCTGTATACAGGATATAGCGGTAAAGACAATGAGTGAGTGAGAATATTCAAAGGAACATAGAAAAATTTAGTAATTAAGTCACATCAACTTACAGTAATTGCGTTATTACAAGTTTAACACTCGTGTGTGTGTGTGTGTGAGCTACAGAGGTGATTACATATTAGTTGATGAGGAAAATGGGCTGTAACGACTTAAGCAAGATTAGCATATAAAATAGTTTAAGAAAAATAACAATAATCACAATTATTATTCCAGGCTTCCTGTGACCCTGTATACAGGATGAAGCGTAATAGAAGATGACTAAAAGAATGCTAAAATGTAACTTTTCCTGTATTTGTGATTGTGTCAGAATTTTACCGAGATAAAACAATATATCATTCTTCTGAGAAGGTTAAAAACTGTCCACAATAAAACCTCAGGCCTAACAGGAAAGATAAATATTCAATCCATTCATTATCTTTATGGATTGTTTGTCCTATTCTATGTAGGGTCACAAAAGGCCCTGGAGCATATCACGGGAAACTTATGGCAGAAGGCATAAAATATAACACCCAGATGGGTTGCTAAACAAACACAGGTTACACGCACACAGTCAATCATTGGGGGGAAAAAACACTAATCAACCTACTAAGCATGTATTTGGACAGTGGAAGGACACTGGGGTACCCAGAGGAAACCCACCACCCTTTGAGACGTAAGGCGACAGGGCTAATGACTAAGCCATCATAGTGCCCACTAAAAATATATCCTTCTTATAAGAACTTCCACCTACACAAGACTGGAAAACCCCTCAAGGTGCAAGGCGACAGTGCTAACCAATATTTAAGCCTCCTATTATCTTTAGGGTCATTTTGACTCCAGTCAATGTTTAAAGTCTCAAAATAAATGACTGACAATTGTTTAAGCTTCATATTCAGTGACTTTCTGGGTAACAATTTGGGTAACAAATTTAATTATGATAATTTTCTGGAGGTTTAAATTTCTGGGGTCAATTGATCCCAAGGATAAAAGACGTTAGTAAACGTGAAGGTAACAGGAGGGTTAAGTTCATTTATTGAATTATTTTAAGTTACATTAATTTGGAAAGTTTGACTTGTGCCAAACCCAATGTAGCAGTGGGTGTGTCAATGTCAAAGTTTGGGGACGTTACTGTTTAAAGTAATTAATTACATTACAAAATTCCTCTCATTAAAAAGTAATCAGTTACATTACAGCGTTACTCTCTGATAACAGTAACTAGTTAGAGAACTTTTCCATTGCAGAAAATGAAAACTCCTTTGTGATTCCTCATGCATGTTGTTTTAGTCAAGACTTTTATAATTATTCTACGATCATCACTCAGCGAAGTTTGGCCCATAATCTGTTAACTACTAATACACGGTGGCCGTAAGAACGGTTCATCGTGATTCACTGCGAGATTTGGCGCTGTGATTACGTTTCCATCTTTCTGCGCGTCGGTCCTCGCGGAAGCTCGCAGAACTTTGCGTAATGTCGGGCGGTCACACCGCATAGATTAGACGGGGTATAACAGCAGGAATAACAGAGGGGTTATCGGGGGCGGAGCTTGTAGGACGACTTTCACAAACACACTAACGGAATCACTGCTTATGGATTACATAAATTGTCTGAATAACGGATTACATTTTTTAAAATATAATTAAATAACTGAGTACTTAAATGGCGGACCGAACACATCAGATTACTCGCTACATCAAAAAAGTAATCCAAGTACTTTAACGTGTAACGCATTTCACCCAACACTGCTCCTGATGTGGAGCCAATTATACTTATATATACTCTTCCATAGGACTTCATAAAAACAAGTTTTATTCATAAATGTAAGGTGTTTAAACAAAGCCGGTGTCTTATATATAGTATCAGTATATATACAAATACGTATATATTTATATTTATATGTATTGTATTGGTACAGACCAAAAGTTTGGACACCCCTTCTCATTCAGAGTTTTCTTTATTGTGTTCTTTAGCCCAAACGCGTCTCTTCTGCTTGTTGCCTGTCCTTAGCAGTGGTTTCCTAGCAGATATTCTACCATGAAGGCCTGATTCACACAGTCTCCTCTTAACAGTTGTTCTAGAGACGTGTCTGCTGCTAGAACTCTGTGTGGCATTGACCTGCTCTCTGATCTGAGCTGCTGTTAACCTGCGATTTCTGAGGCTGGTGACTCGGATGAACTTATCCTCCGCAGCAGAGGCGACTCTTGGTCTTCCTTTCCTGGGCCGGTCCGCATGTGAGCCAGTTTCTTTGTAGCGCTTGATGGTTTTTGTGACTGCACTTGGGGACACTTTCAAAGTTTTCCCAATTTTTGGAATGATGGCCGCTCGTTTTTCTTTACTTAGCTGCTATTTTCTTGCCATAATACAAATTCAACCTCTTTGAATGAGAAGATGTGTCCAAACTTTTGTTCTGTACTGTAGAAAGAAAGATAGATATGCTTACTTGTTTACTTATTGGTTAATGTTCTTTGTACTTGTTCTATTTTTGTAAAATGACTTTTTCATTAATAAAAAAAAAATATGTCGACAGATGAAAATGCATGAAGATCAAGTGGGAAAGATTTTTTTCATAATAAGTCATAATATTTAATATTTGTAACAAGCATTAAAATATCTAAATGAAAAAGTTTATAGTGACTTTATAAGCCAAATGAGTAGAGGACAAAAATACTCAAAACTGTACTCAAGGACAAATCCTCCTCCTGCAATGACAAACAGCAGCCTCATGGAGGCGCTAGTCTACATCTTATAGCAATTTGTATTCAATATTCAACATGGTATTGTACAAATGGCGTAATATTCCTTACACCCAGGCCTGGTTTAAAAGTGTGTGAAAGCAAAGTTTAAATCTCCAAATCTTACAGTTGTCCAGTTTTTCCCCTCGATTCTCATTCATGAATTTCAGATATTGTGTGTCAGTTTATCAATGGATTGTTTTTTCTACATACATTTTCTATATACATATTATATTATTTAATTACACTGAAATTAAATTGCCACAAGATTATCAGTGTGCATCTGTCTCAGGAGAATAAGAAATGAAATGTATAAAATGAAAAATTGTATATAAAATGTATGATATACAATACAAAATGTGATCATTTTTGTGATACCACTTTTTCCCTCTTGCATTTTATTTGCACTAAGTAATTTTATCTTGGATACTACGCATGTTTGCCATCACCTTTTTTCGTTTTTTCATTTGAATAATTTTTGTCCTATTTTAACATGTACGTTTCTTATTCAATCTTATAATAAATGAATAAAAATATAGATACTTACCCATTATTTTGTAGACATTGACATCAGTGGGTCAACAACAAAAAAGTGAAAATTTACGATTTAAACAAGTCATCATTCTTAAAGCATCATATACAGTAAGGTACACCGCACCCATGAAACCCGCACAGGTCTGACCTTTCCTCTTCCATGAATAATTCAAGTAAGGAGATTATGACTCACACATTTATAAATCATTTTCAAAGAGGTGTTACTAAAATGAACAGGTAATGTTACAATACCAAAATCTTTGTAAAGCTTATAATTTAGAGAAGACAAAAAAAGTAAAGTAAATAATCTTCATCAGAAATATACACACATTTATTTACAAGTACATTTGCATAGAAATTTGCAACATAAAAATATGTAGTAGTAAACAGATTTTCATTTATATTAGACATTTTTTAAGCCTTTTAAGCATTTCATTTAAAGATTTGTTTCTCTGAATTAAACCTTCAAACTTTGTTTACAGGTAAACACATGTAAATATATTTACTGTTATTACTTTAATCAAACCAGTGACACCCACCGGTTACGGGATGCCTTCAGAGTGACCTATTTCATCAGAGACAGGTAGGTGCCATGGCATGACTACTTAATAATCAACATTCATGCTTCCAGAAGAAAAATAATAATAATAATATCATATTAGGGCCGTATAGCCCAATCAAACATCCCTAACATCAGCTCAACATTTGCCCACCTCTTTACATCCCACTGCCTAATTACATCATTTGAGTGTAGGAAGGAATATGGACATAGGGAAGGAGGTGGGGAATGCCCTTTATAGCACATCGAAGACATTTTAATACACAGATTCAAAATTTCCTCTGTTGTCTTTGGCTGTCAAGTTAAGAAGGACAAACTGACGAGATTGCAGCCTTAAAAAACTTTTAATCATGTTACCACCACTGACAGGTAGTATTTTTACAGTAGATAAAGGACACAAGTCAGGCCACAGTCTCCTTTTCACCTGAACAGAAAGTTCCTGGAATTCAGACAGGTATGTAGTGACTTCACTCAAGGACAAAAACCCAACAAGAGGCTAATACACACACCACGAAACGCAAAAAGACCCAAGACACATAATCGGGACAGGATGCGAGACAGAGTGAGAGCGACACTGCTGGACAAAGTGGGAGATCGATACAAGCGTGAACCAACGAGAGATCAGCCTGAGACGGATGGGACAGGGACCTCCTGGTTCACAGGCTGGTCAGACACTAATGATCTTCAACCCAGAATTGGGGTTGCCTTGCTCCGGTCTACTAATCGGTCTTCTAATCTCTGTGCCAGGCAACCCCCACACTGAAGGAGATCCCTGAACACAAGGCTTCACGCCCACCCGAGGGTTCAAATTCGGCAACCATGACAACACACTCGCTTTTCCTGATCAGGAAGGCAAAGGGCAATTGTTTGCTTCTTGTATCTCTATGGAAGCATCACAGATTAATGTCTCTGAATAAGTTTTTAATAATTGGTTACACAAGGACTTCCTTGTGTTCTGGATATTGTTCTGTTGATAGATCATTGGCATATCTTATTAAAACAAAAAAATGAAGCAACACTGTCCACTAGCAGGCCAGCTTCCACAGAATGAATCCCCAGAGTTACAAAGGACGAGACACCGGATTTAAAAAGCTTATGTTTTTAGGTATAATTCACAGATGCTTAAATAATAATGAAGAGGAAATTGGCAGGAAAAATGCAAACAGAAAGAATAGTGTCTAAAAGTCCTATATAACAGAGGCAACACTGACTAGGCTTGCATTAGCATGGAGGGATTTTAAACATGATTCTGAGTACTTCCTCTATAGCTTTAACTTAGACGGCCATGGAGCACCTTACCTCCTCTTCCATTCAATTCCACTCTACAGCTAAAAAACCATTCACCCACTCACTCTCTCCTCACATTCACACACCTTCTTGCACTTAACTTTATCTGTCTAACTATATATTCATAAAACTGGTCATGATCACCTCAGTACCTCTGCAAAAAAATAAAAAAGAAATAAAAACAGTTTTAATCCAAAATGATTAAAATTAGATTCCTTTTACATATTATATGCCCGTACATGCATATATTCCCAACATTTTCTCAGAGTCCGGGCTATGCCCTCTTCTAAACTGGCAGACGGATGAGGATGATGATTATGATGATGATTATGATGATGATGGTGACGACTACGATGATGGCGAGCAGCTTGGAACATTTTTCTGGACAAAGCAGCAGAGCGTGCGTTCTGAGAAAAGCAACTGTTGGTGGGGGTTCAAGAAGAGAGGCGGCCTTGCATAGGAGACTTGTGACGACAGTGGGTGAGTTTAAAATGTCTGCTCTGGAATGAGTGTTTTAAAGGGATAATCCCAGAACGTGGTGGTAATACCGAAACCTGTAGGGAGAAAACACAAACATCTAATCAGAGGATACACAGTCAACATAACCCTGTTGTGCTTCAATTATTTTTAACATGATGTTCAAATTGGGGCAGTGGCTGCTCAGAGGGTTAAGCCACTGAGTTACAGATCGGAAGGTTGACGGTTCGAGCCCGAGCTCCACCAGGTTACCATTGCTGGGCCCTTGAGCAAGGCCCTTAACCCCTTCTACTCCAGGGGCGCTGTATCATGGCTGACATTGTGCTCTGACCCTAGCTATGTGCAGAAAATTTCACTGTGCATTAATGTATACGTAACACATAAGGCTTAACTTAAATTTTTATCAGGGGTCACACTGTGAAAAAAATTATTGTTCCACCAATCTAAACGCTAGTGCAAAAAGGAAACCTTAGAACTTTTACAACAAAAACGGGTATTGATTGATTATCAGGTGGTGTAGTGGTTAGCACTGTTGCCTTGCACCTCCAGGGTCCAGGTTCGATTCCCGTCTCTGTGTGCAAGGAGTTTGCATGTTCTCCCCGTGCTTGGTCGGTTTCTGGTTTTCTCCCACACCACATGCATAATAGGCTAAGTGGCTAACTTCCCAAATTGTCTGTAGCAATGTGTGTATGTAGGTATGCCTTGCGATGGATTGGTTCCCTGTCCAGAGTGTACCACGCATCGTGCCCTAAGTCTTCTGGGATAGGCCAGCGACCCTGAATACAGGATAAAGCAGTATAGACGATGAGTGACTGAGTGAGTGAGTAATTAATTATCAAACAGTGTGTGTTTAAAGATCAGTAGCATTAAAAAACTTGAAATTTCATGTATTTGGAGATAAACTGAATTTTTTTTTTTTGTTCACCCAGACATTTTAAGCTATAGAAATGCACACATCTAACTATCTTCCGGCCTAGAAAATGAAACAGCCCAATTATGTCATTGTGGCGACGGGCTGAAGCCCAGTACGCACTGTAGGATAACACCTTCTCGCACATCTTGGAGAACCTACAAACAGGGGGCAGATAGCACCTTGGACAGCATCAAAGCACAAAAAGGGGTGGGGCGCCGCATCTCACCGGTACTAGCGAGGACGAATCATACAACCTCCACCTGTCGCCTTCTCACTATAAAAGGACCGCGACGGAGCATACCGGTTAGTGGAAAATGTATACAGGAGACTTATCCGCTTTTCTTCTCCCAACAGACTCGAATTATCCCGGAAGATCACGCGCGCCCAGCTCGTCGGAGGGTCTGACACAAGCCCGTGTCTCCGCTTCCTCGGCAAGCCAAGACCTAGGCAATTCCCTACCAACCCCTTCACATCAACCCTCACCTACACCCTTCTCACAAAGCACTTAATCTCACCTCCTTCACCTGTTGCACCGGCGGAATCTCAATAAACGCTGCACGTTTGAACTCACCGCATCACTGCCTCCCTGTGTTTATCATTTCCGAACCCGCCAGGAGCTTTACAGTCATATACAGAAATCAGATGAAGAAAAGGATTGGTACCTGCTCTTTGGTGTTCAAAGTGGTGTTTGACATGGTAAGCCTTAAGGCCATACAGGTAGGAACCCTTGCGTGGCGAACCGTAGTGCAAGTAGTAGTGGATCATGTCGTAGACTACGTAACCGCATAGCCCGCCAACAAACAGAGATGTGCCTAAACCCTCAGGCAGAAGCTGGTGTAGAAGCAGGTAAAATGCCCCTATAACAATCGATGCTATGCCAGGTGGGAACACCAGACGAGAGCCGTCAAATGGTGACTGGAAAGAAATAGAGAGGTAAAGAAAGAGAGAGAGAGAGCGAGAGAGAGAGAAAGAAACGTTAGCTAGTTAGTATAAAATACTCCAGACAATATTAAACAGGTCCAGGTCTCCTTTGGCCCTGAGCTCACCTTATGGTGTTGACCATGGAGGAGGAAGTGAAGTGTGATGAGGTAATAGTTGTGGGCTGGAGGGCGCATGTGAAACACGAAGCGATGGATGCAGTACTCAAGAAAGGACCACATGAACATCCCAAAAAGGAAGAGGAAAGGGAACCAGTGCTTGTGGACCACAACGGAGTACTCTGGAGACACAAGAGAACAAAAATGACATACTATTAGAAGCTAAACCTTGAACGATCTAATTTGTATTTGTATGGTATCGTATACCGTTTGTACTAGTTGTGCACACAGCTGCTGTATTATTGGATAATAATCGCAAGCACCCAGCCAAACAGACTAAACAAAACATTTAAAATGTTTTACAGTGTAATTAAACATTTAAATAATAACAGTTTAAATAATCACAGCAATTAAGGCTGGGTGACATCGGTGTTAACGCAAACTAGGAACAAAGCTAAATCTTAAGATATTTTTTCTACTATTATTATTATGTTTTGTATTTTTGTTCTTTGTCCCACAGACAAGAATTTGACCTGAAGTTATCATTTTTGGGGGTTTCATTTATTTTTTACTAGAGTTAGTAGTAGAAATACGTACATGTCTGCCGGTCTTTCTGTACAGCAGAACTCTCTGCATAACTTATTCATACTAATTTTTTTAAGGTTGAGTATCTTACGCCATGTTTATGCCAAGTTGTTCTTCTTTTGTCGTCAGCCAAATACAATCTCTGTTTAAAGTAGATCATTAAATCTGGCACATGACGGTTCGTAACAACTGCTTTACTCACCATTTTTATTTGAGCAGCTAAAACTCTCGGTGGGGTATTTTACACACCATGACCTCTGCTGCAGATTTGTTTGCTCTAACAACCCATGTTTTATCTCATAGTGGCGCTTCACATGACTGTTTAATTAGCACCATGGTTTCGAAACATATAAGACAAACTGGTTTTAAACTTCCTGCAGGAAGACATATACATGATGTGTCCATTCATCTTTGAAGATTCAGTGTTCATTCAAGTTTGATAGATCTTTTGGAATATCGTGCGGATTTGGGCACTTTGTAGGGGAATTACGTCGTTTCTGTGTGTTCTGCATACTCTGCGTATTTTATAACTGCTTATAACATCACTTTCACACAACATTTTGATTTAATTCATTGCGCAGATTTCTTCAGTTACCCAAAGACTGGAAAAGTTCCATTTAGTTAGCCAGTTTTGCATGATGCTGTAACAAAATCGTCTCGACAGATATACAGATATACAGACATACGGACACACAGACCCAACCTGCAACCTGCGCCAAGAAGCAGGCATGACTTTCTGGTGAACTGTCAGGATTGGTCAAACTTTCCGAGGAAATGGTCAGGATTGGTCAAACTTTCTGAAGAAGTTGTCAGAATTGGGCAAAATTGCGGCGGAAATTATCAAAATTGGTCAAACTTTCTAAGGAAGTTGTCAGGACTGGTCAAACCTTTTGAGGAAGTTGTCAGGATTGGTCAAACTTTCTGAAGAAGTTGTCAGTATTGGTCAAACTTTTAGAAGAAGTTGTCAGGATTGAGCAAACTTTCTGAGGAAATTGTCAGTGTTGGGGGCGGGGGGGGGGGGCAATCCATTGCAATTGGGAAACGTCTGTTTTTGGAATGTGAGAGGAAACCCACCAAGTACAGGGAGAATTTGCAAACTCCATCACAGTCCCAAGATGGGAATCAAACCCAGGAATCTTAATCCTGGAGGTGCAAGGCAACAGTGCTAACCGCTAAGCCACTGTTCTGCCTAGATTCGTCAAATTTCCTAAGGAAATTGTCAGGATCGGTTAAACCTTCTGGTGAAGTTGTCAGGACTGGTCATACTTTATAAAGACATTATCAGGATTGGTCATACTTTCTGGTGCAGTTGTCAGGATTGGTCAAAATGTCAGAGGACGTTGTTAGGGCAGCTCAAATTTTTCTGAGTAAGAGGGTTGGAAACCTAGAATGTGCAGGCTGGCTGTAGGTGTATCTGCATTACCTGATGTAATGGACAGTCTAGTGCTGCCTTGCGCCAACAAGCTGTAGCCATACCAGGTCAGGTAAATAACCAATGGCATCCACACAGCTGGCACCATGTACCTACAAATGTACAAAGGTAAAGTATTTTAAATAGTAATTAAAAAATACACTCAAAATGACATAACTGATAAAAAGTAAAACTGTATTATAAAAATCAAAATATCATTTAATTGAATCGAGAGCAAGTTCCAATGTTAGTAACTTCTAAAAATGTGCATTCAATTAACGTTTTGGCTTAATGATCCATGTGACATTTAGTAGTAAAGGGCTTTGTAAGCATACATGTATAGAATATGTAAAAATATATATATATTTAATTAGATTATTTTAGATATTTACTCTGAATTAGGGTTCTTAATATAGCTAAATTAATCATTATGGTAGGTGTTTCTCCTGCAATATGGCAAGCCCGGGATTGATTCCCACCCAATGACCAAATCCCAGCCAACAGGTCCCAAGCCCGGCTAAAATGGGAGGGTTGCGTCAGGAAGGGCATCCGGCGTAAAAACTTGTGCCAAGCTTGTATGTGCAGACCAGATAGTCCGCTGTGGCCACCCCTTGCCGGGAGCAGCCGAAAGACCAACATCAACATAAGAATAAATAATTTTTCATTATGAATACATTTTGTAACACTACTGCTAATGGTCACAGGATATAATTTTCAGTTCGCTGAAACTAAACTTAAACTGAACCTTTAAAATTTCAAGTATTTTAAACCTGAATGCAAATTTTAACAAAGTTAATATAAACCCAAATATGATTCAGTTTGAGGGTGTAAATTTGCTTGAGTGTTCGCACCATGAGGTCTTGGTGTTGGCTTCGAAGAAATCAGACTCGAAGAGACGAATGGGCCGATCGACGGGCTGGTGTACCCATTCGTCATATTTCTCTCCCAAATACCCCACCTGCCAAGCGAGGGGCTTCCTCCAGTCAACCAGATCCTAAACACACAATCATAGCACTCAGGCACAATACACACAAACCAAACACAATTTCAAAGCAAACGTCAGACACCAAAATATATTCCTGGCTGTGGTAATGGAACAACATACATTTTATTTTAGACAGATTCCTCCATTAAATGGATAGAAGAGGATAGAAAAGGAAATAACATTTCAAAAAACTCCTATGAAGGAACTGCGCTGAAAAGCTTAGTTAAAGGTTATTTTGCTCTGAGTTTGCATAGGTGACATTGCAGATAAAAAAATGTATACGTATATTATTCATGCACTATATACTATATATATGTTTTATATAGATATTATATTTATTATGTACATATTATATAGAAAACTCCACTTAGCCTGCATCTTATAATTTGCACAATGCCCATATTTGCACTGATGTAAATACACTAATATTTGCACTTCTGGTAGATGCTAAATTGCATTGCGGTGCTGAGCACCTGTACAGTAGTTTACAATGACAAAGTCGAACCTACCCACACACACACACCACACACACACGCACACAAGCGCTCTTTTCCAGTTCTGTGTTCCGAGTCTTTTCAACATACATTTGCATAAATGTCACCGCTTCTACACTTCTATAACATTTCAGGCACCTTTATAAGTTCTTTATTCATCATATACATTACTGCACAGTGAAATTTTTTATTCTTCGCATATTCCAACTTTTTTTTTATTAGTAGGCTGGTGTCAGAGCGCAGGATCAGCCATTATATTGTATAGCGGAAAGAGTTAAGAGGCGAACAGCAACAACCTGGCGGAACTGGTCATCAAACAGACGACCTTTCCATCAGTACCTCAGAGCCTTAAGGCACCGAGACACCACCAACCCTACCGAACCACAACCGCCCCTGTACCCCCATTCTATACCTGACCACTTCCTTAGAAGAGAAACTTTCTATCTGGTTAATACAAATCGACACTGACATTTTAGATGGTTACTGTGGTGTTTCCAGGAGACAAAGAGACAACTGTTCACAACAGAAGCTCTACTCAAAATGAAAACAGTTAAGCTGTTTGTGTGACTATTATATTATTATATTATTCAACTCGACATTTGTTATAATTTCAGACTACTGAAAGGGATAGATGAGGAAAATGGTGACAAAGGAGCGGTAAAGGATAGAGGCAGGATAGAGAGGTAAAGGACCTCATGAACATTTGAGGTGAAGATGTTTCACAAGCAAAATAAGACAGCACTCATCACAGCTCCTGTGTTTGACGAGATTTAGAAAGAAAAGCCTGGACGTGGGCATAGGGGACCCTGGCTGTAATGTCCCTTACGCAAAGAAAATATATTTTACTATGTATTAACTGTCAATATACAGTATTAAATGATTTAGTGTTCTGATCTACTGGTAAATTGAAAAGATTTTATAATGTTAATATTCCTCGTTGCTACACGAACTGATACTAACTAGTAATTAACAGAAAAAATCATATTCATATAAAAAAATATATTCACAATATAAAGAAAAATATATTGTATTAAAAAATTACAATATATTGAAAAATACATAAGGAATTGTTGATTTTCATATATTGAAAAATACAAAAATATATTCAAATTTCATAGGCATTAATCAGAGCATTTTTTGGCCATCTTCCTGCAAATACTCTTTTGTATAAGGAACCAGTTGAACAAATGTGGTGTTAAATCTGTCATTCTGCCTAAAGATGTTTAAGCCTAATCAATTCGGTCTACATGAGGATACATAAGGAATTGCTGCTTTTCAGATATTGAAATATATGAAAATGTATTCAAATGTATAGCTTAATGTATGTGATTTTATATCCAACAATATACTTCATAATATATTGAATTTGATTGAATATTCCTTTATTGTCGTTAGAACAAAATGGACTTCATAGGCATTAATCAGAGCACAGTGACAAAGTAAAAGTAAAAGTAATTCTTAAACAAGCATAGAGTTTCAATAATGTTTCAATAACCAATAATGTTTTTGTCTTCATTGCAGTATACTGTATATACAGTATATAGCCATACACAGTCAATTCATATATTGCAATATATTAATAAATATAAGCACTAGTTTCCTACAGTATATATGGAAATTATTTCATTTTACAATATATTGCCATATTTTTTTCCATAAGCGATCAAAGGAAAGTTAAAAGCTTAAAAGTTAAGGAAAGTTAAAAGTTAAAAACTAAAATTTAAAGAAAACAAGGACGCAGATCACAGAAGGGGCTGTGGACAAATAACATGCGTATTTCACAGTGACCTTGAAAGTGTCACGGACGACACTCCGTCCCTTTGTGCATACGAGTCAGTTTAGGAGCACAATCGGCTCAGACTAATGACTTAAGTGTTAAGTTTAGATTTAAGTTCAGCCTTCAATCACATTACTTTTTTCTTCACATATCCCAGCTGTGTTAGTAGGCTTGGGCGCGCAGGGCCAGGCAGTTAAGGGCCTTGCTCAAGGGCCCACCAGCGGCAACCTGAAGTGTGAACAAATAAACCTTTAAAAAAAACCTTTTGATTAATATACAACCTCATTTTTGTTCCCACCTATTACACTGGGGTTTTTAAGAACCCATGAACTATGAGGAAATGGTTTTAATTAGCTGCCTTGGCCATCTTCCTGCAAATACTCTCTTGTATGAGGAACCAGTTGAACAAACGTGGGGATAAATCAGTCATTCTGCGAAAAGATGTTTAAGCCTAATTAATTCAGTCTGTCAGATGAAAAAATTATGCTCAGTCAAACTAAATTCTTTAAATACTACTGCCTACCTTTGTCACCTATGAATTTGAACATAGTTTAAGACACTGGATTACAAAACAGCACCATGTCAATGTTTTTCCCAGGCACACTACAGTATGTCTACTGAATTTAGTCCTGTTTCTGTAGTTTGCACATTGCATTTATGCATTCCTACTACACATTTATCTCATATGTAGTCATGTGGCAGATGTTTTTATCCAGAGTCAATAAAAGCTGATGACGCTAATAAAAAATGAAAATTTCTATTTTATTTTAAAAATGTAAAAAAATAAAAGCTAATAAAAGTGCACAAATCGTACCCGAGACTATATTTTAAGAAAAGGCTGCTTACAATATCTATTGACTTTGTCAATGCAAAGATATAACCAGAAAAACTGTCGCTAGTCATGGAATGGAGATTTGACCTTTTTAAATGAAGGGAGAAGCATCTTGCACCACAGAGCATCCAGAAGACCTAAGAGGTGTGAACTGCAGAAAATGAATGGCGTGACCTGGATATATATACAGTATACAGGATATATTTAGTACGTGGCATGAAAGAACTCTGGGAGATTAGGAACCAGGTGAGAAGCATCCAGTTGATCCATGTAGATAACATTTACAGTGAGAAAAGACAATGTAAGCAAATTCTATTAGTTGAGAAGGAAAGATTGATATCTAGGAGCACATTCGGTTTTATAGCTGGGGTGTGAGAGTGTTATCTTGATTCACAGGACCAGGCACTAGGCAGTAGATCAGTACTGTTCTGCCATGGTTTAAATTTTGGTTTCTACCAACAGTAAGAGAAATCTGAAAGACAGCCATACAGTATGTGTCATCTGAAAACTGAAGTGAAACTGTGCGTCATTAGCGTAGCAGTGGTTACAGATGCCATGTGACCTAATCACAGAGCTCAGTGTCCAAATAAGCTGTGTATATTAGACCTGGCTCCGGTCCAAACAGCATGCTTTACGCAATTTAATTTAATTTAATTTATACAGCACTTGTACAACAGACGTCGCCACAAAGAAGCTTTACAGCAGCGAGTCACGGGGATGGGACAAACCAAAGTGAAAAGGAAACCCGCCCAGATAGTGTGATGATTTAATAAATCAAATATACACACTGCATATCCGTACTGAGAAATGCATACACCCACAGTTTTTTTATGCTTAAACTGTATGCAGGATAATGATTGCAATTATTATGACTACTGTTTGTTTTTGGATTTGCAATATATCTACCTTTAAGCACGATAGATATAATGCTTATAGATGGATTATAATGCTTATATATAATTTAACATATAATTTAATTATAATTTAAATAACTGTAGACTTTTGCCTTAGGCACCATATTATCTGTAGTACAAACTTTGTTATATAAGTTTATTATGTCTGCATTATTATGTACATGACTATTCCCTACAAAGATATACTAAAATTACTGAATAAATAACATTACAGAAGAATATTAACGGAATAATATAAACAATAAACTGTCAATAATTGGGTTGGAAACTCTTTGCTTGAACATAAGCGGTAGTGTTCGATACAGATGTGTGCAGTATTCTAGGTAAAACAGCTGTTAGGTTTTACTGAGCATGCTGGAGAATATGAGTTCTTTTGGTAACTTCATCACACTCGCTCCTTTCTATTTTCATGCAAAACCCAGGAGTCTACATTACTGATTTTTTAAAAAAAAAATTTTGTCATGTAATATGTCACTTTCTTTACAGGCATGCAAATATTCTTCTGTAATGTTATTTATTCATTCATTTTAGTGTATCTTTGTAGGGAATGGTCTTGTACATAATAATGCAGACATAATAAACTTGTATAAAAAATTTTTTTACTTTGCACAGTACTGTACATTTTTAAGCATTATATATATAATGACAGCTGTTTCCATGCACCAGATCTAACGAGCTGATTAAGGTCTGAAACCTTGTAAAAGAATCTGAGACTCGGGTACTCTTAGGGTTCCCAAACTTTTGCACAGTGCCATAATAATGCTTATATTTTTTATTTTTGTTCAATTTATGACATAAAAAATAACTATGCACCAATGTTTCCTGAAAATATTGTGCATTGTGCACTCCAAGAGAGACTTTGTTAACATCTTTTCAATTAAAAAAATCACCAAAATCTGTTATTTATTAAGGGGTGCCTAAACTTTTGCATAAGACTTTATATACAGACACATTTTTTTAAGCATTATATCTATCTTTAGTGAAAATTTCGAAAAAAAAAAAAAAAGACAGGATTGTTGTTGAGTTGAGGTTGGACTGTCTCAAACACAAATAGCTAGGAATCTCGAAATACCTGTTTTTTGCAGTTAAAAGAATTAGAGTTCAATTTAAACGACCTGGTTGCCCTGGGCCTTTCAAAACCCGTCTTCATGCTGTTCACAGTATTGTTGAAGATCAGGTTTAAAAGCTTCAAAAGTGACAGAAAGATTCCAAAACTAGTCCCAAAATAGCACAAAGTCATGTTTATCGGCTTGGTTATAGCAGACACTCCTTACAATAAATAATATAATGTAGACTGTTGTCCTTTATATACGTATATGTAGGTATAATTAGTCCACTATATCAATCAGTTATTTGGGTGTTTGCTGGAGATAAGAAAAATAAGAGAGGAGACCGAGCACACATGATTACGTAACAGTGTTTTGGTAGGGCGGTAGTCGGGTCAGCACCCTATGGAACCTTCACCCCCCCACCCCACCCCACCCCTCTCTCTCTCACACACACTATTGCTTTGGCTCTCGTTACACTTTTTCTCTTTCAAACCCTAAAGAGCAACAGTGGTGGCCTTGACCTATTTTAGCGTTGTTTGTTTATTTGTTTATTTGATCATTTTTATACACTGATGTCCAGTTTTCCTTGCATAATCAAAGCTCATTCATATCGCCTTTGCGACTACCTAACATTTCTGCAGTTCTTATGCAAAACATAATGAATCATTTAGATTGCTCTTGGAAGGTTGTAATGAAAAACTGCTGAAAAACAGAATAAAACTTTTGCACGCAGAAAAACAGGTCGAAAGAGAAACTGGTCAAAATCATTTCTATCAAATGACATACATACATAACATGTTAACACATTGTCTCTATTAATTTTTTACTTTCGTTATGTGATAAAACCTTTAAAACTCAAGCGGCACAGAGATGTGCCGCCAACACAGCGTAGATCACTGACGATTTTAAAAAAAAACAGATGTGCTTACAGTATAGGAAACTTTCCCGAAGTTTTCTTCAGACTTCAAACTGGTTATTTGTTTTTTTTTTCGGAAATGTCCAGTGGAACAAAAATTATCATTACTTTAATGTACTGTAAATGTAGGACTAACAAAATGAGCATATTATTATTTTTAGATCACAGAACCAACTGAAAAAACAACAATAAAAATACATGATCATATGCCGTTTCTTTGCCTACAGTATGTCAAACTTTTTTTTTCTCAGTCATGTTTATATAGTTGTTTAAAATAAACAAAAATTCAGTTTGTCATATTGCCTACAGTATTTTGTGCGGGAAAAAAGATGTTACTTCATACTGCACAATCCTGAGCCCATATATGTAAAAAAATAAATAATAATGTCTAAAATGCTCTGAGCCTTAATCGCTACAACGATATTTTTCCTATTATACACAAATTTATTTTTATCGTCTTGTTTTTTTTAACCTTCTCTTTCTGGGAGATCTCTATCATAATCCAGTCGAACGTTTCAAACACCCTAAAACCATCATTTACATATCATTTACATGACATCATGAACACATTTAGAATTTGTATATCTCCTAGAGTAGAGTTACATTCGCGAGTTCATTTTAACCTCAGAATGATTCCCCAAAATCCCTTGGTTTTAGGGCTTGGTTTACACTTTGTAGAAATATGGGTAAGCATTCCAAGCAGAGACACTTCCTCCCGGCTCTGCTGTGTGTGTATCAACAATGCGGTGCGTCCAATGAGTGCGATGCTCATTGGTTGGCAATGAAGTGTATTACCTTCTTGCTTTCAATACAAGGATTCTTCACAACTACTGTATACATACGATACACATTTAGAAGCAGTATGTAGTAGAAACCTCCCTTGCACACTCGATCAGACCCTTCATCTCATCTCTAAACTTATGCAATTCCTCAGCAACGTAGTCCTTCACTTCTTTGCCGTATTCACACACACACACACACACACACACACACACACACACACACACACACACAGACACACAGACACACAGACACACACACACACGCAGAAAAACACTCACTGTTTCATCGTCGACTTTGTTGCATTTGTAGATAGCTGATTCTTCTTCTGCAGCATTTGGAGCTTCTGCCTTGTTTCCCCTCTGTCTTAGTGTCTGAAATAAACACACACACATACACACACACAAGTCTGTTATGAGTTTGTTCTTGGTGTTTTCCATACAGATTTTGTAGCTCAATGGTGGAGATTCCACCTCAAGTGTCCACATAAATGTTGATCCGATAAGATGTGCGTTCACATGCGCTAAGCTTTTGATCAGAAATGTAACTTTTTTGACATAGAAAATCAGTTCTGCTCACTGTGAAGCGTTTAATCTGAAAAAGAAGAAGAAAAAGGAATCTAGAATCAGCCGTCTAGATTTAGGTTAGTTACGTAGGTTAGATTTCCCATCTTCCCATTTCCTATTCTGATAAATCCCACCTTCTACATTATAATTGCTTACAAGAATTCAGTCCCATCTATGATTGGTTGGGTGCTTTACTACGTGTGAAACCGTGAGCTGATACTGGAGCCTCATGGAGTTTACTGATCATACTGGAGCCTCATGGAGTTTACTGATCATAAATGGAGGCAAAATTTCAGCAAATGTTACCGCCACATGGGGCAATCATTCGGTGAAAAGATACTTAAGTACTGAGTAACTGTTTCATAGTAATGTCTGATTTATTATTATTTTATTTATTTATTATTATTATTTTTTAGAAATTATACAGTATAAGCAGTCAGACAAAATGATAAACAATAATAATAAAATAAATGAATAAAAATAAATATCTTTACAAAACAAAATGAATGAAATAAATACAATAAAACAAATTAATAAAAATAAATATCTTTACAAAATAGCAACTTAAGGAATAAGAAACACAAATCTCACTTTTTTCCACAATATAAAGCTTTTGAAATAAATCCCTACTCTAGGTAACATATGTATGTTTGAACAGTGTAACCATTTCCTGTGTAAGATTTACTGTATATTCAGTCGCCCTGCAAATGACTCAGCAGATTTGAAAATAACATTAGAACATGTGTACAAGAGTCTCACTGAACCATAAACTGTGTACAGAAGAACAAATGTAAGAAAATTACATTTTTATCCTCTAGTTTATTTGCTATTTATATACTGTATATGAACATTGCAACATTAAATAAAACAGCTAAACTAACCGCGATATGTTTCCACAGGTTGGACTATTTTCTCTTTTTCCTCCAATATGCAGGCAGTTTATGTGTGGTCATGTGACTACATGTGGTTATTGTTATTGCGGCTGATTGGTCAAACGGAGTCAGGTGATTATTGTTGCTACGTCTGATTGGTGGAACACAGTCACATGGTAGATCCACCGGCTGCATTTCTCTGACAAAGGCAAAGAATATCTAGTGTAGAATAAATTGTTAGAAAAGTAGCGAGTCGAGTGGAGCCGAATGTAGCAGAGTTTCTTTTTCACAAATCTACTCAAGTAAAAGTAAATATAAAAGTAATATATATATATATATATATATATTTTTTTTTTTTTTACTTAATTAAATGTAACTCATTACTAGACATTACTATAACAAAATTAAACGCTGGAAAACAAAGTGCACATAAAAATGTGCACCCAAGAGCAGCAACATGATATAATGCAATAAACTGTGATATACTGAGATAGTGGGTGGAGATAGTGCAAGTTAATGGCATGATAGATAAAATCAGTAAAGTTGGTGGATCAATCAGATAAGGCTGTGGGTTACTGATCAGCTGTGGGTTACTGATCAGAAAGTACTGGAGCTCAGGGGTTCGAGCTCCAGTACTAAGTTGCCTCTATTGAGCTCTTGATCGAGGCCCTTAACCCGATTCGCTCCGTGGGGCGGTGTATCCAGGCCGACCCTGAGGTGCATGTGACAAATAAATGAATGTTAATCTGCTTTGAGAAGAAAAGTCACAAATAACGTATACCTTCAAGGATGCATCAAACAGAAAAATGTAAAAGGCATGTACAGTATATACTGCAACAGACTTACAGGACATAGAAGAGACAATGTGGTCTGGTTTGATTCTTCTGTGTGTTTCATACCAGTGTGACTAGAATATCAACGGTAAGAAACGGCTCTAGTGTTCACCTGTCAGAGTTGAGAATTTTAGCTAAGCACAAGAATTGCAAATATGAGAACACTGGCACGGATTCGAACGCAGCATTGCCAGAAGTACACACTCACATGGTCTTTCTCTCTCGCTCTCTCTGTCTCACGCACACACTCACATGACTGACATCATGCCCTTCACAGATCACTACCCACTGGAATAATAACCGGGTGAAATATTAATCGCGTCCATGGCTAGGACTGCTAGGCTCTCATCTTAACAGACAATTAACCGCGACTCTATCGCACCTTTAATGGAAACACGCACACCTCTGCTGTAACTCAGCGCGTACATGCGAACGTTTGGAACACATGACACGTGTTCTCGTGGTGCGAAAGCTCTCCTTGATTTAAAATCGATCAATTCAACCGGAATGACGGCATTTTTTTTCTCCAGGACGGGAGGTTCACGGACATGACCCGAGCGCGACCGAGAGGAATTGTGTGTGGCCTTGTTTGGAGGAAAATGGGACTCATTAGTGAAGTGTCACTTTAAATGTTTACGTGGCGGCTTTTGAAAACCCGTCAGATGTCGCGGTCAATCTTGTGATATCCTTATCTCGGGCATGAGATCATGAGATTTTTTTTTCCGTCAATAACATTTAAACATCTCAGCTCGACTAAGAAATGTTTCATTTATTTAACGAGAGCTACGATCTAAATCTCAAACGTCATGAGCCAACTGTGATTTTCCGGTTATTAAATTATCCGTAGATGACATCAGACCATCATCAGGTCAGAGACCTGCACGTACAGTAAACACTATGTACAAATGACAAGGCGCAAAGTTTCTGAACGTCTCGGTGACCTGAATTCTCCACCGATGTTAGCGTGATCAGAGACAAAGGATGAGGATCGAGTCTAAATGTCATGAGTGACTTTGATCTCAGGTGATGGAACAGAGAGTGATTAGTGTGTGTGTTTTGGGGATGGGGGTTTTGGGGTTAGTCCAAGCACTACGTTCCCTCGAATCGGGGAAAACGCACATCTAGACTGTTTTCTGTTTTGGCTCCTCTGTGCTGTAACGAACTTCCTCTAGATGTCCGTACAACCGAGTCACAGGCAATCATTAAGGGATGACTGAAGACCTATCCGTTTTCTTAGGTATTCGGGTTGACGTGTAGGAATGTGTGGGAGGGGTAATGCCATCACATAAACAGATTCCAAAAAAAATTTTCTATGAGAGTCGAAAATTATCCGCACTCGGGCGGTAGAATTTATTTTAATGATCTTTGTGTACAAGAAGAAAAAAAAAAGTCAAATACATAATCTTTCGAGATAATCTTCTCACTTTTTACTACACTTTGTCCATATGTCAACACGCTTCCGTATTCTCTCATTAAAAAAGGTTTTAGGCAGAGCTGCGAGCCACGAATGCACCGCTGGCGTCACTTCTTCATCAGAAGTGGATCTTCGTCCTCGTAGGGCTGCTTTCGGGGGACCAAACTGGTGAAATTCTAATAGAGCGAGATCAGGACTATAGCGAGGACGCTTTAACACCTCGAAATTAAGTTTTTGCGGAGCGTCGATATGTGGGCAGAAGTGTGAGGACGTGCAAGATCGTCATGCAAGATCACGACACCCTTAGATAGCCATTGTTTGCATTTAATCCCAAGTTCAGGCTTCAGCTCAATAAGCGTCTCTCGATTGTTGATCATTTTTTCCTGATAATGTACCAATACTGTCCCTTGAGAATCCCAGAAAACTGTAAGCATTGATGAATTTTCCAGCTGATGGTCGAATTTGGAACTTTTGATTCATCAGTCGGCGATTGATGATGTTTCCGTTCCTTACTCTGCCGTTTACTCTCAGGCTCGTAATGATGAATCCATGTCTCGTCACCAGTAATCTGATTCTCTTTAAGACTTCAAACTTTCACCGCTCCAAATTTAGTTTGCACATATAATGCTTTCTCCAACGATCTTTGATAAAGAACGGCACCGGGTACACCCTCATATCCACATAAGATGAATCACCGAATGCTGCTTATCTTTTGTACCAATCACAAGCGGGGCATCCGTTTATCTGTGCATCGCACCACAGATACAAATACACTGATGTAAGACGTTCACACCTACACAGCAGTGACTGCGGAGACAGCAGCCCTCAACATAAAGCGCTGATGAGAAAGTTATTTTAATATGACCGGAGCGCGGGTAATATTTGACTCAAATTATCATTTGTAAATGATGACACGGTGTTACTGAGAGCTCTACACTACAGTACGTCTTATACCACAGTAGATCGAGTCACGCTCCCCATCTCTGCCTGTGCATAGAGAGATCATACACATTAAGAAAGGTACATTGACTAGTCTCGCTCTGATGCTTTTGATTTACTTAAGTATAGTCATGCACAGAAACGAGACAAAACTTCACACCTCTATATCACACACATGATCACCCCCGCCCGGCCCCAACACACATGTGCACACAAACAAACACACAATCAGCGCAACACGTCTCTGAGGGACGGAGATGGAAACAAACACGTGTAGTTATAGTGACCGTCTCTATCCGCATTGTGCATTGAAAGAAATGCTGGGAAACCACTATGCATCAAAACAGCACGAGATCGAACATCTAACCTTCACACACGACATAAACATTCCTCAGAATAGTCTGTCCAGCTTGATAGCCTGGAACTTACTGCATTAATGCGGCGTAAATGCCTAATCCGATTCTGTCCCCCCTTTCTCTTTTCGGCAGCTGAACAAGAATCCATACATGACATGAAAAGTGCGAGACGTACAGTATGCGATGGAAAGAGAACAAGCTTTATTACTGTGATTTTAAACCATAACACCATGGAGCTTGAATGTAGGCATGGAAGCTTCCTGACCGCTAGCAAAATGGTGGAGTTAAATTATAAAATTATTAATTTATCAGAAATTTGTTATGCACGGTTATCATCACCGTCTATATCGCTTTATCCTGGGGCGTCATGGGGCGTCTATACACCCTGGACGGAGTGTCAGGCAGCACTGGGCACACACACACACACACTACAGGCAATTTGGGAACACCAATCAGCATGTCCTTGGACTGTGGGAGGAAACCGGAGAACCCGGAGTAAACCCACCAAGCACAGGGAGAACATACAAACTCCATGCACAAAGACCCGTGGTGGGAATCGAACCAGGAACCTCCAGGTGCAAGGCGACCGTGCTAACCACTATGGTTATGGGGTTTCTAAAGCTCAAATCAATTCTGTTTGCCAAGTTCGTCATAGACGTCCAGGTACTATTGATTTAATGTTTTATAACGATATACAGTATAATAATCAGCGATTGACTAATTGACCTTGAGTAACCCTGATCAGGGCTGCAGTAAATACAAAGGTGAGACAGTTTCTTCCTGGATGGGACGCCACCTCATGGCACCGCACCTCACGTGACTGGATGATCAGATAACTGTTAATGTTAATGTTTGTTTCTAAGAAACTGGACAGTCTGTGTAATATCCTAGACGCTACTGATTACTAATACGGACTGTGTTTCCTATTATATTTGAGTAAAGTGACCTCATTATCATGTTCAAGAAAAGGGCTTTAGATTATCTTATCTTATCAGCAGCAACTCTCAGGTAGGTTGTGGCATTTAAACAATGCTCAGTTGGTACTAAGTGTGCCAAGAAAATCTCTATCACACCACCACCACCAGCCTGAACCGTTGATACGAGGCACGGTGGCTCCATGCTTTCATGTTGTTTATGCCAAATTCATGACTGTTGTAGCAGAAATCGAGACTAATCCGACCAGACAATGTTTTTTCCTAAACTTTTATGCTCCAATTTTGATGAGTCCGGGCAAAATGTAGCCTCGGTTTGTTGACAAGAGTGGCACCTGGTGAGGTCTTCTGCTGCTGTAGCACATCTGCTTCAAGGTTCTACATATTGTGCATTCAGAGATGATTTTCTGCACACCTCTGCTTCAGTTTGGGGCCTATCCCAGGAGGCAAGGTACACCCTGGACAGGGAGCCAACCATCGCAGGGCACACACACTCACACACTCATTCACACACTACAGGCAATTTGGGAACACCAAGCATGGGGAGAACATGCAAACTCCATGCACACAGAGACGGGAATCGAACCTGGCCGGGAATCGAACCCGGACCCTGGAGGTACAAGGCAACAGTGCTACCCACTACACCAACATGCCGACCACAGAGTATATACATTAGTATTGAAATGATATATATAGTATATATACACTCACACAGTATATACAGTACATTGGTACTGTAACAATGTTTGTAAATATCTTTTCCTGTTGTGCTCAATTTCAAAGATCATTTCAATCTGCAGTAATTATAGAAACCAGGACAAAATTTCCAGTGTACATTAGCTGAGACTCAACGTTTCACTATCTGATTCTGTAAAGAAAAAAGTGTTACTTCTGTATTTTTGCTGCTGTCTCGTACACACGACATATTTCCTTCTCATTTATACACTACAAACGCTTTAGCATTCACTGTCTCACTTTTATTTTTTTCGTTTAATGTATCACTTCTGTGTGCGTAGTAATTTATTTCATTTCCCATTTTGACTTCTTTCTATATGTAACAGTGAGTAGAGTTAATGCATCTTGAATTTCAATGAGTGTGCGAGAAAGTGAAAGTGACGCATAGCACAGGAAGTACAAATTTGACTGGAGATGTTATTGGTATCCTAACAGCAACCTACATACATACTGTACACACACACACACTTCACCCACTAATCGCCTATGCCATTATGGGGAGAGAATTAGGGCACACACGTACACTAGTGATGGGAAGTCCGAATCATTTTAGTGACTCGGTTCTTTGAATCTCGTTCATCGAAATGAACGAATCTTTTTTTGAGTCATTTAGTTCATTTCGTTCTTTTGATCAGAAATAAAATAAAGTCTTACATTTTCAATAAAGAGACCCCCAACATATCTAAATACACAAATTCTGTCTCTAGTTCCAGTAATGAAAATATTACAATGCAGGTAAAGACATATTATTATAAACAGAATGAGCAGCTCACCATCATATCTTCTGGTCCGAGTCGTTCGTCCTTTTGACTCTATTGCACCTCATAGCGTCTATGGGAGTCACGTGACAACAGAATGAACGATTCAGACTTGAAGAGTCATTGAGAAAGATTCGCTCAATTCTGTTTTCTGTGTACCGCACTGCATAGCGTCTACGGGAGTCACGTGACAAAAGAACGAACTACTCGGAGGTTTTGCGATGCTTTGCGCGTGTGCGCCCAGTAATAAATGGACGAATCACTTGCTGAGACGACTCGTTCTTCTGAGTCACATTAAAGATTTGTTCAAAAAGAACACACATTCGTTCACTAACACACACACACACACACATACACACACACATACTACAGGCAAATTGGGAATGGCAATAAGCCTAATCTGCATATCTTTGGACTGTGGGAGGAAACCGGGGGAAACCCACCATTTTCAAGGGGGAAACACTCCACGCACACAGACCGAGTACAGACTCGAACCCGGACCCTGGAGATGCGAGACAACATTGCTAACCACTAAGCCAACAGGACATTGGAAAATAGGCACAGGTACAGGAGGTACAGGAGGGACAGGAGGGACAGGGGTACTGTAGCTCAGTGGTTAAGGCAGTGCACTATGGTCTGGAAGGTCCCATGTTCAAACCCCACCATTGTTGGGTGTCTACCAAACGCCGTAAAAGTCCATTTGGCAGAACGTACCGTTACAACATTCATCATGACCTGGATGACTGAAAACCACAGACTCTCAGGGCGAAGCTTCAGTAATCCTATCTCCATGCGATAACCTTTGATCTGTAGTGTTTGTCAGACCCACAGTGGATCAAGCTTTAGATTTTATCTTCAGTGTATTTAAGTGTAGAAGCGGCATTACCTTACTGTACAGAACACAGCACAGATAAATGCAACGTCATTACAAGTGCTGCATGAGACCGCTATGTGTTGCTACTTTAGTCAGCAGTTACACATACAGTAGAGAGAGAGAGAGGGATCGACTATATAACATGAATGAACTGAACATCTGTATGTCTACGAGTATGTCTGCGTGTGTGTGTGTGTGTGTGTGTCATGCGTGTCTGTGTGGTTTCAAGTAAGAAACACTTGGAACGCAGGGTTCTACTCTGTCTTATCCTGTCTGTCAAAGCAACCCCAGCCAATCGCGCTCTTCTGTAAACCTGTGACGCTGCAGTTCACAATGATGCTCAGCTTCAAGTGTCTGAGTAAAAGCACACAAAGGCAACATGAAAAGTGTCACGCCTTTCTACATTTAAAGAAAGTCCATTTCCTTCTCATAGAAGGTGTTCTGTGACACCTGCACATGCATGTGCGTATGCATGCGTACTGTCTTAAGCACATGCAAATAAGTTCTATAGAGCAAGTATGCCTTGCAAATAAACAAACAAACAAACAAAAACAGAAAGCCCAGTAAACTAAAGTCAGTATCCAGCATGACGACGCTTTGAGGACCTTTTAGTCTAGGGAAATGAGCTACTACATTTCACTGAGCATCCAGCAGGACCACTCCTTTTTTTGAGGACTTTGACTGTTGCACCTGCTTCTTTTTTGCATGGAAAGGAAACAGCAGCTTACTTTTTTTTTTCCCGTCTGAAAAGGGGTTACTTACATACTGTATACTGTAAAATGCTGCTTCCTTTTTTTCTGCGACATTAAATTTTATGTTGAAAATGTTTGGAAAAATCTAATGGAAATGTTTTTGGATTGATGCAATAATAAAGTCTAAACATAAAAACAATAAAATAAAATAATAATAATAATAATGGTTTATATAAACGTTTAATAAAAGTTTATATAAAAAAAAACACATGGTGCCAGTCAAAGGTTTGGGTACAAGATTGGATTTATTTCCTATAGAATGATACTGATTTTATTCAAAACTATAAAATATGGCATTACATAATTGAGTAACAACAACAACAAATAGTTATTATTTCAAGACCTGAAGGTCCGCTGTTCTGGAACATTTTTTGGGGGGGGATTTTTCCCTGATTTTTTCCCTGATTTTCTCCCTAATTTAGTCGTGTCCAATTCCTCCCCGTCACTAGGGGGCTCCCACATTAAGGCTACTACTACCACTCAGTCGGGAGGGCCGAAGTCTATCGCACGTGACGCCAGCCGGCCGCATCTTTTCGAACTGCTCGCTCACGCACCGTTGTGGGGGCGTAACACACTCGGAGGACGGCGCTATCCGCTCCTTCCGCTTGCGTGAGCTCACGGACGCCCCTGATTGTCTGTAGAGCCGTGATGAATGTGGTAGCCTCTCATCCCTCCCCTCTGAGAGGGCTCGGCCAATCAGCTCTCTCTAGACCTCCGGCTGCGAGAGGTTACAGCATCACCCGGGAATCGAACTCGCGATCTCCGGATGATAGGGCGAGCACTACTTTAACACTGCGCCAGTTCTGGAATAGTTCTTGCAAGAACAGTATTGTGTGTCAAGTGCATTTTTAAAACCCATCAAGCTCCATGATGAAACTGACTCTCATGAAGACCTTCCCAGGACAGCGAGACCAAACCAAAACCGTACCTCTGCTGTAGAGAAGAAGTTCATTTAGAGTCACCAGCCTCAGAAATTATTCATTAATCAACAGCACAACAGATTAGAGGTATAGAATAGAAATGTGTTAAACTTTTAACTGGTAGACTATACGTACTGTACAGACGGTACAGTATATACAATCATAATGTGTAAACTGTTCACAAAACAAAGGGAGGCAAAAATACGATGATAAGATCGATAATAAGCTACAAAGCACTACAGCAGCTTTTGGACTACACAGTGTTGAACATACAGTACAGTATATGTAATAATGACTTTGTCCTCTCAGGGAAACCGGCTCGACTGGTTTTCCAGAAGTTCGTGTGCATATTACGTTAAATCTGTTTTTTTTTTTTTTTTCCAAAATAATCCAAAAAGTTTGTCGTGCAATCATACGAGTACCCATGTGATCCGACTCTGGGATAAAGGTTGTGAGAGGCCATAATCTCTGAGGTAGATGATTCTCATGCACACACACCCGCACGCACCTAGATCACACACACACACACACACACACACAACAGGTGGTTTCCACCTCTTAACCACAGCCCTGAGCTACTGTAGGTCTTAGCATGCAAACTCCAGCCCTCGATCAGGGGGGATGTGGTGCTCCACTCCCTCTCAGGCCTTCACTTCACTTCAGCCTTCATCTATTTGCTCTGTGTCACATGTCAGTAACCCACTAAAGAGTGCTTATCTGATCTTATCGCCTGACACACATTGCTAAATACTCTAAAGTTTTTACTCTTGGCGATACAATACAAATATGGTATATAAAGTACCTGTTTAAAGTTTGGCCACACCTACTTATTCAATGGTCTTGATTGTTTTCTAGCTTGCAAAGCATTAAGAGTAAAGGCAGCATGCTGAAGACATCCAACATTTTTTTTTATTTCGTCTTCGCTGAACTGTTGATGATAAGAAAAAGCATTTGCGCAGCCTCTAACCTAAGGTGCTCTTAATGGTGACCTTTGATCCTATTGATGTGATTGGTACTGTACCTACAGTAAATAAATACCCTTATACCCAACCATATAAGTGTTTATACACCAACCAGCCAATAGCTTTAAAACCATTAACATTAAACCAACCCACATTAAACCAGAATCTGTATTTCTGCTGAGTCATGCACATGAGCGATGGGAAGTTTGGATCATCTCAGTGACTCGGTTCTTTGAATCTCGTTCATCGAAATGAACAAATCTTTTCTTTTTTTGGGTCATTTAGTACATTTCGTTCTTTCGATCGGAAATAAAATAAAATAAAATGTTACATTTTCAATAAACAGACCCCCAACACGTCTACATAGACAAATTTAGGCTATAGTTCCAGCAATGAAAATATTAAAGGACATAAAAAAGGACACATTATGATAAACAGAATGAGCAGCTCCCCTCTCGTATCTTCTGGTCCGAATCTTTTGAATCTATTGC
Source organism: Clarias macrocephalus (assembly GCA_011419295.1). NCBI lineage: Eukaryota > Metazoa > Chordata > Actinopteri > Siluriformes > Clariidae > Clarias > Clarias macrocephalus. The sequence continues at coordinate 222,763 of JAAGKR010000213.1, read as the reverse complement.
ACTGCATAGCGTCTATGGGAGTCACGCGACAAAAGAACGAACGACTCGGACTAGAAGTCTCGCCGAGAACCGTTCAATTCTGTTTCCTGTGTACTGCACTGCATGGCGTCTATGGGAGTCACGCGACAAAAGAACGAACGATTCGGACCAAAGACTAGAAGAAAACGACTCATTTCTGTTTCCTGTACACAACCTACGGAGGTTTTGCGATGCTTTGCGCACTCGAAAATGAACGAGTCACTCTCCCGAGACTACTCGTTCTTCTGAGTCACGCTCAAAAAGAACAAAACGTTCATGGACGACTCATCACTAATACACGTGGGATTGTCAGAATTTGGTACCAACAGCATGAATCGATGAATCTAATATGCCTTGGGTCAAGCATCCAGGCGGGAGGAACGTCGTAAGGAATGTTTTCTTGGCACAATTCGTATGACTGGTTAATATTAAATCACCCTAAAGCCTACTTAAGTATTGGTGTAAATGTTCATAAACCAATCAATCAGCCATAACCTTAAAGTTATTAACATTAAAACAGTCTCCGTTTTGATGCTGGCTGTGGAGCACTAGGTGTTCTGATACCTTTCCATCGAGGACAGCGTGGACTTATTCATGTGCTTTGTCTGTGGTTTCAGGCCGGGTGGGCTGGTCTTTAGTCCTAGCTCGTGTAGATGGGTGCCCATGATCCTGTTCCCAGTTTACTGGTATATTATTGATAATCAGTGTTATTCAAATCACCTGGAAGTGGTGTTAATGTTAAAGGCTGATCCGTTCATGCACATGCTGCGCACGTCAATGCTAAATGGAGCTGAGATTTACTACTATATGTAGATGGCTAGACATCTAAAGCAGACCTTTTTTAAATGTCATTTTATAAAACTATTATATATACTATTATATATTGCTTCTTCATTTATCATTTTACTTTTTGTGTTTGTTTTTATCTAAAAAAAAAAAAAAAACTAAAAAAAAAACACTTCAGCCAGTGAACTTTTGGTTGGAATTCCGCTGGAAAAGTGCACGAGACAGCCAGACTAATCTCACGTTGGAGTTTTGGGTGTGACGTGCCATCTGGAAGAAGGAGGGGTTTAATTACAGCAAATGAAGGGCAGGGGGGGGAAAACAAGGTGAAAGGTAACCTCGCTCATTGTTCTCTAGTACTATCCCCTGTTGCAAGGACGATGGGTCCCATGCGGAGTGGAGCAGGTTTTCACCTGCAGGAGACCGTTGCAGCCCAGCACTACTGTACAGAAAGAAAGGAAGCGCCGATATCTGTGTTCACAACTTCAACGCAGGGTGACGCATGCAAATGTTCACAGCTTCTGAAGGCCATGCTATTTACACAAGCGCACACGCATGTAAACATGCACACACGCACGCACGCACACAAAATTACATACCTCTCGAACCGGCCCCACCCATCCGACCTGTCATACAGTACTGTACAAACCATTTCCCCGTTCGATGTTGATGATGCTAAACTGAACTTCAAATATTGCCTTTTCAATACAACTGTCATGCATTACAAAGCAATTGTGAAGGAGTCATTCAAAATCCATGTTGGTTATTCTGCCACCTTCAGCCGCACTCGTTCTGCGGGGAGGTGTTGCTCTGAAATTAGCCAACGTTGACATTTAGGGCTGACTCACTCCCACGCCCTTATAAACCAACATGCATGTTAATAATTCCAAAGATTTGATGCATGGCAATGAAAACTACTACGCAAGTAAGGGAGGAGGGGGAAGAAAAAAAACGAGGTCAGAATGTGAGAAAACCATCATGGTGTGGTGGCAAGACAATGGCAGGTCTTTATCAACAGCAGGCCACAGAGAGAGAGGGGGGGGGGGGTTGTGGGTGGGGTACATGTGTGGGGGGGTGGATTTTGTAGAAAGAAGAAGACAAAGGCTGAACTAGAAGGGAGCTATGTGCAGGCTGGTACAGCTAGAACAGGGCTGGCAGTGTGTGTGTGAGGGGTCTTCAGTAGGGGTTATAGTGCAACGGTTGTGGCTATAGTGCGATCCTGGGGTGCTTAAGGACACTAAAAAGACAGCGAGTGTCTTTACACACTACCAGACTCGTAGCTCTTCAGTTTCATTACGAGTTTCTCCCTTGCCCCCGGCATCAGGTGTTTCTCCCGTACACCTCACCCAGGATGATTTCAAAATTTAAACCTTCTTAAACTGGTTCCTTAGGCACCAAACGGAGAACAAATGCAGGTTATACCGGCTGTTCAGAAACGAGTTTACAACCGGTATGAACTTTGGACTTGAAGTAGCTTCCTTCCAAAGAACCAATAGCAATAATTAACAACCTCTGATGGGTTTTAATAGATTTTTTTCTTTTTCTTTTTTTTTTTTTTCCTCCACCCAAGAAAACCAATATCAGCAACTTTCCTGTTGGAATTTTAACAGAGCACATCTTCCATCCTATCTGAGAATTCCTGTTCCAGAACTGAACTCTACGTTTTAACTCCATCTGAACAGCACCCTGCTTCAAATAAAAGTGGTCGAACCGGATGAACATGGCAGACGTCACAACAGCCGTCTTCCGCACGAGTGTGGGATCGGAGCGCGCCGGCTGAATGGCATAGCTTCACACAGTAGTCACTGTAATCGTGCGGAATGTGCATGGCGTTATCCAAAGGTGTGGGAGGATAAGAGATTTATTCGGCGTTGTAGGAAAGCATCGGCGGTAGCGTGGACGCGGGGTGGAGAGAGCGGGTAGGAGGTGAAATCAGAAATTGGTTCAAAGTTCAGTGTGACGTTCAGAGCACAAATCAACACTGATGAAAAGAGACTGATGGGACAGAAAGAGATAAAAGACTTACGGATTTCGCTACAGCCCTAAAGCGCGGCAAAAATGATAAAATGACATGACGTTATTTCATTCCAAAAATAATATAATAATTTTACGTGTTAATATTAAACAGAGTTGGGTTTCAGGTTCAGTCACTGATCAAATGTTTACCCCATTTTTCTAAATCCAGACTAAAAATACATTTCCCTGTCACATGGATTTTTTTCCCCTCATTCTCGTTCCATCCAATCTCACGAGACACGAAATGTTAAAACCGGAAAACCACTAATACAACACATTTCTGGTGATTTCAAAAATATTATGCCGATACTGAAACATATCCACTACAGGGGAAACCTGGGGAAACATTTCCCGCCATGCTTCGGTGATGACCCTATTCGCACACGCTGATTCAAATGAAACTTCGTCAGTATCTCACAACCAACAAAACATTACCTCACTGCTTTCGGCGTCCACAGTTTACACAAACCCACAGCGGGCTCATCCTCGTCAATGTTTAACTTTTATCATAATGGTGCCATGAAACACAGCGGGAGTGCAGGAAACTGATAAAGGAGTCGAGTGGATGAGCATTTGTAAGGACGTTCCATTCATTTGTAAGCCATTGACTTGTCACTAGTAAAAACGGACTTACTGGAAATAATACAAAACTTTCTTAAATTTTTTTTTTAAAAAGGAAAAAAAAGGAAGATATAAAAATTTAAGGATTTAAAGGGGCTATTATGCAAAAGTTATTTTTAGTCATTTTTAGACATGGATGGGTCTCCAATGTGCATATACAAAACAAAATCCCTTTTGACCTTTAAAAAAAAAGATTTTTTTTTTTAATTTTCTCCCTAATTTAGTCGTGTCCAATTCCTCCCCGTCACTAGGGGGCTCCACATTGAGGCTACTACTACGACTCAGCTGGGAAGGCCATAGACTATCATCTGTTCCCTCCGAACCACGTGACGCCAGCCGACCGCATCTTTTCGAACTGCTCGCTTGCGCACCGTTGGGGCCGGAGTAACACACTCGGAGGACAGCGCTATCCGCTCCTTCCGCTTGCGTGAGCTCACGGACGCCCCTGATTGGCTGTAGAGCCGTGATTAATGTGGGAGCACTAAGTACCTCTCATCCCTCCCCTCTGAGAGAGCTCGGCCAATCAGCTCTCTCTACACCTCCGGCTGCGAGAGGTTACAGCACCACCCGGAATTCGAACTCGCGATCGCCGGACGATAGGGCGAGCACTACTTTACCACTGCGCCACTCGGGGGCCGACCTTTTTTCTATTTCGTATAAGCTGCAGTTTAAACGAGCCAAGTAGATTTCCCCCAATGTGACCTCATATAAGGGAAATCCTCCTCCAGCTCATTTCCACAGACACTCAAGTGATCGAGAGCGAAGAGTGAATTAAAAGGAGTTTGAGGTATTAAAACAATGCATCGCGTGAGGGATATTTCAGCGAGACGTTAACAGACACACTTTAACACAAGTCTCAGAGGTCGTGCAAAGTATGAAAAACATCAGTCCATGCCAAACCTAAAATTCACTCTAACTAGTGACGTATAATGCAAGTCAACATTTTAGTTACGCTTGTAATCAATACCCAATAAGACATTTTTATAAAGTTAAAGGAAAAAGAAAAAAAAAAGAAACAATCTAAGATGAACTGATAAAAATATGCCAAGGCTGTAATATAGAAGCTTGTCTGTTCTTTTCAATGCCGATGTAACACTATGAAGTTCACTAATACCTGACGCGTTCTTAAGATTCGGAAAAAAAAGTGTAAGTTTCAGCCTTGAAGAAAAGTTTTGAACAATTTGAATGAGAACAGGCCAGCGCGGTTGCTGAGCCGGTTTACTATCACACATCTGCGCAGTCACACAACCCGACAGAATGGCAGGTTTCTTGAGTGCAGCGTGCACAGGACGGGATTCAAACCCGTCTTGTTCTCACTTCGATGTAAATTCCAGGTGTCTACGGAGAGTGAAACTGATCGCAGGTCAGCTTAGAGCTTTTGGACGGAGGGTGGGGCAGCGCGAGTCTTTTGCTCGGCAAACAGGGATGTTGGTGTTGCATAAGCTCGCTCTCAGGCATCTGAACGAACCTGTCTGTCCAGAAAGTAAAAAAATTAGTTCAGAGCTCGCTCCTGTGGAATGCTCCGTCTGTCTTACACTGCGCTGTGTCAGCCTGACTCGTAAAAGTGTACAAGCAAAGGGTACATTAAACACAAATGTATATTTATTCATCCAATTTTAACAATTGTCATTATCGCAAAGCAGCTTTACACAATCAAAAGAATTATTTAAGTTTGCATGAAATGTGAATGTGTATGAATCAAAAAAAAAAAAAAATATATATATATATATATATATATATAAAACAGAAATTAAATATGCAACCATATTTTTTTTGCTATGGTAAGAAGGTACAAAGTTGTGAGGCCAAAGGCAGAGAATGACCCAGCAGGTATGAGTGAACGTTGAGAGAATGTAACTGATTGCTTAAGCAACCGTGTGACAGGTGGAAGGTGTGGTTGAACTACAAATACAAGTGGGGGAGGAAGGAAAACAAAACAAAAAAAAAGCCCAGTTAAACTTTAAAACTAGATTCTCTGAGGCTTAGCAATGTTTCAACAATATGAGCAGGTTTTTTTTGTGTGTGTTTTTTAACTTCTCATAAAATGTACCATGCACCTCCAGGGTCCGGGTCCGATTCCCGTCTCTGTGTGCATGGAGTTTGCATGTTCTCCCCGTGCTTGGTGGGTTTCCTCCGGGTATTCCGGTTTCCTCCCACAGTCCAAAGACATGTAGGTTAGGTTAACGGACATTCCCAAAAACTGTCCGTAGTGTGTGAAGGAGTGTGTGAGTGTTTGTGCCCCGCGATGGATTGGCACACTGTCCCAAGTCTCCAGGCCCCAGGTCCCGCGCGACCCCGATTACAGGATAAAGCGGTATAGAAGGTGAGTGAGTGAATGAGTTGAAGATATTTTCATGACAAAAAGCCTGACATGTACAACAGGTGCACTTAATTTACACAATGCATGCAAAAGCTTTCCTTTGCATGCACCGATTTGCACAAAAGTCCCAAAAGCATCTTGCCTCCGTGGTGCAGAATAATGAATTCGCCATATTTTCCACAAAATCGGCTTTTCAAACACGTGTTCAGCAACTTGATATCGACATGCTAGAAAGACACTGAAAAGCCAAAGCTGCTTTTAAACCCGGAATTTCCCCAGAACTTGCTGTTTCATCACGAGGACGGAGGGTGGAGCAGAATAACTCCGTAGCTTTAGTCTATCAAAAGCTAGCAGTCAGGGATTACTGGTGCTGATTGAACGACAGTGTTGCAATACACCAAGCGATGTTCGGGTGGGATGATTGAGCAACAGGCTGGTGTGCATAATAATTTACATTGGAACAATTTCTTAAGAATTCGGTGCAACACCGTACATACAGTAGAAGCTTTATTATCTGAAGCTGGGTTCACTCACTCATCTCTAACCCTCTTTATCCTGTATACAGGGTCGTGGGGGCCTGGAGAGTATCCCAGGAGACTTGGCATGAGGTGTGGTACACCCTGGACTGGGTGTCCAATCCATCACAAGGAATTTGGGAACACCAATGCAATTAGCCTAGGAGGAAACCGGAGTACCCAGAGGAAACCCACCAAGCACAGGGAGAACATGTAAGTTCCATGCGGACAGACCCCGAGGCGGGGAACCGATGCGACAGTGCTAACCACTAAGCCATGGTGCTGCTGATGGTTTGCAGTCACAGGCAAAAACAAACAAAAAAAAAACACGCTGTACTTTGAATACACGACAAACTTCTGGCAAACTCAGGCATTTTAAATGAATATCCTGACATCGTAATCGCTAATTGGACTGCACACAGTAGGATTATGCGAAATTTCTAACAAAACAGAAAAATAAACAGAATAAAATATGATCTCAATCTCACTTTGAAAAATGTAAGCAAAACGTGCCGATTCGTTTTCTTTAAATAGAAGTTTTATTGCTATAAGATCTTTATCTTTAACAGGACAAACACTGACGTATACGCAAAAGAATCTGAAACATTTACAAGAGGTAAAATGAGAAGCGTGCCAAGATCAAACATATACACGCACCAAAGAACCTGATCTGTGAAGCATGGTGATGTGCAGTAAACCACTGACTCGGCTGTGGTTTTGGTGTGGGATTAAGATAAATCGCCTGACATGAAACCCACTGAGCTGCATCGGCTAAAGACAAAGAAAAGCTGAAATAAACAGGAAATGGAAACATGTACAATGCCTGCTATCACTACGCTGTAGATCATCGGCTTCAAGGCAGTCAAACATACTGGCAGTAAATTGGTTTTTTGAAGACGTTTTCATGCTACACAAACTGCACGAATAAACTATTTGGAGATTTAAACACTATGAACATGAACGATGGGGCGTCCAAGTCAAAATGTTTTAAAGACGGTCGTACAGTATGTCTGTGAATGGTGATGTGGCTCAGAGACGTGGTGACGTGAACGTAGAACATCTTATCCTTCGAAATAACTTGCAGGAGAGACGTGCGAATTCTACACACAATCATTCACCAACACCACTTGCGCGTTACATGATATATTTATATTCTATAAATATGTAAGATTATTATATTATTATATAATATGAATTTAGAGTAGAGTAATAGAGTACTTATTTTTAATAGCTTTTTTCCTTAAATCCCGTTTTACTGTTCAAAAGAAATGAACGTCAAAATTTCATCTACAAAGTGTTTGTCATGTGATCATACAAAGATCAGCCATAACATTATGACCACCTGCCTAATATTGAGTAAGTCCCCTCTTTCGTCCCACAGTGATGCACCAGCATTAACCTCATCATCACTTTGAGCTCCTGGATCAGACTACACTGGCCAGCCTTCATTCCCCATGTGCATCAGTGAGCCTTGGCCACCCACGACCCTGTAGCCAGTTCACCGGTTTTGCTTCCTTGGATTACTTTTGGTATGTCCTGACCACTGCAGGCCAGGAACATTCCATCACAAGTTGGCACCAGTTGACCATCAAATCCTTGCGTTTGCCCAACACATCAGCTTCAGGAAAAAAAAAGGCTCAATTGCCACCTAACATTTCCCACCCACTTCCAGCTGCCACTGTAATGAGATATTGAAACTGTAGCTACAGTAGTGTGAGAAGCGCCAAGGCTTACCGATGCACATGCCAACAGAAGAGCTACTTCTTCTAACCTAAGGAAGGGTTAATGCTGCTTCCAGTAGAAAGGTGTCAGAACACAGGCTTTGGTGACAAACTGAGGGGGGGACCTACTTAATATCATAATGTTATGGCTGATCAATTTTAGAATATTTTTCGAAGAAACATTTATTGGCTTGATGTTGTCTGGCGTCTATACGCATGTGAAACATGTTTGAATAGAAATGAGGTGACAAAATGTTTTACTGCTCCCGGGTTTAAGCGCAAATATTTGTCCATGTCCATCATTGTGCTGCTTTGTACACAACTGTAGTGTGCATCATCTCCTGCCAGCTAAATGACTAATACAGCTTTATTCAGTAGTGTGTAATAATTATTGTTATAACAGGATTAACATCATACAGTATAAGTAAATGTATGTGATTGTAATTGGCTCTGATCACAATGGGCAGGGTTAAAATCACAACCGTGATCACTTTCTGTTTAATAAAAACTATTTATATCTCCTTCGACTGATAACGTCCCTGATGGCATTAGGAACTCGGCGAGGAGGCGAAAAACTCAACTATCAGCGCTGATACAGTCACGGGCAATTTCTGAACTTCTCTGCTGGGACTGTTGCCTGACGCGTTAACCCAGCACGCCATCCTCCAGACGAGGCAGCAGGACGGCGATGCAATTAGCGAGCCGGCGATGCTCCGAGTCCCTGAAGAGCAGTCACGAGAGGACCAGCTGTGTTGGTGGTACGTGGTAATTAATCATCACTTAATCCACACAACCTATGCTGTTTAAGCTGATCAGCATTACAGCCTGTCCCTCTTTCCAACCGCTCTCACTCCCTCCTTGTCTTTCTCTTTAGGTCTTTATCCAGGAGTACAGAGGGAACCCCATAGGGACAAGACACGGGCTCGTGTGAACCAGCGCAGCTACAGCAAGTTGGCATCCGCACAAATGGTACAAACAACATCCTTACTAGAGCCACATTGTATACTGTATAAAGATCACGCTTTCCAAAAATTTGGGCTTTAAGTGAAAGATATATATCGAGAAGTAGTTGGTGTGTACAAGGGACAACATCCGGCTCTGGAAAATTAGTCCAATGTGGAAATGCCAAAAAGTGCAATTCCTCAAATGACCACTAGGCTCCAAAAGTGCATCAATCCCATTCCAGGGAGTCCATGTTAAAAAGTCCATTAGAGATGGGAAGTTTGGTTCGTCTTAGTGACTCGGGTCTTCAAAATGAACGAATATTTTCTGAGTCATTTAGTTCTTTTAATCAGAATTAAAATAAAATGTTACATTTGCAATAAACAGACCCCCAACACGTCTACATACACAAATCCTGGCTATATTTCCAGTAATGAAAATATTACAATGCAGCGAAGGACTTATTATGATAAACAGAATGGGCAGCGCACCTCTCATATCTTTTGGTCCGAGTCGTTCATTTTGTTACGCTATTAGTGTCTATGGGAGTCACGTGACAAAAGAACGAACGATTCAGACCAGAAGACTCATGAGAAGAACCACTCAATTCTGTTTCCTGTGTAACACACTGCATAGCGTCTATGGGAGTCACGTGACAAAAGAACGAATGACGCGGACTAGAAGACTCATGAGATGAACAGCTTAATTCTGTTTCCTGTACATAACCTACGGAGGTTTTGCGATGCTTTGAAAATGAACGAATCACTCGCAGAGACTACTCGTTCTTCTGAGTCAGGTTAAAGACTCGTTCAAAAAGAATGAATGTCCAATGTCCAACTTTATAACAGAAACTTTGCAGCCTAGTACAAAAAAAAAAACAAAAAAAAACTTTTTGGTCTCCATTGCTTGTTTTCCCATTCCTGATAACTGCACAGAGGTGAATTTTTACATAACTAATCAGATAACATTGCATTAAACAATAAATATGCATAATTGTGGCATATGGCTGAAGTCAATGAAAACTGCAATGCAGGTGTCAAAATGCTAGCTGCTATGCATCACTTGAGCTAGCTGAAATCGTTAAACTTGACTTCTCAGCTGTGTAGACCTTCATATTCACGGGACAGCGTATAGGGAATGGATGGTCCAGTCAAATTGAAAGTATTTTTAGTATATAAATAAGCATTAACCACAGCTTGGCATTTTAGCCAAGCTAAATCTAAGCCAGTTAGCTTGTGGTAACTGAGGTAAGTAGGGGATCAAACAGCCATTCTCCATTTGAGTTGAGCTTCAAATCTGCTCTTCTAAAAAAATACAAAAAAAAAAAAAAAACCACGCGTGATGTCTCAGTGGGTTTATTCATTTTTTGTTTTGTCTTTATACAGTCTTTGGCCGCATGTCGGCCTCTGTGCAGGCGTCCGAAAACAAAAAGACTATTGACTGATAAATGAGATCCATGTAGCAGGGGCATTCCAGGGAGTCCACAGGAGAGCTGATCCCTGGCTTTGTGCATTTGTGCATTCTTCTTTGGATGGCTCACAAATTAAAGGAAATAACTGCTGGCTTGTTGTGCTGGGTGAGACATTTGTTTTTGCTGGGATGATTTGGGAAGCAAATCAGCACAAAGTTCTTCCGACCAATTATCTTTATTCTATGAACATTTTTGTTGTTCTGCCCTCATCCACAGGATCCACCTGGGGTTTGGGCATTGAACCCGGGGCTTCCACATGGCAGGAGAGAAACCAACCCCCGAGCCACCAATACGTCTTCCTTGTCAGAGTGATATCTCAAAAACAAACGGATGAATATTTGTAGGATTTAAGCATACAGTGAATCAAATGTCATTTTTCCCCCCTTCAACTGCTTCTTACTGTCTTGTTTTATGTAACGATTTAAGGATATACAAATTAGTAACAAGAAAGACTATACTTGCTGGCTGCTTGAGGGATCCTCGTCGAAATCATCTGCATCGGGTTTAACTTGTTTTCTTTAATCAATCAAGCCTATCGCGTTTCTTATAGTTCCCAAGATAGCAGTTGTTTTATCCTGGAACTATAAGACGTGTCTGGTCCTCCATTTCTAATTCCTGCTGTTCCTTTGCATGGACACGGAATTCTAATGCTAAATTCTAAATCTGCACTAAAATTTAATCGGGCTAAAAGCATCATAAATATTCTTCCAAAACCAGGAATAGTGCATGACGATGGTTACGCTGCCTTTAACGTGCACATGTACCTCAAAGCGTTTTACATCATCCAACTACAATGAAAACTGTTTACACTGCTAGTTTTGGCAGCCGAAGTCATGACACCATGATTCCTGCGCAAGTTCGACGCCCGCTGGGGCATAAACACGTGTGACGTTGTGAACTTGCCAAAATACTCCAGCAAACAGGTGAACCCAGTGTGTATGACTGAACTGAATAGTGCGCGGGTCAGTGAATAACATGGCAGGATTTCCGTTTTCTATCAGATACAGGCGTGTAAGAGATGACATGCGATATGTGCCTCAAGCTCAAAGTGATTGACCTTTGAACTTTGGGCACCAAGAAAGACTATGCGTGGTGATACTGACTACCTTCTCTAGGACTAAGGTTATATGGTCATTTATACTGACAGATAGTCACGGGCAAAGAGACAATAAAATGCAATAAGAGGCAATAAGGTAATATTGCTGTCACAAGCTCATTCCTGCTCCATGCGCAGGAGAAAACTCATCAGCTCTACATGCCATTTCCGTAGTAACAGTTTGCACAGGGAACAAATTTTTAAAAGTCTATAGCTACAGTCTATGGTTCACAGGATGAAGCGTTCTCTGAAGAGACACTTATTTATGAAAGGAGTCTCAAGTGTCAATGCTTACATCTGTACTTAGGTTTTCTGAAATAGGAACATCTTGGCACATTGCTCTTTCTCAGAAACATGACAGGCTGACTTATTATCTTTAAAAGGAAGACCCAAAGATAGGCAATGAGTCTTTACAACCGTGTTTATAGCTGCTCATTTATGCAGGTGTCCAATCAGGGGAAACAGGTCAAAAGCTTCAGTTAATGGTCACACATGGGAATTGGGGAAAAAGTAAGATCTCTGAGACTTTACCCGTGACATGGTTGTGTTTCATCTTCTTCTCATACACTGGGATTTGCACACATACACACTAGAGTTTATAGTGTATATACAGACTATATACATATTCCTTAATTTAAATACATATTAGTGGTGGCAAATTGTTGAGGAAGAAGAAATACAACACTTCTGCCTTTTCTGTTATAGGAACAACACCTTGCTAATTATCTTCCCGTCACAGACAGCAAACCCTGTTGCATATTATTCCCTACATAATATACAATGTCTCCATGATATATTATGGTATATTATGTACAGTACACCTCTTTGGACCTTGTGTTGAAAGTTTGAGTGAACAGCTAGCAAAGGTGAATATAATACTCAGGGTTTTACCTTCTGGTCTTTTATCTGCTGGATCAGTCATGGAGTAACACGGGAACGGGAAGTACCTGGCCATGCAACTGTTGGTCAGCCATTTGTTCCATTATTAATAAGGGTGGGTGTGTGTGCAAGAAAATGACTTGAATTCCTGAATGGTTAATGCACGAGTTTTGTCAAAGGCCTTGAATTAAAGCTGAGTGTTTTAAGTCAAATTAAATGTGGTGGGATCCATCCATCCATCTAGGAACCTCTGTAGTCCAACTGGCCAGTGATGACCATTGTATTTATTCCTATTTTTACGACTGTGGTGGAACCTCCGGTCAGATATGGTGGTATATAGCGACCAAATGGCAAAAAAAAAAAAAAAATCCTTGTTTCAAAATGTAGGGACCTGTATGTATGTATGTTTTAACACGAGGGATTCCTCAAGGCTCGGTTTTAGGCAAGTTTTTTTTTTTTTTTTTTTTTTTTTAACAATCTCTAACTTTGATTTCGGGGTGATGTTTTTCAACAAAATAAGTGAATAAATAATAAAAAGAAAAACTTCTTAACAAACTAAACCTTGAGAAAACCTTTTCCTTTTATCTTTTCAAGTGAAAACAGAGAAACGGCTAATTGCCAGTCTACAGGGCCTTTGTGAAACAATACAATGGCACACTATGTCACACAATGTACTAATGTCTAGTGAGAATGTTAAGTATATCATAATATATGCACACTATGTGTGTGTTTTGTATGTTGCTGCATGCTCTCACACCAAGTCAGTCTGTCTGTCCTTACTTGGGGTGTAAAACTTTGCCATTGTCAGTGCCTTCAACTGTTAACTGTCCACATCTGTGCCTGTATTATTCTGAGGTTCTGATTTCAACCTGAAGTGGGTGTGGTTTATACCAGAAAGCCACAATTGAGGAAAATCAGGCAGAAATGATAGCAGCGTCAGTGTTAAGTGAGAAATCGGACAAGCTCTGACAGCTCCTCAACCTTAGCGACACCAAAATAGACTCGAAGAGAGATTTGCGTGGGAAAGTTTCGTTTAATTTCCGCACCTGCACGTGCTGTTTTTGTTTAGATAGATAGATAGATAGATAGATAGATAGATAGACAGACAGACCGTGACAGTAGGCAAAAACAAGCATTTACAGATATACATTAATACAATTTTTAAAAAGCAGGAGAATTTTACTTGATTCAGGAGATGGCGCTTATCTCTACACATAAAAATGTAAGCAAACTCCAAACAATGCCTTTTTATGTTTTGATGTGTTTTAAATGTGCAAGAAAGTGGTATGGTGGCAGTGAAAACTATGCCCTGAAGTATTACTATTACTACTTTTACAGCATTTGGTAGACACCCTTATCCAGAGCGATTTACATTTTTATCTCATTATACACATTATAAGGAGTTAAGGGCCTCGCTGAAGGGCCTTAGGAACTTGGTGGTGGTTGGGTTTAAAACTGGGAGCTTCCGATCAGGAATCTAACACCTTAAGCACTGAGCTATCCCTGGCCCACTGCCCTAGCATACTGGCTTTACTGCTATGAGTACTAGCACTAGTAGTAGGAGCAATAATAATAATAATAATAATAATAATAATAATAATAATTCCAACAGCACATGTTCTATCAGGCGCAGGTTTATCTTTATCCTCGCTATTTTCTAACAAAGCATAATATAAACCACCAGTACACCAGGCGGTTACTAAGGATGAATGCTCGCTCACACCTGCACGAAAGCAAAAACCTTTCTTCTGCATGACTTTTTTTTTTATTTTTTTTATCCTTATCCCACAGGATCCCAATCCCAATGCACCATTCTAGTCTTACACAATAGTAACAATGGCCAGTTAAGCTTGTTTAGTCAGATACACCTGTGAATGGTCTGTGTTGTAAAATCACAACCAACGATTCTTACAATGAAATTTACTTACAATGGAACAGTTGAAGTGGAAAGTCTTACAATTGTAATAATTGCTACTGTAAGGTCTTTGGAAGCGACAGAGATGTGAACAAAGTCAAATGTTTTCCGCTTGATGTTGCTTTGTTACCTAAACATGAAATGATTAGGAGAAACTTAAAAAAAAATAAAATAAAAAAGAAGTTTGCCTTAATTTAGTGCATGCCACATCTTTTTCAGAAATATGTAACAAGAATGACAACGTGAAAGCAGATCAGCTTATGAAAGTATGAGATGGAATAACAAAAAGGAAGAATTTAGTTTTCTTTTGCTAAAAAAACAACAACAAACAAACCAAGAGAACATATTTTTGCTTTCAGTTCAGACAGAAATATGACCTCATGTAAAATACAGTACGACAGAGTAAAATCTCAACAGTATGCAAAAAAAAAAAAAAAAAACGTGATCTGTGAGCAGATACAACTAAAGTCTTTGTAACATAGGCAGGTTATGACACAGCATTACACGCCGGACTTCTAGAAGGATAGCTTGTCAATTAATCAAAATGCTTAGTTATATCACTCACTTACTGATCATCTACTCGTCCTGTATACAGGCTTGCAGGGGGGCCAGGAAATTTAGCGCACGAGGCGGGGAGCACTCTGGACAGGGTGCCATTCCACAGCAAACACACAAACGTACACTCATTCACAAACTACGGGCAATTTGGGAACGCCAATTAGTCTGATCTGCATGTCTTTGGACTGTGGGAGGAAACCGGAGTACCGGGAGGAAACCCACCAAGCACGGGGAGAACATGCAAATTCTATGCTTACAGAGGCGGGAATCGAACCCGGACCCTGGTGGTGCAAGGCGACAGTGCTAACCACTAAGCCATCACCTTTGTTAAATTAATTAATTTAAAAAATTATAATAAAAGATCACAAACCTATCAGAATTTTTTTTTTTAATCCGTAAGTCAGAACCAAAAATCACATTGCGATAACTAAGGCTGGGTAAAAACATAGGAAAAAAACAAACAAACAAAAAAAAACCCCACCATGATTACATTTTTTCTATGATACTATAATAGACTACTATCAATTACTCACAAACAATCTAATTAAGAGGATGTTTATTAAGCACCTCAAAAGTTATAAAATTTCAAAATTTACATTTTTTTAAATGATCCTGTCCAGGGTGTACTCTGCCTCGTGCCACAAATCTCCTTGGATGGGCTCCAGGCCCCCCGCGACCCTGTACACAGGATAAAGCGGTATAGACAAACTACATAAATTCCTGACTCTGCATATATTAACTGTAATAAATTGCTGCCTTTTGTGATTAGGTTATTGCACAGGTCCATATCACAATTTCAATTTTTATGCGATTAATCGTGCTAGAGTAGTGATAACATTGACCGAGCCCTTCGTTCACACTGGCAAAGCGATAAAGCAACAGGCAAAGCCTTCCTTTTCTGCGTCTACGTGTGCCATGAAGCCGAGATTTAACCGCCAGTGTAAAAAAATATAAGAAAATATAATAAGATATCAAATCTAAAAAGACCATCAAGTAAATTGGGTCCGACTTATTTTCGCAGGATTTAGCGCATCATGTCATTCCTGTGTTACCAAACTGGCGTGTTTTAGAAGCTGTATAGCCTGTAGCTAATAGTGTTTCGAACCAACACCACCCACCCCCCCCCCAGTGGACAGTGCATACCCATAACAGAGGAAGAAGTTGTAAGTGTAAACTAGCACCAAGTCCTGTACTTCTGTACAAACCTGTTAGGCAATAGAGCAATTTAAAAGACAAGCTGACACGTAATACAAGCCTCGTAATTCTCTTTTCATAGATGCTTTTAGGGTGTTATATGGGTGTAAAGTTAATCATAACCATACACACTGTCGAAACACACACAAGCACTGGCAAGGTCAAATCGAAACAGAATGTTTATAACCCTAAACTCACACACACACACACACACACACACACACACACACACACACACACACACACACACACACACACACACACACTATGAGGACCACAGCAGCAGCTTGTACAAGCGAGCGCTAAACAAGGGTGGTGCTTTTCTACTGTTCTACTGCGAACAATGAACAAACCCAGATGAGTAAAGAATGCGGCAGACCCGGGCCTGCTTCTGGTACATGATGACAATGCACATCCTTACGTCTACACACACACAGATAGAGAGAGGGAAAATATAAACTTATTTGCATGCGCTTTAAATATCGCTATCATACATTATCACGTCAGATCATGATATTCAGAATGCAACTCGCAAAATCTGTGTTCCCTGACCACGCCATACACAAACGGTGTGGAAACTACACCATGAGCTGAAGACAAACCATCAACAGCGCAGGTTGCTCACATGTTCCACGGGCACAGTGGAAAGCTTTCAAAACAGTCATTTTTTTGGGGCTATGCCTCGATTTCTCTGTATAGACAGACAAGCCAGACCGGTCCGACACTTTCCCTCTCTCTCTCTCTCTCTCTCTCTCTCTCACACACACACTCATACACTATAGATTACTAGGTGTGCAGTTAAAAAGACATCCCAGTGACACAACGTAATTATATATCAACCCTAATTCAAGTCAAGTGGGTTTTGGTTTTGCTGACAGATTGCACAAAGTCACATTACCAAGTGCAAACAGAACAACAGATCAGTGTTAGAAAGAAGAACCCAGTGTATCGCCTGTTTTCTCTCATGAGAAAAAGCTTTGTAGGCTACCTAAAGCAGAACCCTCTGATGACAAGCATGGTCCCAGAAGTCTCAGGAACAGCGATGGCTTCTTAATGAATGAGATCACTTGCAGGGCTTCTTATGATGCACTGACATCGAGCATCCATGGCCTCGCTAAAAGACTGGAGTCTATGCATGGACCACAGTTAGACTCGTCACTAAGGAGAATCTGTAATGGACAGGAAATTCTCAGGTGCCAGGGTGTGACAAGGTGTAAGATGATTCCCCAAAGATCAGTGCTTATGCGACTGAATTACTCCTGTAGGCAACCGTACCAACCTGAACGCTTGGCCTGAAAAAATTTATATCCTCAGGATCACTAATGCCATGAGAGTGCCAGGAATCTGCTTCTGAAGCAAGACAGCCTGTAGGCTCCCTAATGAGAACTACGGTTGCTTATATAACTTTACGGTCGTGAAGGAACGTTTTCTCTTATATGATAAAACGCATATGCAGCCGTATCTTCTCAAGGGTTTAGTAGTCTGATAAAAAAAAATTTTTTAAAAAAGAATCAAATTGCAAGAAATATGTGCAGGACCACATCTGGATATCACACTGAAATGAAATTCATTCGACTATTTGTTAAAAAGCAAACATTTCACAATGTGAGCTGCGCGTACGTCCGTGTCTCTTTAAGGGGTCTTGGAAAAAGTTTGGTCCGAGACATGGGTAATACACACGGGGCATTCGAATAGCATTCATCAGCATAGATATCATACATTGCTCCACCTTTATAACAATCAAAATCAGTGGTAGTGTACTCCTAGAAGAATTATTTCAGTCACCCTATTTAGACACACCTTTTGTCCTTTCTGGTAACGATATCCTTCTGTCTGCTATAGCAACACGGCCATACATGCATATCCCTGCTGACACACACTGATAAAAAAAAATTAAGATAATCTAGAGCACAGGCCACCACCCTACTACACACAGAGCCCGGTTCCACCCACACCTTACACACCTGATCCAACTCATAATGCACTTTGAACACCTCGATCACATCAGGTGTGTTAGAAACGGGGGTGGCTTATTCAGTTTGTACGGGAGCGGTGGTGAAGACTGATCTACATTACAAGGCTTAAAATGAAAATGAACAAAACAAGTTAACACACTTTAAACAAATAGTTCACAAATTGCTAGGAACAGGTGCACCAAGGACGACACCCGAATCGCAAATCTCTTCCTTCCTTTATATGCGCACTGCACGGGTTAGGATAGAGAAAGTTTACACACCCTGCCTAGTGCACTAAATCCAGGGTTTGGGATTTGTATTGATAAACGGAGATCTGTTAGGGCTGGACCTGCTTGAATGATTTGTTAGTTTTAGTTATCCTCATGAGGCCCGGACTCTACTGATGTGTACATTGCAATTTCGACTGACTGTTTATTCGTCGCTGATTACTGTAAATTTAATCAGGAAGAAGTTTGCCAGAAGAATGATGATACCCAACAGTCCTCATATAAGGATGATACAAAAAAAAAAATATATATATATATATAAAACTCATTCAAAATTTGAGAAACAGGTTCATACCTTTCTATCTATCCATCTATCTATATATAGAAAAAATGAACATTTTCACTCTATTAATATAATATGATATCATGTAATATAACTGTACTAACATATACGTATAGCAATAAATTTAGTATTGAAATACTGAAACAAGTTTTTCTTTTCCTGAAGTGTGTATACATTTTTTTGACTGACTCTGATATTGTATGAGTGTGTGTGTGTATATATACAGGTTCAGAGATGACAGATCTCCGTTCATTAAAGTTATCGAATAATCTCTCATTTTAAATACCCCAGTGTGTGTGTGTGTGTGTGTGTGTGTGTGTGTGTGTGTACCTGTGTGTAAGCCTGTGCGCTGTCCCGGCTTATTTCGCCGATGTAGTACTGCTCCAGCCAGCGCCGCGCGTTCTCCGAGTGCCGGTGCGGAGGTCCGTCCAGCTGCCCGCTGACGTCGCTCCCCGAGCGGCCGAGGATCAGCGCCTCTCCGCCCGGGTGCATCCGCAGGAAGCCGGTCACGTCGTACACCCGCGTCCCCCGCAGCACCCAGCAGGACTCCTTCGTGCAGTGGCTCGCTACCTCTTCCTCTGAGAAGTACCGAGTGGATACTGAGGAAGACATTTTAAATATTTATATTTATATAATATATATTTTAAAAATCTCTCTCTCTCTCTCTCTCTCTCTCTCTCTCTCTCTATATATATATATATATTTGCTGAGCACGTTTCCTGACTCCGCGCTGTGAGTCCAGCTCTGAGCCCTACAAGCTTCTGATTTCTCTTCACTCACTCACGTCTTCGCGAGCCGCTTATTAGTATCTCATGAATATTACATGAGCTGGAAGTTGCAGGGTTTGGTCATACCGCACGCACCTGTTACACATAGGAGGAAACAAACAAACAAACAAACAAAAACAGAAGGGGGAGGGTGTCACCTGATTTTTAGTTGTTGTTTTTTTTTTTGTCTTTTTGTCTTTTTCCTTTGATCCATTAGGTTAGTTTGTGTTTCAACAATTTTCAAAACGATTTTCAGTGCAGGATCGACTTCCGGATTTCCGTTTTCTTCTGTCTGCTGTTTACGCAATAAACATTCATGCATAGGCTACCTGTTTGAGCAGGTGTTAGATCTACCCCCCCTTCCCCTCCCCCATCTATTTTTTTTAAATAGATGTAAATAAAAAAAGAGATCATATCTGATAACTGACCCATCACCCGACCAAGATTAAAGTTAATGTTTAAAACAAGAGCGCCCCCGTGACCACATCAACCACTTCAGTGCTGAACACATATTAGACCTGTGACTAACTGGGGGGGGGGGGAAAAAATCACGTTGGTTCTTTCACACCCTACTGTGGTTTGTTCCCATCCCTTTTGGTTTGGGAGCATTTTGGGTGTTTTCCCTGGTACCCACAGATATGTTTCAATCAGTTAACTGACCAGCACTTTGTTGTGGGGAAGCGAGGACAGATTGGTGGT
The DNA here is from genome assembly GCA_011419295.1 of Clarias macrocephalus. Classification (NCBI taxonomy): domain Eukaryota; kingdom Metazoa; phylum Chordata; class Actinopteri; order Siluriformes; family Clariidae; genus Clarias; species Clarias macrocephalus. The sequence goes on along the minus strand of JAAGKR010000213.1, from coordinate 202,723 downwards.
TAAGGTGGTCCCCGGTTCGAACCCTGAAACCACCATACTGCCGCTGTCGGACCAGGGTCCTTCATCCCCAAGTCGAGCATCGAGCTGAAATGACTGATATATCTCCAGAATGCAGGATGGCATGGATTAGGTCAGGATAGGAGAATGTTCTGTCGGTGGATCCTAGAGCAAGGTCCTTCAAGAGCACAGATATAACTGAGCGTCAAGCTGACAACACCTGCGACGGATATATATATATATCTCCAGGATGGAGATATCCGTTGCAGGATGGCACATGGATGGAGCCTACCTCCTTTCTTGAGGTGTGTTGAAACATGCAGGACAGGGGTACTCCAGGATTAGGAAAGGCTCAGGGCACAGGTTCCTAACTTGGGTCCTGGAGTACCTCCTATTCTATACATTCAAGCGTTAGAGGTCCTTCACCCCAAGTGCTCAGATACAGTCAAGGTGGCAACCACTGCGACGGATTTACTCTTCTGGATGGAGAGCATCCGTTGCCTGATGTGCATGTGGACGGATTCTATCCTCATTACCTTTCCTGAGATGTGTTAAAACACAAGGGACACCCTCAAACATGCAGGACTCCTGGATTAGGTTCCTAACTTGGGTCCTGCAGTACCTCCTATGCTGTATAGTTTAGCGTTTCCCCTTCTTTTTCTGTTTCCCTGCTTCTTCACAAATGAACAAGAACAAATTTTCAGGTAAGCAGGACATTACACATTGTACTCCAGGACCAGAGCTGGGAACCTGTGCCTTAAAGGAGCACTGCAAATTAATATTAAGTTACTCCGTCCAAAGCTCACAAGGTCTCACAGAATGAAAATTATGTAAATCATATGATCTTGCACTCACCTGATCTCAGCCAACTGAACACCTATAAAAATGTATTATAAAAAATGATGGGTACGAATGCACACTCCAAAACATCCTTTTATTAAAAAAAAAAAAAAAACAATTGAAAACTTTTTTTGCTGTTGTAAGAATTGTGTTTCTTGCACCAGAAATGTGTGTTCCATGTTGCATTAAAGGTGTTATAGTGGCCCAACAGCTTGTTTTATTTTTTATGATTTGCTTTATTTCTTTTATTTCTTTTATTTCTTTATTTATTATTATTATTATTATTATTATTATTATTATTATTATTATTATTATTATTATTATTATTTAAATAAAATAATAAATTACAGCCCATGCTACTTATTATTGTTATTATTATTATTATTATTATTATTATTATTATTATATAAAAAAAATTGCAGCCCATGCTACAGTGTTCATGTTGCTTAATTTGTCTTAATACTAGGCTGTAAGACTTGAATGACTTTTTTTCCCTGTAGAGTTAATAGGGGTGTGGAGGGGCAACTAGATTTACTGGTTAGAATGCAGTAAATAATTCACTGAGATTGAAGCAGTGATTTATTTATTTTTTTAAACAAGACATTCTTAACAGCATTCTTAGCTTTTGTCCCCAGTTCCTTATGGTAGAGTATGTAACTCAGGCATGCTCTACTACATAATTACCTAACATACTGGTATATCATCATACCCTTTCTACATCCAGCTCATAATTACTGTAACTACTCAACTCTGTGTTGATTAATGAGCTCATTCAAAATAGATATTTTCATCCATATATATTTTTTTGCATTTGCTTTGCATATGTGTTTGCGATGCATTCCTCTTTCCTTCTTGCATATGCATTTGTAAACCAACTCAAAAATCACATGAGAGCAACTTTTGTTGAAGGTGGATACCTGTGGTATCATTCGGTACATATCAAAGAACAGGTTCTGTAACTTTTAGTTTCTGCTTCTGGCTTTGTTCGATGGTTTCCGTCAAGTTAGACAGCTTTCAAGTATGAATGGACGTTGTAACACCACACTGTACTCCAGTTTCACCTCCAGGCTGCAGTATTGGTCAGTGAAATGATCCAGCTATTGCCAGTGAGAACCTGGAGCACAGCAGCGTCATCAAGCATGTGTTTACAGTTATGTGATTTGAATATGTTGGAAATAAAATGCAACAGTCCCATAAGAACACGAAGCCTTTCTTTCCAACACTAATCGTCGTTGTCAGAAAGATCAGGGGCTGAATGACAGATTAAAGATAAACAAATGTGTTGAGAGCCTGGCATCATAACATACTACATACAACTCTGAAGTGGGATGCAAAATGTCACATAACCAGTCCTCTGAAAAACTCCAAGCCTATTTGAAGTTAGAAACTGCTTTCTGCAAACACGTTTCTTGATTAATCTATTCATAATGAAAAAAAAAATAGCAATAACCTTTTATAGCTGAAAGTTTGCATGTAAATTTTGTTATAATGTCTTATTTAGAAAAAAGAAAAAAACAACCCTCACTGAATACATTGCTTTACTTTTGTGTTAGTGTGGAATTGTAGACATTAGAGAATATGTTCGAGAAAATGACGATGAGGGAACCAAGTGACTGTTTGACCAGTTTATTTTTTGGCAAGGCTTAGCTGTGCAAGGGTAATGATGGACAAACGTTCAAAATGCAACATGAACGAGATGATGATGATTAAAATGCACTTCAAATTCTGAGCTTGAAATAAAATTGGGATTGCTATTAAAGTGTAAGTGTAAAGTTAAACAAATCTCACCTCATCCCAATCAAATTGTATTAGATGAGTCATTCAAAAAAAAAATATATATATATATATAATGTGTGCTTGAATTTCACAGGAACATTGATGATTTTATTAAAAAATCATGTGTGTGTGTAATGGTAGCGAGCATGCAGAGTCATGGGTACCCTCTAGTTTTCCTAAAATGTGGTTCGTACAAAAAAAAAAAACAAAAAAAAAAAACACAGATTTTTAACATTTTTGAATTATGACAAGCAAAGATTCACAAATGCACTTGTACAATATCATGATACATTGATTTACACTATGCACACTATCATTGTACATTAATTTTTAGCTTTTCTACCTAGTACTCTTTAAAACTGGGTTCACTGGTTTGAATTTCTTTGAGCACAACATAGTTGGCAGGAAAGCTGGTAAATCCTGTATGTCAAAGTCTACCAGAACATGCTTGGCTTGGCTTAGTTTTTAACTAGTCTATTGCTTTGGGTTTAAACGGTAAGACCTGCAATGCCCTTGTTTGGGTTTGACCATATTTGTGTTGATACTGCTAACAGATCGTGATGGGTATTTTTCTTTTCTCACACCTTTTCAGAAGCTTACGTTTCTTCACAGCTTTAAAATATACTGGTTTCTTTTTTTCATTTTTTTTTTTAGCACTGGGAAGACCTTGTCAAAATCCACTACACCCACCAGACTCTGCTGTAGTCATGCCTCAACAAATGACTGACATTCAGGTTTCTTTATTTAGCAAATGCGTTTATTCAAATGAGTAAATACACCGATCAGCCATACCATTTAAACCACTGTGAAGTAAAGTGAACAATTTCCACTATGATTATGTCATCACAATGCCACCTGTCAAGGGGAAGGATCCCGCAGGCAACATGCGGGCAGGCGGCTTTCAAAACGGATGTGATGGAAGCAGGAAAAATGGGCAGGTTTCAGTGTAAATCTGAGCGAATTTGCCACGTCTTGCAGGATATTTCAGGTATGCAGCCGGTAATGTCTAGCAAAGGTCCAAGGAATGGGAAGTGAAGACTAACCTGTCTCATATGATCCCACAGAAGGGCTACTGTAGTACACATTGCTGAAAAGTTCATACACAATGCATCACAGCTTACTGTGTATGGCGCTGCGTAGCCACAAACCGGGCAGAGTGCCAATGCTAACACCCTAGGCATTACCACTATATAAACTACAGCTCTCTCTTGTTGTACTATGAAAGGATAAAGCACTTAATAAATATGAATGAATATACGGTTGGTAAGAATTGCAGTTTTGTTATTGTTTTGGTTTGGATGTTGTTATCATTGACATCACTATTAACTCTTCACAATTTCCACTTTCTGTGGAAACACACACACAGGTCAGCCTCAACACTAACATCGCCACCAGGTGAAAGGAATCTTCTTCTTCTTCTTCTTCTTCTTTCGGCTGCCCCCATTGAGGGACGCCACAGCGCACCAATTGTCTCCTTATTACTCCGTCTACCACATCTTCCCTTGTCACTCCAACCTCCTGCATGTCCTCCCCTCACCACTTCCATAAGCCTCCTCTTGGGCCTTCTAGCAGCTCCATCTCCAACATTCTCCTTCCAATATTCCCCTCATCCCCCCTCTGCACATTGTCCGAACCATTTTAATCTGGACTCTCTAACCTTGGCCCAACATGTCCTACCTGCGCCATCCCTCTAGTGTATTCTTGTCACATCTTCAGCTCTCCCAGCTCCAGTAAACTTTCCCTTTCTATCTTTGTCGATACATTTTTGTCATAGATCACTCCTGCTACTCCCTTCCACCCATTCCACCCTTGAATTACACTGATTATCAATTATATGATCCCAATATGATCATGGGCAACCTAGGCTCACCTGAAACATACTGTATCTCCACTTTCTTAAAATAATCTTAAAAAAAAAAAAAAAATTCTAATACATTTTTTATTAAACTTTTTTAAACAAAAATGTCTTAATTTGCAACCGATTGTTCTAGTTTTGGGAATGTATTTATTGAAAAAAGCAAACTACAATATTGGTAACCTTTAATAATTTTACATTTGATTTGTTCCAAACTTATTTTAAGAAATTATTGATAAGTTCACTAGATTCAAGAATATTTCACTTGCTAAGAAGTTTCCCCAATGTGGCACAACCCCACCTACCAGTCACCACTGATTTCCATAGAGACACCATTGATGTTCGATGGAGAGGGGACGCTTGGTGGTCCCCAAAGGTGTCTTAAGGTTTTTGTCCACATTCAGGGAGAAGGTGTTGGCTTTGCACCGGTCAGTTCCACCTTTCTCCAGTACCAGTCAAAAGTTTTGACACAAGTTTTGATTTAGTTTCTACATTGTTGAACCAATACTTGATTTTTATTGTTGTTGTTTTTTTTCAAAACTATGAAATAACACATATGGAATTAGTTAATTAAATAACAGCAACTACACTCAGTTGTTATTTTAAGACACAACGGTCAGCTGTTCTGGAATAGATCTTGCAAGAACAGGACCAATCAAGCACCAGGATGAAACTGTCTCTCATGAAGACCTTCCCAGGAAAGCGAGACCGAAGCTTAGCTCTGCTGCAGAGGAGAAGCTCATTTAGAGTCACCAGCCTCAGAAATCACCAATTAACAAACAGCACCTCAGATTAGAGCCGTTATGAAGCTTTACGGAGCAGAAGTAGCAGATATGTCTCAATATCAACTGTTCAAAGGAGATTATTGTACATTGTCTACAGTGTAGAAAGAAATAAAAATCGGGTAAAACCATGGAGACAGAAAGTGTGTGTACAAACGTTTGACTGGTAGTGTGTGTTGACTCAGCGTTTTTGTTATTGAAACCCACCATGGTTGTGTTATCTGCAAACTTGATGACGTAATTTGTGCTTTGCTTTGCTGCACAGTTGTGAGTCAGCAAAATAAGCAGTGGACTGAGCATACAACCTTGAAGGGCCCCAGTGCTCAGTGAGGTGTTGCTGCGGATCGGGACTGGCTGAGATCAGCTTTTCAGTCAGGTGATTAGGGATGATTGTGCCGAATACAGAACTGAAGGCTTTGAACAGCATTAAAAAAAAAAACAAGTGTCCTTAAGTGTCCTTATTATTCAAGAGCCACTAAGAATAAGTAAAGGGGCGGCAGGGTCTTGATGCGCCTCATGAAGAGTCTTTTGAAGCAATTGATGATAATGAGTGTAAATGAGAAGGGATGGCATTTGCTGAACAAGACAGAGGACACTGGAGCCTTCTTGGGTTCTGAAAAGGTTCTGAAACAGTTCTTGATGGTATTAATTATTCATAATAAGAAATATAAATATATAAAAATATAAATTTATAAGAAACAACCTTTATAAATGTTCTAAACAGAAACAATGACATTAAAAAAACAGCAACACAAAATACTGAAGTATTGTAAATGATTTAATTTACCCAACTACAAATTTCCTTTTCTGGGGGGAAAACTCAAGAAAAAACTGTGTAGTTCAAATTCAGGAACCTTAAAACGTAAATGCTCTGCAACTGGCTGAACACAACTAGCATTTTTTGGTCTCCTGGTTGGCTATGGCACTTTCAATATTTAAACTCATAATCTTCCTGTGATACGAGGTGGTATCAAAAAGTTTTGAGACTAGGTTTGTAACACACCAACAGATGGCAGCACAAGGCCACAGTCACAGGGAGCACTGACTTTCACTTTGATACCACCTCATAGGTAAAAGATTTTCTGTTATGCAATGGAGTTGTGGTAAACTAAGGTAGTGTGGTGCCACCTCCAATCAAAGACTTTTCGGGGGATTTATTTATAATGGAATTGAGAGTTACAGATGTCTACGGGGCCTCTAATTACAGTCAGGAGCCTCAATGTCTTTCTTCAGGCTATGCTCCTGTCATTCCACTATACAAACTCAACAAGTTTTGACTGTCCTTTGTTTGCCTCCATTTACCGTAATCACAAAAACCTATTCTAGCAAGTGCTTTTATAAAGCTATTTTGAAGCTTCCAACTCAAGCCCTACAAGCCCCTGGTTCTCCACTTTCTTACATTCCACAAGGGCTTGTTTCGATTCCCAAGGGGGTTTCCATTCAGATGGTAGACTCATTTCAATCTCCATAAATCTCTGCTCCTTCCCAACTGCTTATCTTTCAATCCTTAGTGTAGTCTTGTAAACCAGACTTAAACCAGACTGTATAGCTATGGTAGTTTTAGTACGGTAGTTTAAATTACTCAATGTGGTGCAAATGGACAAGTACATAGAGTCGTGGTCTTGACGGTTAGAAATTATATCTATTTACCAGTAAATAAAAATATATTTACATATTTATAAAAATATGAATATATCAATAACCCATTTTGACAAAGTAGGAAGACGTAGCTCTGCTGATCCATATATATTATGAAATGTACAATTTATGGAGTATCTGCCTTTTAAAAATATTCCAGAGGAGGAAAGTCTTGATTTTATTTAAATTTGTTCTGTTTTAAGTGATTATTATTGGCACTTTAGACATTGGATCACTCATTGTGTAGTAAAGCATTGATGATACATGTTGATGTATTATAGATTGATAGATACAATCTAAATGATAAATACGTATATTTAAACATCTGGTTTAAAATAAATAAAGGAAGCAATTATCTGATATGCATAATCTTGTATCCAGTTCGAACCTGTTTGAATAAGACCACCTCATTGACTTAGACAACATCGTGCATGTAATTTATCCCTAGCCAAAGGATGTCATTCATTTCAGCTTCCTAGAAGGCTGCTTTGTTCCTCCCCTATGGACATCTAAATTTACCCGCAGGGGACAAAGGGAGCATGAATAATTGACAGAATCGAGGTCCTTTAATAATTGACACCATAGTTTTTCAGTGCGTTGGGTGTGGCCAAGGATGAGAGCGCGAAGTCACCTGGTGATGTAAGCAAAAGGGGTGGGGCATGGGCTGTTTCACATGGGTGTTGAGAGGTGTAGCTGTGCTAGGGATGAAACAGAGCTCCAGATACAAAGTGGGCAGAAGCTGAGCGCAACCCGAGAGAAGAGCATCAACTCAGAACAGGGATCAACTCGATGGCCACCGTCGTCCCGGTAAGACTGAGTACTGGATTATTACCTGCTGTAATCTTTTTGAAGATAAAGCTGAATGTATGAATAAACTAATGAATGTTATTTTTAACCAATAGAATTAAAATTAAATTGCTTTAGAATCTTGATTCCTGGGATCTGATCTTAATGATATTTTCAATATTTTTCAATTACTGTCATAGACCTATGATTTGCCTTGTTTTTTTTAATGTGATAAATTGTTAAAATTAATTTGTTTATTATGAGTACTTTAATCTTATCATATTTGCTAAACATAAACCTGAAATGTTTGACTTCAAATGAAACGCTTCTAATTTATTATTATTATTATTATTATTATTATTATTAATGACATTTATTTGATTTATATATTTATATCAAATATAAAATACTTATTATTTAAAATATTTTATTTTATGTATTTATATACATTAACTCAGAACTCTTTGAGATTCTTGTAGTGAATAAGAAATCTAAAAGTTATGCATTTTGTATTAAAACATAATGCACGACATGCATTACATTTGTACTAAATTTTACAAAATAAATGTATTATATTTATTAAGCTAAATTGTATTTATGAATATTTAGAATCAGGCACTTTGCTGTAGTCTAGCTGAACCGTGTGGTTTTACCCTGTGTGGTGTGATTTCCTTCTTCACTGCTCTGTACTGATCAGGTGTCAAGTATGTAATAGAGCCTTTCGTACTGACGTGAGCTTGCTGTGTTCTGAAAGGCCCAAGTGTGTGTTTGTGTTTGTGAATGAGCGAGAGCTTCAGTGTCACAGGAAATAGATAATGAATCACCATACTGGCTGAAGGCAGTTGGGCTCTGCACATGTTCACAATTCATTTTCTGCATGTCTTTGACACCTTGCTACAGTGTGCTTCCTGCTACGGCGGCCGCCGGGTCCGGCAGTTGGGATTGTTCGGCAGAGGTCCCGGTGGAGCAGACATGATGGGATATCATGGACCCCGTGGGGCACCCCCACCCACTCTTGCCAATCATACACCAAATATGACCCTGCGGCAGATCTGTCACATGTTGCGGTTGATGCGGCAAGTGCGACGCAGGGAAGCAGCCGCAGCAACTGCAGCTCCCAGGTGAGACTTTCCCTGCAAGGGTCCAGAACCTAGTGGGGAACCTGGAGAGATAGCAAACCCATTGTTTGTCTGACATGGCCGTTTTCTATACACTCTTGGGTCAGGGTTAGCAGAGAGATTATTTCAGACCAACTCTGCACTGGCTTAAGAGAAGGGCTGGCTTTATGTTAGTGTTGACCCAAGGGGCGCCCAGCATTGGCTGTCATTGCCTGATGGTGGGTTACTGGTGGCGATATGGATTTTCCCAGTTGACAAATGTCAAGAAAGGTGGTTGCGTGTGTTGTAGGCCATGACATGCTTTTTGACAAGGATTCTGCTTTAACAAGAGTCCAATGCAAATCCAAAACCAAATTACAGTCTGGTCTTGTTTGGTCTTTTTTTTTTTTAATTTTTATAAAAAAAATAGCATGGCAAAAAAACTCATCAAGCAGATAATGCATACATGAAATTCTTCTTTAACTGCATGCTTACGTGAAATACATGTACTGCATTTTTTTAAAAAAAATGCTTCAATTAAGAACAGTAAAGCAAACCTATTTACTTTTAGTATGAGGTGTGAGGAGACATAAAATGCATGTTTATTATCACATCATTTACCCTGGTCTTTAAATCTTTAAAGATTTTAAAAAGTTTGTAATTTTTTAAAAATGGTACAATCTTAACATCAATACATATTAGGTGGAAATATAGTAATTGGGTAAAAGGCATGATGGCTGTACAGGAGCACTGTTGTCTTGCACCTCCAGGGACAAGGGTTTGATTCCAGCCTCTAGTCACCTAGTGCTTGGTGGGTTTCCTCTGGATACTCTGGTTTCCTCCCACGGTCAAAAAACATAGATTAGACTGGTGTTCCCAAATTCCCCATAGTGAGTGAATGTATATGTGTGGGTTCCCTGTGATCGATTATCACCCCATCCAGGGTGTACCCCTCCTCGTGTCCTAGGTCACCTGGGCTCCAGGCCAATCATGACCCTGTACACAGGATATAATCAAAATTAAGACCATACCTCCTTTGGGTTAAACCCCATTACAGAATGAGGTCTAATAGTTCAACCCTTTAATCTGATGGTCTTTTTCTTTGCTTAACAGGAAGCAGGCTGCTGGTTTGCCAGAACCAAGCTCTCCCTCAGAGAAGCGTTGCCTTCCAGGCTTCCTGCGTCGCAGACGAAACAAAAACATCAAGAGAGTGAGTTAAGCCTGGTGGTTTCTGCAGATCCTTCCGTAAACTCATGGAAGCGCGTGTTTTATTAAGTCTGGAGCCCCTCTCTAGATTACTGGGAGTGGTACAGAGATGACACGCCCTTGACTTTTGGTCATCTATTCTGCATTCATCAGCTCAGGAGAAGAAGAGTAATGGAACATACTATATGGATCACATCTTTACATTCATCCAGAAGACTAGACCTCAGTCGGACTGAGTTGCTTTGATCTGTGGCTTGCACCCATCCCTTTGAATTGTGAAATATTCGCTTAACAATGGCGAATATCGGTTCGCCATTTGCTGTCTCGAACGGATTTGTTTTTGCTTTTCATTACTCGATTGTTGTTGAAGATTATAACACAAGTCTGGTCATCAGTCTTCAACCGACTGAAAAGCCTCACAACAACATGGCAGTTTGTGTGTATGTGTGTGTGTGGTAGTGTTTCAAGTCCATTGTTTCCTCTTTTAAAGATGTAATGGAAGCCTGAGAGCTGGTGTGCGTTACCATGCTGAAACCCACACCGCTGCAGGCTACACATCAGCATTCTAAAGCATTGTAATTAGGACTAGGGGATTTAAAAAAAAAAAAAAAAAAGAAAAGAAAGAAAGAAAACTCAAATTTTTGACTAAAAAAACTTCTTCCTTTCATACATCTTTTAGTGTGTTTTGACATGACATGATATGATATAATAAATGCTTTTGACTTAAACTTCAAATTCTCCTTCTGATAAACTTTTTTTTCGTAGTATGTAAAAGATTTGTAAAAAATCTGTGTAAACAATTTAAAAACTTTTCAACCAGAGCACCTTTTTTTTGAGATGGCACTGATTTGGTGATCTGTATAAAAGGAAAGAAACAGAAGAAATGGTATTCTGACTGATAAGAGAAAACCAGAGAGAGTTTTTGCCTAATTATATATAAATAAAAAAAATTTTATACAAGCCGCTCCATTCTTGGACTCCATTCTTGACAAACACAATACTGCAGTATAGTGCTAATAGTGGTTAGCACTGTCGCCTTGCACCTCCTGGGTCTGGGTTAAATTCCCGGCCAGGTTCGAGTCCCATCTCTGTGTGCATGGAGTTTGCATGTTTCCCCATGTTTGGTGCGTTTCCTCCGGGTACTCCGGTTTCCTCCCACAGTCCAAAGACATGTAGGTTAGGCTAATTGGCATTCCCAAATTCCCCAGTGTGTGAGTGCGTGTGTGTGTGTGTGTGTGTGTGTGTATGTGCGATGGATTGGCACCCTGTCCAGGGTGTACCCCACCTCGTACCCCAAGTCTCCTGGGATAGGCTCCAAGCCCCCCATGACCCTGAATACAGGATTAAGCGGCATAGATGATGAGTGAGTGAGTTAGTGTGAGGAACGGAACAGCAACACATTTGATTTAAATAAATAAAATAAATAAATAAGAGGATCTTAGGGGCAGTGATGTCTCAGAGGGTTAAGTCTCTGGGTTATTAATTGAAGGTTAGTCAGCAAGTTGCTGATGTTGGGCCCTTCAGCAAGGCCCTTAACTTAACTGTATCATGACTGATGTTGTGCTCTGGGATATGTGCACTAATGTACATGTCACAAATAAAGGTTTAACTTAATCTTACAGAAGGGCTTCCTTCAAAAACTTTCCTGATCCAGATGTTTAAAACACACTGGATGGTAATAATGCAGACATTTCTTTTCATCTATCAGTGAATTAAAATAGAACAGAAAGATGTTTTAAACCTAAAATCAAACCACAATCAGTCAAAGTATGACATGAAACCACAACTCGTCTTCTCCATCACACTAAATTTAAATCATGGGTTCCTTGACTAATGACTCGTCAAGAGACTACACACGTTTACAGCAAACCTGTTTATCTAAACCGTCACCATAACTAAAAACTTATAGCAGCTTCCACAGGATGTGTGCATCAAGCTTTCTAGATACACTGTTCCACTCGTCTAAGAGTCCGTCTCGAACGGCTTTCACGGCTTAGTGGGGTAAACACAGTTTGCAATCCAGACATGACTGCGATCACTGGTGACCAAACACCGTCTGTCTGTGCTCTAACATCAAGAAACTGAAACTTTAATGAGACTGATGTTGCCTGAGAGCAGGAAGCATCAGCTCAAGTGTCAGTTCTACACAGGAAGCTAATCTAACATCAGTGACACACAAACCTCAGCCTGTTAATAGGTTCCTGACAATAGCAAAACCGGGATACTACAGTTTTAGTACCAAACAAGATCAAATTCCTATATATAAAAACATACACTATATTGGCAAAAGTATTCGCCCCCTGCCTTCACACTCATATGAACTTGAGCAACATTCAATTTTTACTCTTCTGGGAAAGCTTTCCACATGGTTTATGGAAATTTTTGTCCGTTCTTCCAGAAGCGCATTTGAGAGGTCAGACACTGATGTTGGACGAGAAGGTCTGGCTCGCAGTCTATACTCTAATTCATCCCAAAGGTGTTCTATCGGGTTGAAGTCAGGACTCTGCGCAGGCCGGTCAAGGTCTTCCACACCAAACTCGCTCATCCATGTCTTTATGGGCCTTGATTTGTGCACTGGTGCGCTGTCATGTCGGAACAGGAAGGGACCGTGACCGTCCTGAAACTTTCCCACAATTCTCCTAAATTGTCTTGGTATATAGCATTAAGAGTTAATTTCACTGGAACTAAGGGGCAGAGCCGTACTCCTGTAAAACAACCCCACATAATAATCCCTCCTATGCCAAACTTTTCACTTGGCACAACTCAGACAAGTACTGTTCTCCTGGCAACCACTAGATTAGTCCATCAGATTGCCAGACAGAGAAGCGTGATTTGTCACTCCAGAGCACACATCTCCACTGCCAGTGATGGCATGCTTTATACCACTGCATCCGATGCTTTGCATTGCACTTGGTGATGTAAGGGCTCGGATGCAGCTACGTACATGATCAAAATGGTCATTTTATTGGCCTGCATCAAGCAAAGATCAGCGATCAGTTAAATGCTTGGTGCAGTTGCATCATAAACACTCTGTAGTAAAAATCAAATGTGTAAAGACTGGACTTTGGATTAACAGAAAAAGTGATGTGGTGACCCTATTCCAGATAATGGCTTTTCAGGGCAAGAAGGGTAAGAACATGAGGCGATGCACACATGCATGGTGGCCAATGTACAAGCTTCAGTTGTTCAGGTTCTTGGCTCTTGGCTCAGCAACGTTATGTGGCAATAAAATGAAGTCAGCTGATGACCTGAATGTATTGAATGACCAGGGTATCACACTTACAGGGCAGTTTATAAAGCATGGATAAGTATGCCTAATTTGCAGGGATAATTGCTCTGTATACTGTATCTTTTTTTAGTGTATATGGCTTGATGCACATGGAGTTACTGGAGATCAGTCCTGTGGACTCAGTCAAATGTGATCTACTATTCAATTAGCCTGTGGTACTTTTAACCTTAAGGGACAATTTCCCCAAGGAAAATTGAAGTGTAATTTAATTTTGTATGCTACTTAAAGCTACCATACGGGGATCTGGAGACATCTGAAGGTACCCATTGGTTAAAAAGAGTATGTCATTTTGACTTATAAAAGGTTATGGATGTCTGTGGCGTTTACATACAAATCTAAGGTGCATTTCAAACAAAAGAAGAACAGAACGAAGATGGAATGAAAGTATATGTATGTAGTGAAGTCCACTCCGGTGTAACCACTTTCTCTACAATTTATCATAAATGATATCAGCAATAACTTGGAATCTGTCAGAAATTAAAAAATATTTACATGAATTTTAGAATTTATTCAGACTGCCCCCGATGTGCTTTAATGATAAACAAGTTTGTCTTGACCCATGTTGGATCAAATTCATCAAGGCATCATCATCTGAACATGTGCCTTAATGGAAGGGATTCACAAGACTCACAGAAAATCTACTTCGATCCAAAGCAGGTTCACGTCATCAGGTCCACAAATTTCCATACATTTTATAAGGACCTAAAAACAGTGCAGAATATTGAATGATCAAGGTATTGCACATTTCCATTTTGTTGTTGCTGTTGTTCTAGACTTAAAAAAATAAATAATAATCCTAAGCCCTTTGGATAATTTCCAGTTTAAATTCCATGGGGACTGCAGTATATACAGTACAGCACACAGCATACATGCTTATCTGGGAATTAAGCTTTTTGGAAAAAATTTTTAAATATATAAAATATGGATACATATGACCTAATTAGCTAACCAAGTATGCACTCATTTGTCTAATCATAATGTGATACAATTTCAAACTTCTGCAATTTTATAAGAACACAAGCGGAACTTACATTGATCACCCATAACGTTAAACCCTGTGATATATGAAGGGAATAAAATGGATTAACTTATTAGAATATCGACTAAGGGATATTTAAAGTAGCAGGTGAAGAGTCACCTCTCATAGTTGATGTGTTGAAAGCAGAAAAACTGGGCAAGCGCAAGTTCCTGGGCCACTTTGACGAGTTCCAATTTATGATTGCTAGACGACTTGGTCTTCAAAACAGCAGGCCTTGTAGGGTGTTCCTGGTCCAAGGTGGGACAACTGAAACTGGCGACAGAGTCATCTGGTCGGTTCCCACTGAAGAGCTAACTGGAGCATGGGAGTATTGGAAAGAGAGTTCCCTGGTCTAATGAATCAGTTTTTATTTTACATGAGGTGGACAGACAGATGTGATGCTTATCTGGGGAAGAGATGGCACCAGGATGCACTAGAAGAAAGCCAACAGATGCAGCATGATGCTCGGGGCAACGTTCTGCTGGGAAACCCTGAACATGTGCCAGATCCACATCAGAGCTGTTTGGATGGCAAAAACAGAACCTACACATCATTACACAGGTGGTTTTAGGACAGTATTATTGCTGATCAGGGTAAACAGATATACTGAGAAAATGTAAAAACTAGACTCAAAACAAACAGGATCATCCATACAAGCATTGTTGATCGCACGGATACGTAAAAAATTGAAACATCTGGATGGGATCCAGAATCAGGCAACGTTATGATGTAGCATTTGACGTCAGAAACATGACGCACTAACCCCTGCAACACGTTCATGGGTGGAGGTTGAGGTATAGGGTTTCTCCCACACGGTTCCACTCTACGCTTAGACCTTCAACCGATTGTGCGCTACAGTGATGCTGGTGAAGGCAGCATTACACTGAGGAACAAAAGGTGCATTATGAGCGTGCTCAGAGAGATGCAAACACAACACCGAAGCAATTAGAATCTAGGTCTGAAAACAAGGCAGATCACATTGCGAAAACATGGGTAGGAAATAGCATGGCAATTATTTATTTAAAGAGAACTACAGTGCTGTGAAAAAGTATTTTTGATTCTGATTTCTGATTTATTATTATTTTCTTTTACACTCGACTGATTCAGATAAACAAACAAACAGATATCCGAGTAAATACATAATACAGCTTTCAAATGATTTCATTTCTTAAAATAAAAAAAATTTAAAAAGCTCTTGTGAAAAAGTATTTGCCCCCCCACAACATAGGGTCAGGCAGGTTTGGACAGCCTTTTCCACTTAATAAATGAAATCAAAATTAAAACTGCATTTTGTATGTACTTGGGTTATCTTTGTCAAACAAATTTTAATATTACACAATCATTTAAGTGTGACAGATATGCAAAATATTTTAAAAAAGGAGAAAGCAGACAAATACTTTTTCACAGCACTTGGACATCTTAACTATATATTAAAGTATAACAATCATTTAAATACAATTCACTTTATACACTTGCCTGAAAGGACACTTTAGTGACATTAATCCCACATGTTCAGCTTTTCATTTGTGATGTAGTAGATTACACATACTCCACAAACGTTTCCAGACAAGAGAAATGGATTTTTTTTTTCTGTAACACCCTGTTCCACCCATCCATCCCCCCCCCCCCCCACCCCCCACCCTCAAGATCTTCTCCCTAAATTATTTGTAGCCAGTTCTCATCTGTTTCTCTGTTAGGGTGACGACTACCATCCAGGGAAGGCAAACACAGTCATGTGCTTGACGTTAAAGATGGCGTAACACACTATAAGGAAAATGCTATCCACCCCTTCTGCTTGCATGAGCTCACAGACACCCAGGCTTGGTTAGTATCTTGTTAGCCACGCCCCTCAACCCAAGAGAGCCCAGACGATCTGCTCTCTGGAATTCCAGCTACAAATTTCTGAAGCATCAACCAGAAGTCAAACTCTCTATCTGCTATAATCCAAACATGATCTCAAAAAAATTTAGACTGAGGGGGGAAATAAAAAAGGATTTGGTCTGATCAAGATGCCGATATAGTGATCCTTTAAAAAAGAATTTTAAGAGGAAAATGTTTCTAGATTTGATTTCCTTCCACAGCCTTTTATATATTTCTCTTAGAATTTGTACACCAAAGATCATTAAAAAGAAATAATTAAAACTCTCTCAACACACCAGGATAAATAAAAGTCATTTATTGTCATTAATGCTTTTCTACCTAGAGCAGAGAGAAATGAGGTCCAATATGCCACTTGTTCTGTGTGGTGGTGCGAAAAAAAACACCAAACTGGGGTCTGAATACTGAACACACAGACAGACCAGTGAGGAGAACGGTGAGGGCAGGGTATTATCTGTGCTTCACTCTTCACGTCAAGGTAAACAGAGGCAGGGTCACGGTACGAGGGGGGTGGGGAGAGCAGAGACTGGCCGTATTCCTCTAACGACTCCTCACTTAGCGATAAAACAGGAGGCACCTTCAAGATCTTCAAACTAAAATGGCTTCAGCGCCTATGGTGGTACAGGGGACAGACCGACCTTCACTGATACGAAGAAGGACAACATTGTGTGTGTGTGTGTGTGTGTGTGTGTGTGTGTGTGTGTGTGTGTGTGTGTGTGTGTAAGTAAATGTGTAAACTGGTCAACACTGCTTTTGCCCGTCTTCAACTGTACACATTGAGAGGTTTCTGCCACGGAGGGTAAACTGAGGTAACGAGTTATTTTCAGCTTTCTGAAAATCTGAAAGGCAGAAGAAATGAAAGAAAACATACGTTAATAAAAATTTATAACATATCCAATAATTAAATGGAGAAAAAAAAATCAAACCAGTCATGTTCAGTCCCTAGTGTAATTACATCACCGTTTCATATCTGCACAGCATCCCAATTTCCTTAGGAGGCGGGGCTTAACATAATACAGAATAATACACATATCGGAAATCCACATTTAACTTTAATTTCTCAACACACACTGCTGATTTAACTATGTTGCAATATGTCAAGATATAAAAATAAAATGCTGGGCAATAAGGTCGTTTGAAGCAGATCTTATGTCTGTATGACATACCAACACCAAATGTGTCAGGTAAGAGGAAAAACCCAGTTTACATTTCAACCACACAATGAAAACACACTGATACAATAAAGGATAATGAGATACCTGTTCACCGAGCTGCATTAGATCCTTCTGATCCTACAGTGTTATTCGCATTGTTAAGAGACTGTTCCTTCAGCACTGGGTCTGGGAACGAACGAACAAACAAAAAAAAAAACAGTATGTATCAGAGCTGACTTCCTCATACTCGTTCTCCAAGTCAGTATGCTGTCTGTTGTCTGTAAGCCATCAGGCTATAACTGAGCAGTGACACGTATTTAGAGTAATTATATAAACAGCAAGTGCAATTATAAGAAGACTGAGGTGTAAAGTTGAAATTCCACTGCATAATATTGTACAAATACATAAATCAATAAATGTAATTATTTTTTCAATATTCAGTACTGTACAAAAGTCTTATGCCGCCCTTAATTTTTTTTTTCATGTCTGTGACTTCCTTCTATTTTAATGTAGTCTTGAACCAGGCTTCCTGAAGGACATTTTGGTTCACATTATTTAGTCCAGTTCCTGTCCCGGAGTAGTTTCAGAATTATTATTATTATTCTTTTAAGCCGCACAGTGACCTATGAATAGAGTAAGCATAAAAAAAAATAAAAAAAAAACAAACTTAAGGCATGAACCAGTGAGAAACAGTTGTGCACGTGGTGTTGGGGAAAGATTTTGTGTAGAGTTTCCACAGACAGATGTGTCTCTTCCATAAGTTGGCGACAAGTTATCCGTCGTTTTTCAAGAATCAACCTCGGCCAGGAGTATCATTCTTGACCGTACTGTGCTTGACATCTTCCGCAAATGTCAATCCTTTATATGCGTTCATACATTGGGAAATTTCATCAAGGTATGACTTGAACACCTCTCGTATTTGATTTATATGTGTGGCGTCTGCCACACAAGTACCTCTGTAAATTAAGAGATGATAAAGACTTGTGATTGGAATTACAGCTAGAAGAACTGTCCGTGCTTCTCTTATGGAAAACTAATCAACACCTTCTAATTGATGAAGAATTCCACAGCACTGTCGAAATCACAATAATAGTAATAGCATATAACAATAGTGTAAAAAGTTGCTTCCTTGTGTCTCATTAAAAAAAAAAAAAAAAAAAAACTAGTAAGCTCCACTTCTCGGTTAGCTTTTAGTTGTTCGTCACTGCAGTGTGTCATCGTCTCGTATTTAAAGAAATGTCTAACAAATACTATTTAGGAGACAAAAGATGCTGTTACTTAGCTTACAGCCAAAACAAAACAGGCTTTACATAAAGTACTGATCGGAGCATGGGAATGTAATGGCTTGCTCGTTTTGTCGGCCCAAGGACGCTCAGTATAAAACTGGCCTGCTAAACAACATGCTGGAGCTGTTCATCACAGGCAGACTGTCGAATTTAGTTGATTTTTACTGCTGTGATGTTTGATTTGTTTCAAAGTAGCGCTGACTTTATAAAAAATTTTTTATAAACCAGAAAAATTCATCTGGTTTATGAATTTTGAAAATGAAAGTCGTAAACGCTACCACAAGAATCTAAAGCATCTATCCAATCAAATCTTAGGATCAGGCATTAAAAGTATAAAACATACAGTATGCATTGAGTTAATAAGCCTCAGCATTGCAGCATTTTCAATTTTAGTCTTAGTCCCGGGATAAATGTCCCTGCTAGTTTGTAATATATTTAGTCAATCTTATTCTATTTTTGTTTTAGTTAAGTTTTAGTCCACTAAATTCTTGGCATTTTAGTCTAGTTTTAGTCAAAGAACCCCCTAATGTTTTTTTAGTCTAGTTTAATCAATAGAAACTTAACATTTTAGCAATAATTATCATTAATTAACCCTACAGGCAATATAGTCTAGCCAAAAGCCTTTTTTTTTTTTTTTTAGTTTTTCACAAAATAATTGTCTTAACATTTAAAATGGATCTTTTCATTGATGTTTTCAGCTAATTATATTTATTTTAACCATCACAACAACTGCTGCATGTCCATATTTTTAAACTACAAAACAATAGAAGCAGTATGGAAACTTGTGGTATTTTTCCCAGCAGATTTTGTGCCCACATTGTTTCCTCTCCAATATTACTACACATCGGCTTTTGCTCTCCGGTTCAATATAAAGAAAATGGACCCAAATATCGTCTCTTCTCTTCTATAACCCAGGAAATACTGCTTCTCAGGCCATAATACCCCTATCTCGCGGAGTCAGTGGGGTATTTCGTGCGTCGGCTGCAAGTACGGATCATTTCATTGCAGTGACTGCATAGGTGAGACAGGGGTATAATAAATGAGTTTTATTAGTTTTTATTTTTTTAAACCACATTTTAGTCTCGTCCTTTTTCCATCAACCATATTACATGCTGAAGGTCGTCAATTAATATTTGTCTGTCATTATTTTCGTTGACGAAATTAACACTATTGCAAATGCAGTGGTATATTTTCAATTAACTGATATATTTTTAGACAATTTTTAACATATTTTTTGGTCCAAATCGAAAAAAGATTTGAACTGAAAAACTGGAGATTACAATGAATAGCCTAATTGATTAAATAGCACAATTGTTTCCAAGCTGTTCCAAAATTACAAGGTGCTAATCTACATTGGCTTACAGAAGTAGGGGTGCTCCATGGCTTCGGTGGCGGTGAGTCTCTGCTGGTGGTCGTAGCGCAGTAGTTTATCCAGCAGGTCCAGAGCCTCGGGACTCACCAGGTGCTGATTCTCCGTCTGCACAAACTGCTCCCAGCATTTCCGCGTCTGCCTGCAGCACAGACACACAGAGAGAAACTTATTAACGTGCTAGGATATGTTCCTAAACACACCATTATTGAATTTACCTTAATCTTATAAATAGTCATAGACAGCAATAACTCTTAGTACCTGAGCACTCAGTGTAGTCACCTAATCAATTAGTTAAACTGTATTCATTAATATTACCAATATGTATTTTTTTAGTCCTGGAAATGTAAAACTTTCATTTCTTTTATTATATTTTTAAAGGATTCAATTGTCAAAACATTATATAAAAAGGTTTTTTATGTTCTCGTTTTAATGAATTTCTCATATTTTCTATGTTAACACAGGACTTTTCCAAGGGGTGTTCAAGTCAAACTGAGACTTGTGATGACATTTCTCATGAACGAAGGCGTAAAAACCGATTGACATTTATAGAAGACTTCAAACACAGTACGGTGATGAGACTCTAAATGGTACAAACATTTTAAAGAAGGCCATACATGCTCGGCAGGGGTAGATCAGGGGTTAAAGCATTGGACTACTGATTGAAAGGTCCCAGTTTCAAATCACAGCACCACCAAGTTGCCAACTACTCATCCTTATAATGAGATAAAATGTAAGTTTGTGTGTTATTCTTATGAAACCACTAATACACCATGGCACTAATGATTTTAAATCTAAAATGTGTACTTTAGTAATATATAAAAGCATCAGAATAAAGACAATACTGTTCTCTACCTTGCACAAAATGTCAGTTCAACATGAGAATTAGTTTTTCTTCTATTTAAAAAAGGAAGCATCTAAAAATCTAAAGCATCTAGTATCTAACTCTTAGAATGAAGCATTCGAATTATGAAGAGGAAAAAAATGCATTGTGTAACATTAATAAGCCTCAGCATTACAGTAGCTATAGGCAGTATGCTTTTCCCCGCTTGTGTGTTCCCACACGGTTGGTGTGAACTTTCCCTTGGCCTCAAAAAACTCTGGTTGACCTCTCATAATATTTTCAGGATAATTTCTCAGTGTGGAACACCTAATTCTTGAAAATCCACTGATAACTTATCACAGACTTGCGGAAAATATGCATCTGTCTGCATGAACTGTACACACTATCATTCACCAACACCACTTACACATTACAGGAACTCGGCTTGCCACACCCCCGTACAGTCCTGGCCTCATTCCCAGCCACTTCCACATGTTTGGGCCATGAAAGGAGTTCCTGGGAGGCCAATGTTTCAGTCGTGAAGCAGGCGGTCCGATCATGGCTCTGGTGTACTGAAAAAAACTTTCTACCTTGATGGTATCCAATCGCTGATGCATGTTGGGATACGTGCATCAGTGTAGCAGGAGATTATATAGAGATATAAAGGCAGTGTTTACTCTTATAACTGTGTTGCACAATCAAAAGTGCAGGTTTGACTTGAACTCCCCTTGTATGGCCAGATACTCCACATAAACAGGTTTGACAAGTGTTAAACTGTTTATACGGTGATGCCTTCTGTATGGAAATGTTTAGCATTTTTGGAAGGAGTCCATAAGACACCCCCCCCCCAGAAATGTGCTTGATGTGTATGTGACTTCATTTTAAAAATGACTTCCTTTAAATGTATTTAGAATTATACTTTTAATTCAGGCAGCATTAAAAGGTAATTAATGTAAAAAAAATCTATTTCGTTCATACAGCTGTCTGTAATCTGACACACTGCATGAAGCTATGTCTTTCTCTGAATCAGTTCCACACCATCTGACCCTCGGGCAATAATGCACAGTCATGAAACCGTCAGTGTAGCTCAAGCGCCTCCTGTTGGTACTCACTGGCCAAGCAGGTCCTTGAAGCGCGGGTCCAGTTCGATGTGGTATTTGCGCAGGTAGCCGAAGAGCTCGTCGGTCCCGAGGACTTTAGCAATCCGCACCAACTGCAGCAAGTGCAAAACAAAAACGAGTGAGTTTTTAAGTGTTGCTGCATTTTTATCTCATGATAATGAGGACAATGCTGAATCAGTAGGTATACACCTGTTACGGTGTATGATAAGGATTTTTACAGTGACAAAAAGAGTTAGAAATAAACGTGTTTATGCCTGTTTTCGTTTAAAGCAGCATAGAGATTTTATTAGAAAAAAAAATTATACAAGTTGCTAAAATAAAAATTCAGTTACATAATGCACCACTTAACTGAAGAATCAACAGTATAATTTTGTCCTGCATTATGATAATTAATAAAATCCAACCTAGTCTTGAACTATGATTTAAAAAAAATAAAGAAATAAAAAATCTTCACATGTTGATTATTAAGTATTTAGATGGTAATCAGTCCTGAAAGCTCGTGCCCCACCTGGTCGTAGTTGTCCTGGCCGTGGAAGAACGGTTCCTTCCTGAAAATCATACTGGCCAGCATGCAGCCCAGACTCCACATGTCTAGACTGTAGTCATACATCTGTACAAACACAGAAAGCCGTAAATTAAGATTAAGGTGTTTCAACAAAGTTATAAAGACTAGACCAGTCTGAATTGCTCATACTGCAAAGTCAAAAGGATGGTTCAGGAAACTGATTAACCAATATCCCTCGCTATTTATAAATCATAAACTTTCAACATGCTGAGAATTCGCACGTCACGCTGCCATGCTTGACATTAACAAGACCATGGTCAATTAGATTCTATTAACTAAAAAAATCTCCACATAAATGAACAGAGATTTGAATGGATAATTACTTATCAGTAACCTTTTATCCCGCAACTTACACTGAATACTGACACACATCTACTCGTGAAATTTAAAATAATTCCTAAACAGTGTTTGAATATAGTGAAGTTTTAATAAAATTATTTAATTCATTAGCAATATTGTAAAAGTGAAAATAAGTTCTCAGAGCAAAAGAGCCGGGAATAATAATTCTCTAATAATTGCAATGAAAAAAAATAAAGATGGCGAACACTCATCTGCCACTTCATTAGGTACACCTATTCATCTGAACTCAATGTATTTAAGCATATAGACATTGTCATGATGATCTGCTGAAATTTAAACGAGCATCAGAATATGAAAGAAAGATCATTTAGGTAAGTGATTTTAAGCATGGCATGGTTGCTGGTGCTGGACAGGCTGGCCTGAGTATTTCTGAAACTGCTGATCTACTGAGATTTGCACACACAACCCTCTCTACGGTTTACAAAGAATGTGAATGGTCAGACTGGTTCAAGCTGATCGAAAGGCGCCAGTAACTCAAATAACATCTCTTTACAGCTCAGGTATGCTGAAGAGAACCTCTGAATGCAAATGAAGAAACCATGAAGCAGATGGGCTACGGCAGCAGAAGACCACACCGGAGGCGATCTAAGAAAAAGAAACAGACTACAATTGGACAGCAGAAGAGCAGAAAAACGGCCTGACGATTCCCAAATTCTGCTGTGACGTTCAGATGATAGGGTTAGAATATGGTGCAAACAGCATGAATGAAAAACAGCACGGATCCATACTGCTGTGTATCAGCTGTTCAGGCTTGAAATGGTTTGAGGGGGATTTTCTTGCCACACTTTGGCCCTTAGTACCATCTTAGCATGGTTTAAATGCCACAGCCTACCCGAGTACTGTTGCTGACCAGGTTCATCTCTTTATGACAAATCTATGATCATCTCAAACTGGTTTCTTGAACATAGCAGTGAGTTCACTGCACTCAAACTCCAGTAAGACAGCTGTTGCGAAGATGTGGTGGAATAGCAGATTCGCATTATGGATGTGCAGCTGATAAATCTGCAGCGACTGCGTCATGCTGTCATGTCATTACGGACCAATATCTATAAGGAATGTTTCCGACACCTAGTTGACTCTATGCTGTGAGGAATGAAGGCAGTTCTGAAGGCAAAAGGGGTTCAACCAAGTACTAGTAGTGAGTACCTAATGAAGTTAGCCGGTGAACATATTTAACTTGCAAGTGAATGACTTACCTGGTAATCCACGAGCAGCTCGGGACCCTTGAAATAGCGAGACGCCACTCGGACGTTGTACTCTTGCGCCGGGTGATAGAACTCAGCCAGCCCCCAATCGATCAGCCTCAGCTAGACATAACAGACAAACCAGTCATCATCATACTGCCACCTGGTGGCTGATGCATGCCATGACACTAGATAAATACTGTACTGTACTGTACTAAAATAGACATTCTGGAATAAGTGACTCAAGATTTCAACTCGTCACGAAAAATCATGTGGGGAAAAGCCCTAGAAGGAAGCGGTCCCTCCCTGGCTTCCACTTCATTTGCACACAATGAGACCATAGAAGGGATGATTATATATAAACATGATATGAAGTATTAGCCTGAAGGAGTAAGAAGGTTTTTACATATCATACAGAACTGAAGGAAGATTCATATTTGACAAGGTTTGTTTAGTTTCATAACCAGATAAAAAAAGAAAAAGAGGAGCTCTGGGACAAAAAGTTCTGGATTTGGGGAAAGTGACTGAGAGCTGCAAGCACACACATACTGCATAATGAACACGAACTGTGAGAAATATGCCACTAATTAGTGTGAATATACTGTATGTACAGTACAGGCAAACAGTAGAGATAAAAATGGAGTCATGCCTTGATTGTATTTTTATTTGAGATTTTATGAGTTTATGAGTCTATATTATACTTATATAACTGGTAGTTTTTTTTTTTAAAGCATTTGATTTTCAGTCATCGTGAAATCTCATTTATTTCCACAACACCTCTCTGTTGACAATTATTGTCAGTTATACTGTTATTATGTTTACATAATTACAGAGCAAATATTAACATCTGGCTGATTAAGATATCGTTTCGTCACTTGACATAACACATGTTCGCTGAAATACGTTAATAAAATCTAAATTCCCATGTGCCCAGATCACAAACAGTGCTATAATACATCAAATATATTGCATCAAATAGGCACTAAAGATGATGGATGATGATCATATACAGTAAAATCTCAGTGACAGGAAGACATTACTGTGACTAAAATAGTGATGAAACATCTCAAGCCGAGAATATTTATTTTTCAACCACTTTGGCAATAATGCATGTATGAATCAACCTACAATGATGTTTTTTATGCTTTGTGAAATGATGCAGAATCAGAGATTTCAGCAATTATAGAACATATAAGCTATATATTGGCTATGTAGATAATACTAATACCATAAAACAACAACAACAAAAATCCGCTGTTTAAAAAAATATATATATTATTGATAATATTTGGAATAAACCATTATTTTACCACACAGTACACTTTAATTGTTAAGAAACATACAAAGTTTTATTTTGTTAAGAATGTGCCCCCTGGTGAGCCACAATGGTACTGCATGTGTGTTTCAAGAGATTTCTTATAATAAATAAATAAAATAAAATAAATACATTTCATTTAGAAAAATCCATTTCATTTAGAAATGTAATATTTACATGTAAAAAAATATCATAACCAATAAAACAAGGTGATGGGGATTTTTCATAATAAATATGTATTATGGGAAATATGTTATGAAGAGGTTCATCTTGTGTAAATAACAGAGTTGTGCTGGCTGCATAAAATTTTTTTTAGATTCCAAATTGGGTCATGCCATTCTGGTAGCCATTCATAGGTCTGGTTGGTTTAGGGCAGTGGTTCTCAAACATTATCTGGTCATTCCCCACTTAAGAGGGTGGGAAAATTTGTCAACAAAATGATAACAAAATCTGCCAAGTTTACTGTTTATTGAAATATCAATTTCTAAACCAATAATAGAAAATAACACCAAGTTAAAAATAGATAAAATACATATCTGTATACATAATGGGGGGTGGGGGGGGCTGCACAGTTTGTGGTTTTTTTGCCCATGGCAATTCTGTATGCATCTTTTAATGAAGAAATCTGTGCTTTGCTGTCCACTGATTACCAGGCGATTCTTCTGCCAGCTTTCTTTCAAAGTGTCGTGTGTTGTCTCCAAGTGTCTTCCTAATTTGTTGAGTCTCATGCTGTCTGCAGCCAGCGGTTTAGGACACAAAACACATATGGGTCTCTCCTCTGCCCCCACCATTCCCACCATGAATCCAAGCGCAAGATAGGCTTCATCATATTTTCTTCATCATATTTTTCCATTGCAATTAACATGCCGGCGTTAAACCGTTATTGTTGCACTATGGTTCCACTTTTTCTCCCGGCACCCAACTGATGTTATTTTAATTTACTTGTATTAAATGATCCATTTCTTTGTATATGATTTTGTTTTAAATGTACGATCTTCATTGTCAATAAAGAAAAGCATGAATTA